>VZSC01008736.1:292601-322282 GCA_013398225.1 Steatornis caripensis
TGTACCAACAGGCAGGGTCGTAGAGTGCCCAATTATCCCAGCTCTTTGTTCTTATCTGGTGATGGATGATCTGACATTGCAATGCGGCTCGTTAGTAGGGGGAAGCGGGGCCTACACCACAACAGGTTTATGAATGAACTCTTAGGTGAGACTCGGATACAGTCATAACAAATACTTAATGTTGAAAATTATAATGACTACTTCTATAGAAGCGTTACTCAGATGTGCCCCTCTTGACTCTTGCCAACAGATTCAGCACATAAACTAACCTGAAGGCAGGCAGATAATTTCTTATAGAAGAAATGGCTCAATCCTGTAACACCAAGGCTTAGGTAGAGGATATCAAAACACATCTGGAAAAGTCATAAATTGTCATTCTGATAAATCTGTGGTTTAAGTATCTTTATTGCAGGCTCTTTTAGAAGGGAGCAAGTAAATCTAGTTAGTCTGGAGAAAAGGAGACTGTTCTAGATGTGTTTGCATCTTTTCTTAATGACATGGGCATCACTACGAAACAGCGGGGCACCCGAAGAGACCAAGTAAAAGAAAACTTTTCAACAACACTATAGATTTTTGGACAGTAAGGCCATTGGGCTCTTTTTCCAGGAAGGTTGTTTAAACCACCTAAGCCGCTGGCAAGTACTTTAAATGGCTTATTTCACTTGTCCCCTGTTTCTCGTGCAGGAGAAAAACCTGACACTGGGGATTTGCTTGTGCTGTTTTTCCCTTTCACGTCCCCTTTTTCTGGTCACAGGGTCTCACTCAGATGGCTTTTTGGTTAGAGTGGCTGTCTTGTTAAATCCCTTCCAGAAGCAGCGGTGTTATTTATGGCGGGGGGCCTCAGGCAGAGGGGTGACGGCCTGAGGCCTGGGCCAGGCAAGGACTGGCAGGACTGGATGCGCCCTGCAAAGGATGTATCCAGCCACAGCCCCTCCAGGCAGGACCTCTGCTTCTGGGGTACAACAAAAAAACACTGAGCTCTTCCCTCTGCTTATCCTGCAAGAGGCCAAGGTGCTGAAGAAGCCTGGTGCAAAGAACGTCAGAGGCCTGGATGGAGCAGTTGTCTGGAGGCAACCTGGTGGTTTAAATCCCCATCCTCTCATCCCTGCATGTCTCCTTTCATTGCTTTTGGAAATACAGTAGTTGTTGTCCTCTAGCTGTTCTTATGTCAAATATTTAGCAGGGTTGTCTAGCCCTCAGCAAAGAGTGCTATAAAGAGGAAAAGAAAAAGCAAGCTGAGGACATTGTGTAGGTTTCCTGGGAGCAGGTGAGAAAAGATGGGCTGTGTGCAATGGCAGAGATCCAGCAGCAGCATAAGGTATTCAGCCCTCTGTAACTAACTACAGCTGAAGGTCACTAATAGCTCTGACATGTACAATGTGTGGCAAGTGATGTGAAGCTTTTACTTTTGGAAGCGCCTGAGAGAAATAAATCTCCATTCAGCATTCATTTGTCTCCATTAGGTCCATGCAGACTTCCTGTCCTGTCAGGGTATCAGTCTACCAACACAGATACCGGCTGTACCTTGTCGCTGAAAACAGCCTTATCTGGATGTAGTTCAACTCCTTCTCATGTTCGAAGGATTTTGATCTGAAAGCAGCATTCTTGACAGTAATATCCATAAATGCAACTGTTATCAGCTTTAGGCAAAAAGTCCTTGAGAATTTGATATAAACCTTCTTTCCGAAAGCTTTTTCTACACAAATACACAGGCTTTTGCCAAAATATCTCCCGGCTTTGCATTAGCAAACTCAGGGTTACATGAGACATGAAACTATATCTCCTCATTTTCCCTGTACATAAATACTTTATTTCATCAGCTACATAAATGCTTGCCACTACAAGAACTGACTGTATGGATCCTTCCAGAAATGTACATTTTTGTTCAACACTAAATTTATGACTTGTTCACTGCCATTACAATTAACGTTATTCACAGCGTTTTTGAAACCCTACAGAGTTTTGCTGAAAATACTTGAAACCTCATTTACTGATCGTATCTGTTTAAACAGGATCTGCATAGCTTGCAAGTTGTTAATGAATATTTTCACAAGGGATCTGGGCTTTCGAAATCATGGTTTTTCGGTTTCCAAAAACTAATGCACACTCTAAAGAGTGAAATTAATCTGAGTTTCAAATGAATTCTTGTATTTCTATACTAGCCCATTGTCAATTTTCGTCTGAACCATCAATATAGCAGGGAGGTTTGGAAATTTGTTCGGAATGCTGTCAGCTCCTACACTGGAGAGAGAAAGATGACCCAATGGTAGGGATGTTCACTTGGAATAGGTTATGGTAGGGTATGGTGGAAAATATATAAAATTATTGGATATAACACCTACACTAGCTGACATCATCTTGACCTCAGTCTTTACCACCCAGGTCATATCTGGATTTTGCGGGAAATAAGTTGGGAGAAGGAGCTTTGGAGGAGCTCAGCTCCGCTGTGACCAGACCTTCACTGGCCAAGGAGACCTCCCTGAGGTGACACAGGCAGCACTAGAGCGGCATCCCTCCTGACGTCCCTTGAGCTCATCTGAGCTCTTTGAAAAAGCAGAGCTTCTACCACTGCTGACAGTAGCAAGGACATATCTAATAAATTCCCAAGTTAGAAAAGAAGACTCCTATCACCTGTGAGCTTTTAAAATAATTTTTTCATGTATTGTTTTTCTTCTGAAATAGCTGCTCTCAAAGCCTTCACTTAATGCTTATCCCAAATTGCAAGTGTAGGATATCTTTGAAAACAGGAAACAATGATCATGGTGTTTTTGATAGGTTGATCGAGAAGAAAGTTATGGAATAGTACACAGAAATAGTTATGGAGAGGAAAAATAAACGGCTTTTTTCTCATCATACTCAGTAAAGCCACCTTCATCTTGAAAACTTTTTTAACTAAGCAGTGGCAAATCACATTGATAGTGCCACAGCACTGCAAATGCTAAGACTACTTCTAAAAATGAAGTTATTTTTAGGCATATGTCTTTAAAATATGAAAGATCAGTGTGCTGTTCAAGGATTGCAATTACTACGAATAGCTTTGTAAGATTCATGATTGGATTAAAAAAGATCAAAGTCTCATCTGAGCAAGAGAAGGAATTACTTTCCTGTAAGCTAGTCTTCCCTTTTGAAGATACGCTCCACGTTAATGGACCCAGTGAATGTCTTCTCACAGACTGATTTCTGCAACTTCAAAAGTCTTAGTACCAGCCCAAATGACCTCTCACATACCGGATTTACTAAATGCAAGTTTTGAATTCTTTTCAGTGATGTAAAGGAAATATTTAAAATTAGAATAGCAGGAGAACCATTGACTCAATTTCAAACATTTCTGGTTTAAAAAAAAAGAGAGGTTAATAACTTTCCACTGAATCTTCTCCCCTCTCTTTGTTCTTTAACCGAACCACAGATTTTCTTCCCTTGGCACCAAAGCTGAGAACTCAGCTTGGTTTTATCTCCAAAGAATTCAATGCAAGTGCAGTGGCTGTCTTTGGGAGTGCATCAGAGCAACTCCATGTTGTCCTTGCACCTATAGACCAGGCTTATCTCAGAGTGGAGAGTTCGCTGGCTCACCCTGGGGAAGTAAGGTATGTGGCTCATGGTTGCTCACAAGCACCACCAAGAGAGGAACTTTCTCTGCCACAGCCAAGTGATGCACAACTCTTCTGAGAAGGGGAAGATCACTCTTTGGAGCAGTAACTCAGAGCAACGATGGGTGAGTCTGTCGTTCCTGTATCAGAGAGGGGGAAATTGTGTGATGAAGGAGTAAAAACAGAAGCAAGAACTTTCTCCATCTACAGGCTGTGGACCACCAACCATCTGAAAGACAGCAAAAGGTGGTGACTTCAGCTCATGCTGGTCCCAGGGCCAGGTGGGACCTGGCTTGTATCATCAGTACCTTCAATGAAAATGTTGGAAGTAACAAACAGTAAAATTATTATTACTGATGTACTGAAGCATGTAATTGTCATCTCTTTTCCCAGTTGCCAACACATAGTGAGATACATGGTAGCTTTCTGTTGTTTTTTACTTTTCCAGAAAGGATGGGTGGTCTTTTAGGTAAAAAGTCTAGGAGTGTTATTCTGGCACACACTGAGGAAATAGTGTTGTTTAATTACTGGCCTTGCACTTGGGCACCCTCCTGGACAAGATCTCTTTATAATTAATTGGCTACTAGTTGAAGCTGAAATGGATTTTCCTAGCCTTTGAAAACTTGCAAGTGTCTACAAAATCTGTCCTACCTGAAACTGGAATGAAGTGTGGGGGAAAAAGGTACAATGCCCAAATAAAAATAAAACTATTATTTTCTTTTCAGATGTTAGAAAGCTTTTCTCTTCCAATGCCTCTCTTAATTTTTAATATTTTCACTATTACTACTAGCCTGGGTATAGGAGGTTTTTTTGCAAGTAAAATTTTTGCAGGTAAAAATTTTTCACTCTTAACATTTGTAAATGTTTTTATTTTTTCTAAGTAAAAAAATTGGTCTCAGTTTTCTCTTTTTTTGCTTAATGTTTTGGTTTTGAAAAATTTGTCTTTTCTGATTAAAGAGTTTCCATTGAGAAATTCCCAGGTTTAACTGGAGCTAGTTAGTGGATAGTGAGGGTTCATCAGAGACCTCCCAGCTTGCCCCAAGCCAATTGTGCTTTCTTTTGAATAATTCATTTTATCTTATTAATGTATAAACATTTATCTTTCATATATTGATGGATAACATCGTATCATCAGATCCTTCATCATGATTATGAATTGTTTTCTCCATCATACCTATGTCATAGAACACCCTGAGAGTTTCTCTTGTGTTTCAAAGATGGATTATTCTACAGGGGAATAAATAGAAACATGGGAGGATCCGGGCTAGTGAGACTTTTTGACTACTGAAGGCTGAGGTATGTGAAAAGGAAAGAGTGGTCCCTTTTCATATGAGCAGGAAAACACAAGAGCAAGAGGAACTGTGAAGTGTGCTAAAGGAATGACAGGGTCCTTCCTTCTCTGCTGCACCAAAATACTTGTGGGCTGGGAGGAAAAACACTTGTAGCAGCATGCATGGGAAAGCCCCTGGTCTGTGTGAATGGTAGTGGTCGTCTTTTAAAATATGTGTGCAATAATCACAGATACTTTTTTCTGCCTCTCAAGAGACAATAAAAGAGATTTAGAGTTTTGTTCAAAAATGTAAACACATTGTAAACACTGTGAGGTCAGTGCTGCTGGGAAAGTAACTCAAGTCTGTAAAAGGCGTATTTGGGCTCTCTGTCTGGATTAGAGATACAAGTGAAAATGTCCAGCCCATTTCTCAGATGCTGCACGGTGTGCTCAGTGCGCCTAGGCTCACAGCCTGGCCAGCCCCAGCTGGGAACCAATGCAAACACAGAGGCTGCGGTACCGGCAGCGCTGGTACTCAGGACTCTCTGTGGGCCCTAGCTTCACCCATCGCAGTCCATCCCAGCAGGTTCAAATGAGGGTCCACAAGCTCTGCAGGACAGCAGCAGCAGCAGCTGCAGTTGTGAGCCTTACAGGCAGGATCAAGGGCGAAAGCTGGGACCAAAAATCCCTTTGGGGTATTTCAATGTAGGGCAAAACAAGGCCATAGGCAACATTTGTTTCAAGGTATGTAGCTGGCTCCACATGCTGAGAAATAAGGAACTTTAAAAGAAGAAAACTCACTAAACCTAGTATTTGTGTATATGGTTACTTTATATTCTCCCTTCCTGAATTACTCGTTTAATATCTGGCCACATGCTGCTAAGGTCTTCAGGAGAGATTAGAAAGCGTAATTTCTCTCAATTCTCTGAAGTCCCACAGCACATTCCTAATATTGATTACTCTCTTCATCCTTTAAGGTTTTGTCCCCACCAGCTTTGAAGCAAAGAAAGACAGCTTTTTAATTTCCAGTCTCTATCCTGTCTCCTGGTAAGTGGTCAGGGTTGCACCTACCTGACATTCATGACGCATGCCAGATAGTTCCCTGATGAGAAAAACACCGCTGGCTTTAATTTCACATATAAGAAACTTCATTCAGGCTCTCTAGACACTGTCATTTGGGAAACCCTGACACTGGCTTCTACCTGGTAGTTGAGGAAAGAAAAACAGCACTGTGATGGCTCTAGTGTATGTGCATACACAGAATGAGCCATCCCAAAAGAATGAGCCATCCCAAAACAACTGCTTAAACCAGCTGTGTACCAGATTGATTAGAAATCATGGCATTTGCCTGGCTAGGCCTGGAAGAAAATGTCATATTCTTTTTATTGAGAAAGAAAATTCCAAGTGTGACTGATTTTCACGAATTTTCAATCCAAACAACATCTCTTCTATATACCAATGTATTTTCTGCACTTAGGATCAACAACCCAGATTTTAAAATGTCTTGTAGGTACTTAATTCTCAGAGACCAAAAGTGGCTGCCTCCTGAGTGAAGGCAAAGCCTCCAAATCTCTAGAGACCATTTGTTTCTTCTGCACTACCCTGCTGTCTTCCTAAGCCACAGTGAAAAAGTAGTCACATCCTCTGCCTGAACCCAGAGAAGATGAGAAAATGCAACTATTCTGGCACAACTTCATTTTGTTTCAAGCCCTATTTTCAGAATTGTGAATCCAGGAAACATTTCTGGAATTTTCTGTGTCCAGTATTTGAAGGAAACATGTAAATCTGTGGAAGCTGCTTCCGCCACTTTAAATCCCACTGGCTCGCTCCAAAAAGAGTCAGCAGATGCCCATCATCAACAGGAGCCAGGGCTGGGGCAGCTCTGCCAGGCATGTAGCAGGAATTGATGGAGAGGATGGATGGGGCAGCGGCCTCCTGACCCTGTGTACAATCGACCACTGTGTCGTACGTCACAGGGCAGGAGCGAGGGGATTTTATGCAGCTTTGCTGTCACTCATCTTCATCAGAGTAACCAAGATGCTCCTGGAAGACTCAGAAGATAGATGAGGTACAAATGCCAACCAGTCTGTATTCCCTTTTCTTACCCAGCTAACTGCTGGCTGGAGAATGACAGTTCTCATGTATTTGTGAGAGTGTCTGAAATCTGGAATCTTCTTTTAGAATAAAAAATTAATCTGGGGCTCATTTATAGTCCTGAGTGTCCTCAGACCCCTCATTATCTTAAAGGCAAATCCCCGAAACGATTGACTGCACGCTGTGGCAGGTTTTCTTACTACCGCATGGCAGCGTCAGTGCTGCCGCTTTTGCAACCATCTTAGCCTGATTACACAGTTTTGTGGGAACATCCAGTGATCTCAGACTTTGTTTATGAAGCACTCCTCAAGACTGGGAAGACTTAAACCCTTCACTGGAGCCAAAAGAACAGATGTTCCTTTTCCTTCCTCAAGGCAAGAGCCTATGGGGAAAAAAAACCTTAAATGGATTCACGATAGGATATCCTCACTGGTTGCTTTCATCTAGGTAAAATGTCAAAACTGTTGAATACAAATTTTAAGAACTATATTAAGATACTCTAAATTCTCGGTGGAGGAGTTACCCATTTTCTCTGGCCTTATTTTTAACCACAATATAAACAGCAAAGTTCGTTCATGCTTGATAGCATTAAGAATCACTGTGGTGGGAAGGGACCACACAAGATCCCAGATCCAGTGTCTCCTGCTCGCAGTGGGGTCAATATTGGCTTCAGATCAGGTTGCTCAGGGTTTTGTTCAGACCAGACAATGCAGCCTCCAAGGAGAGAGACTCTACAGCCTCTCTGGGCAATATGATCCAGTGCTTGATTGCTCTAATATTTTCCCCCCCTTAGATTCAGTCACAATACCCTGTGTTTCAATTTATGACCATATCCAAAGGACAAAATTGCTTTTTCTGACGACTCACGTCAGGACTTACAGCTCCACAGAGCTCATTCAGGAATAGCTCTTCTGGTGTATTTATGAAAATGGCTGCTGCCTCCATTACGTGTTTCAGCTGCATTTTTATCTAAGCTAGTCCACATTTTAATGTGAATAAACAAGCACAGTGGAAATGAAAGGATAAAAAATGCAACCATGAATCACATTCTGCCATGGCATCCATCACTGTCAAGATGTGGCCCTGTATTTTTTTTCCTTAAGATTAAAATTATCAGAATTACGTGTTTCATCACATGCATTTTCTAACTCTTTAAAAGTTCTCCTTTTCTAGACATAGTAGTTTCTAAGAAAAGTTCAAGCCACGGTCTTTATAATTTTTCACTGAGTGATAGCATAAGGGTATTTCTACTGAACTAGTTACTATGAAAACATATTTTGTCACCTAAGTAAAAAATATTTTAAGTTTATAAAGCAGCTTCCATCTGAGAATAGGAAAGCATTTCAAGTAGTTACTCTACTTTGAGACTATTCGAGAAGTAACTTCTACCTAATTTTATTGGCAGGGAGTACTGAGAAAGATTAATGCTTTAATCCTTCAAAGAGATGTTCCTCCGCTGGTCCCTGTGTGGGACTTACCAGTAAACAAGGGTGCTCTGATGTGCAGTCTGGCCTCCTCCATTGCACAAAGTTTGTCTGTTTGGACAAGCTCTAGATAGATTTGGAGAAACAAAGCCTGCATGAATGTTTCTCTGAAGTGATAGTTTTGAAACACGTGTCCAGATGGCTCAGTCGTACCGTGGGTTTTCACAGCTACTGCATGAAGCACTGAACAGTTATGAGGACAAAAAGCACTAGAATCCTGCTTGTTTTGTCCATCTTAGCAAATGCTCTGCTTGGAAGGAACTGAATTCATTTGGAGCCAGTTACCTCAGCTCTGAATGCCAGCAGGAGTAAAATTTCCTTATGCATATACAGAGATTATTAGTTGTGACCAGTGCTCTCTTTTCGATCTGCAAATTAGCATATTTTTTCTCCTTAAGGAATGATTCATGCCGCTCTTTGGCCTGTTTAGGTGACTACTTTCTTGAGCAGCCCATCTTACAGGAAAGCAGAATTGCTTCATGAGAAGGAAAGTATGTATGTATGTGGTCAGTACAGTATGACTAAAATGAAAAGAGATTATTTTAATGCACACTTAGTGGTAACTTTCCAGCTCTGCGCAGAGGATTTTGCATGATGGATGATTCAGAATGTGCCCGCTCAAACAATTTCGCCCATAACTCTAAAATTCAGCTCAGCAACCACGGAGTAATTGCTGCTTATATCAAACCAAACAGCAAACAAGTATCTTCCCCCTTGGAGTATCAAGGGGCCAGAATCATAGCTGGTGTAAATTGGTGTTTACAGTAGCCAAGGATGTGGCCTGTATTGTTGGCTGTTCTTCTTTCCACCATGCTTGCTAATTAGCAAATGAAAGTGCGATGAATTAGCAAATGCATTGACCAAGGCTTTCCCTCACAGCCTTTGCGACTCCTTCCTTGCTCCTGCTGGGGCTGGACTGACTTCTTATTCCAGTCACAGGTATTTTCATGAGAACAGACTGTTTTTGTCATAGGCTACAGCTGTGGCTCTGAGAAGACTGAGAAGATGAGATTAAAAACTTCTTTAGTCATAGCACAGCAGCAGCAGGGGTAACAAAGAAATCCCACTATTAAAAACTGCTTTGCTCTTTTTTTGAGTCTACGATAAATTGAAAACCCTTTTAACAACTTGTTGACTCAGTCTTCGGTCCCTGTCTCTTTTAAGTCCTACCTGCTCAAATCTCAAAAACACTTGAGAGATCAGTATCTTTCCCTCTACCCAAGCAGACAAATCACTTCTGACACCTTGGCTGCTTCCTTCTGTCTCTGCTTTCTAGCACTTACCTTGCCTGCTTCCCCCCATCCATACAAAATTCCGCTGATCTGATTGTTTTGTTTCCTAACCTTTCCTTTACATACCTTCCCAGCTTCCTAACACTGTGCTTAAATGTGCAGCTTTAAGAAAGACGTGAGCATCGAGGTGTTTAAGTGAACTCAGTGCGCAAATTGGACTCTGAAGTCTCCTCAGCAACACATTGTTTTGTTCCTATAGCTGCCCTGGATCCAGCATTTTAGAAAAGTTTTACATTTAATTATCAGGAAATTGAAGCTGCTGCATAATGTTTTATTTATGCTGAACAAAAGGCTCTCTGGGAAATAAATATATGATGCCATTTTTGCAAGTCTCAGAGAAGGACTTCAAGCACCACAGGAAATTAAATACAGGCATAAACATTCATAAATAGCGTTAAGTAACCACCAAAGCTGGGGAATTCTGTGTAGATTAGTGTGATGTTTTGAATTCAGTAGTTTTGAACTTCAGTGCTGCAGCACTTTGCTAGTAGGAAGGTCAATGCTGTTATTCCCATAGCATAGATGAAGGAGATGTGGCTATGGACATGCCAGTAATTTCCTGTGCATAAACAAAGGTATCCCCACAGAGAAGCTGTAAGTGCATGCCCAAATTCAGGATCATGTCCTATACTATCCCACAATAAGAGTAAGATAGCTAAACTCTTTTCCATTTACCATGACTAAGCGTCTGCCATTGGCAGGTGTATGTCTTAGCCTACTCCATTCATAGTAAATTGTTTTGTCTGTGTTGTGGTGGGCAGGGAGGTGAATTATTGGACTTTTGGGAGAAGTAAAAATTCTCTGAGTGGACCTGTAAGGGATGGTAGGAAGGCTTAGAAATGGGGCAAAAAAAAGCAGAGTCCTAAATAATGGGGAAGGTAGTTTAAAGAGAGAGATGATCTCAATAAGGTTTTAAGAAGCACAGTGATGAGACAGGAGATTACTGGAGATTCCCTAAATGAGGCTTATACATCTGATTAAATTCTATAAAAGTGATGTAAAGTCCTGGGGGCATCCCTTCCAAATTCCTCACCGAAATTTCACAGCAATCAGAGACTAATATGTCTTGCAGCAAAATTAGCATGTACTAGCAAAGTGTTACTAGAGATGAGCCAGCGATG
The DNA here is from genome assembly GCA_013398225.1 of Steatornis caripensis. Lineage (NCBI taxonomy): Eukaryota > Metazoa > Chordata > Aves > Caprimulgiformes > Steatornithidae > Steatornis > Steatornis caripensis. Next base: position 303,450 of record VZSC01008736.1, read on the forward strand.
AGTACATACCCACAGCGCAGTGATACGACACCGTATGGCATACTCACACGTTTTCCAGACCACATGCCCAGGGCCTTTTGTTCGGTGTAGTCTCCTCTCCATCTTTACAAAAGTGCACTGGCTCTATTAACACTGGGGTTGATGTGCTAGCCTCATCTTGCAAGGTGGGCTTTGCATTTCCCTCAGTATTTCACAGCCTCATTGTATTCGGGAAAACCACAGAATGGATGTCTGGCTGGGCTCTATCAGAGTTGCCGCAACAGCCTTTGCTATTTGATAAACTTTCCTGGTTTCATGGTTCAGACAGAAGGAAAAAAAAAAAAAACAAACAGAAATGTTTCTCTTTTGGCTTAATGCAGAGGCATTTGAGGATAATGAGGTGCCTGAATTTCCAGCATTCATCCTCTAATAGTGATAGATCTTAAGATAATATATGACGGTAGCAATCATTTGACTAAAGCAGTAAGATATGGTTTACTAACTGCAATAATGACTCAGGCTGCATTAGAAAAAATGTTAGGTTGATCAACTAATCTCATTTTCCTTTTGACTTTTTTGGTTGTTATATTGCTTCTTGAGATGCCAGGCCATGCAGCCAACTATTAGCCTTAGTGCAGCAGGTAGCTGAACTAAGACGGACAGCCAAAGCTTGTCCTGTACCCTGTACAACAGCTGCTGGCCGTGCCGAGGGAAGCTCTCTCTGCAGCACCCCGCACAACAGCCCATTGTGCTGTTGGTCAGCTGTTTTGTTGTTTTGCTCAACACATGTGTTGCCAAAAATCCATGACTTTTTAAGGCCTTTTTTTGTAGCCTTTGCTGAGGCCAAGAACTACGTCAAGGCCAATCCAAGAGTGGGTCCTGATGGGAGTAAGCAACTGTTCTTCATGAATAACAATAGCACAATCAGGCCCTAAATGAGATATTTATTCATACTTTCTCATTTGTCTTCTATGAATCACCTTCTCTGTGTTGGCATGTCTTCTCCCTAGAGAAGAGGACTGACTAACAGCATTTTTATTACAGTGAGCAGAAGACAACAGTGGGAGCAAACAGTCAGGATGCCTTCATATTATATTTCAGACATATCGTCGAGAACGGTCGTTAATAGCGCTGTTTTGTACATCGCAGCAGGGAGTCAGAAAATGACCTTCAAACAGGGCTAATGGTCAATGCATTGCAAATACAGACAGTTTCTAAGGTAAAGAGAAGTGATTAAGCATCTCAGCTCCAAACGAATTTTCCTCCTTTAAAAGAGTGATCTGCAACATCTAAGCAGATGGGAAGGTGCAAAGATGATCTTGCAGATTGCTTGTATTCTCTCCTCTAGTTATTTGGTATTGTCCATTGCTGAGGCAAGACACTGAGTGGGTGGGTGGGTACAGCTGTCCTTTGGCTCTTGTAAGGTCATCATGATGCTGCTGCATTGTAACGAGCCTTCTTCCACTGGATGTGTGTCAGTGACACAAGCTGAGGGCAAGTAGCTGAGAGTCTATGAGACAGACTTGGGAGGATACCACAGGAGGACTGAATAGCATCACAACCCTTTTCTTACAGCTAATAATGTTTTTTTCTCTTTAATGATTTTTTTCTTTTCTTTTTGAAATGCCTCTGGTTCAGTTTCTTGGAGTGACGCTTTAGATAAGCTACTCAGTAACCTCTACATTCAGATGCTCAGATTCTTCATTACATCATCTATTGTCCTATATTAGCGCTGAATTAAGAAGTTTTGTATTAACACTATCTCCTGCTTACTTCTCCAAAGCTAGCAAAGATATTCTTGCACTTCCCATAGCTTTTCATTAGACACAAGTTCTTTTCCAATGTTCTCTCCCTCTGAAGCACATTTTTTCTGTGCTAAAACGATGCGACTGAAGTATTCTCTGGAGACGCCCGTTGACAAAATTGCCGCCTGCAAACAGGCACAGCTAATGGAAGGGGCAATGCCACCAAATAAATCTTTAACTTACAGCATGAAGGGAAGGCAGAGTAGAATTCCTCTGGCATTTTCTCAAGTCCCACTGTTTCTCATTAGATCCAGTGTTCCCTACGTTATATTACAAACAATTCAGAGATATTTCTAATTTCCAGTCATAACCCATTTCAAGGATCTTCAGACGTAATCTTATTTGTAGCCAGACCTCTGTGAAATTATTGTCTATTTTAAAATGAGAGACAGTAAGTGTTTTATTTGCAGAAATTATGAATGCTGTCAATCAAGTCAAAAAAAGAGGTGAAGCAGAGATTAACTTGATTTTTGTATATGCGGAAGTGTGTTTCTCCTGTAATGAAAAGGGTCACTTTTGGTTTTACATGTTATGGGTTTTTATTCTGGGGTTTCTTTAATAAGTAAGTAGATCTGGCATGACAAAGCTTCGCTTGCTCTTTACTGGCATTTGCCAATAGCACTATTAATTACGTCCGGAACTCAAAGTGGCAGAGCTGTGGCAGATTAGCTCTCCAGATAGGTCATTTGGCGGTGCTCTCAGATTATTATCCCAGCTATAACAACATGTGGTGACACTGTTTTTGGGACCCAAGCTGGTACCTGTACATGGATGATGTGCCGTGCAGACATCAAAGGTGTCTCTGAGTTGGTGTTGCACTGTGTGGGAGGGTAAGTCCTGCCATAGGTTAAGCAAAATGCCTAGCAGATGGACCCAGATCTTCTAAGTCTCAGTATCTTGGTTTTTACTCAAGAGAAATCTGTAAAGATGAGTCTGGTGCTTGCCCATTATTTTCATAATTCATTTTTTGTTATCAAGTATGCTGAGAACAGGCTCCTGGGGAAGGAACAGGTTGTATTTTCAAGAAACACTGTTGAAATGGTAAGTCCCTCATGGAAGTGATCTGCATCACAGCAGCCAGGCACGTGTCTCTTGCTGGCACAAAAGGCAGCTTGCTGACAAATCATCAGTGCACACTCTTCACTGTCTGGCTAAGTCCTTGAGAACACAAAGTTTTGTGTTGCAACTGAAGTCCTAACTCTTGGGCTGTTTGAGAGGACAGATCCTTGTCCTTGAAGATATTCAACACTCAACTGGAAAATTCCATAATCATCCTCATATAGCTTGGAAGTTGGACCATATGACCTCCATGAAAGTCCCTTCAACCTAAGTTGTTTCATAATTATATGATTCTAAATGAACAACGTGCATTGAGGCGGACAACCTCAGTTACCAGGTAAATGGGAATGGACACCGAAGGAGGGCCTCTGCCTACATGCAAGACTGCTCCAAGTGAGCATGGCAAGATTTGCAAGCTTGTCGTGTCCATTTTTTAGTTATGCTGGTGGTACTGAAATCCCCAGGTCTGTCAGCCATCAACACTCTCTTTTAATACATTCACCCGTCTAAAAATTTCACTTCTTGTGAAAAGAAAGCTGTAGATTATTGGATGAATTATTGCTTTGCCCCAACATAGGCAAAGCGATACAGCTTCTCCTCCTGAGTTAGCATTTTACACTTCTCATTTTAGTAGAAAAAACTTGCAACACTCCTAGCTGCAATGCAGTTCTTATCTGTATTTAAGGGCTATACATCATTGCCACAGAAGCCACACGCATTTACTTATTGATTTTTCTTTCTTTTTTTGACTGTTATTTTTAGCTATAGTGAACTATTGCCAAATTGTGGGAACGGGAATCTGTCATAGAGGCCAAGTGGCTTCTTGATTTTGTAAAAGAAAATATTTTGCTCTTGTCCCTTTTCTTATAGTGTCATTTTACAGTGAGCCTCAGGCACCAGCCAACCAGTTGTGAGACTAGAGAGTAGTTGGCCTCTCTTTTCTTGGTTACTCTGGATTATGGAGGCGTGANAAGTGGCTTCTTGATTTTGTAAGAGAAAATATTTTGCTCTTGTCCCTTTTCTTATAGTGTCATTTTACAGTGAGCCTCAGGCACCAGCCAACCAGTTGTGAGACTAGAGAGTAGTTGGCCTCTCTTTTCTTGGTTACTCTGGATTATGGAGGCGTGACTCAGAGCATATACAGGACTAAGAAAGCGGTTTTCCAAGTTGATGATGAGAAAAAATGGAAGGAAAACAGGCTTTCCCACCAGCAAGTATTAATTTGATTTCCTAGTGCTACACGCGCTTTGAGAATTGCTGTGTCCTGTGCAGTCTCCAAGTGCTCATTTCGAAGTCCCACTAGCAATTAGTAAACAGCCCTTAGGGACAGTCCAGTGGGTAGAGATGAGGGAATACCATCCTGATCTAATCACACACTGAGTCACATATTCTTTGAAAGTTTGTTTGTCAGACTCTCTGATTTTGGTATTCTGTTCTTCCATACAGGTTAATGTCCTGAAATGAGAAATGATTCAATGATACTTAAAGGCTAATTCACAAAATTGAAGCCTTTATAAAATGAGAAGGAACAGCAGCTGAACGCTGAAGTTTCAGTGATGGTGTGAGCTTTTGGAGGGATTATGAATATGAGTTCTGGTGAGTGTAACTGAGTCAACTAGTTTAACCCAAGGCTAAATACTCTCCTAAGATACACCTTGATCTAGCAAAGCATTTAAGCACAGACTAAAATCCAGCATCATTGAGCTTGATATATGAACACATTGAACTTTGGTACTACCACTTAGATGGTTAAGCATGAATGAAATTGGTCAAAATGGGAAATTTCCATTCCACTGGTGATTATATGTTTTCAACCTTTTTTTGTTTCTGAACTGAAAGACATGCTAGAAGAAACAAAAGGAACATAAATCTATTATCTTCATTTTCTGTTAATTCAATTGGGACTATGAGACCTCAGCATTCAGCAGATTTTAAGAAAAGGTTCAAAATGTTTAACATCTTTCAGTTTTTAAAGCATTCTTCTTCTTCTCCACACTTTGTGAGTAAGTGAATATTTCATGAGACATGGGAAAACAGAACAAGAAAATCTAAAGAAAGGGGGAAGTGCCACTTTCACTCGAGGAAGTTCCATCCCATAAAAATATAATTTGATTTGCCAAGATAATTCACAGTATACAAAATGCAGATACTTCCCCTACTTTTTACTTTGAAACTCAGATCCTGTAGTGGAACACTTGCATAAATTCCAATCAGAGTGAAAATTTCATATCCACAATTAGGCAGACAGAAGGAGTACAGCATCCGCTGAAAAGAATTTGTAGCAGAAAAGTTCAATTTGGTTTCTCTTCTTACCTTCCTAACTGTCATAGACAAAGAGGTACAGCGGTATTTGCAGCTGCAGAAACATACATTTTGTTCTAAACTATATGGCTTGCATCTAAGGGTGCAAAGAACAGACAGTTTTTAAAATCCTTTTCTTTCAATAATTGTAGCTCACTTTCTCAGAACAGTATAAGGCAGTCTTGCCAGATCCCAGTGAAGATNCAGCAGTATTTGCAGCTGCAGAAACATACATTTTGTTCTAAACTATATGGCTTGCATCTAAGGGTGCAAAGAACAGACAGTTTTTAAAATCCTTTTCTTTCAATAATTGTAGCTCACTTTCTCAGAACAGTATAAGGCAGTCTTGCCAGATCCCAGTGAAGATGCTAGTTTAGTTAGCTGCTGAACGAGGAATACAGGACTTGCCAGACTGCACCAGACTGCTCAGTCAGCACTTTTAATCATGTCCTTCAGCCTTTGCCAATACTGCACCCATGTAGGGTGGAGCAATGAAGTGTGAGATTATTCCCCACACAATGTAATGCCAGCTGACAGCGGCGGGACGTTATTCACTGCCTCGAACCTTCAGACCGGCAGAGGACAGTGACAGCAGAGCTCCAACTTGTGTTTCAGCAGAGACAACTTTTACACATGAGCAAAATAATATATGACATTGACACTGGCTTTTAACCTCAGTGTGTTTTACAAGATCTGAGCAGTGCTTTCATGGTGGTCACAGTAATAGCATTCAGGCAGCACGAGCAGAATTTTAATTGCTGCTGGTTTAAGGGCTTGTATATTTATTTGTATGTGTGTTTGTTTGGTTATTGCTTTTAATTCTGGTCTGAGAAATACAAAAGCAGGATTTAGGGGTGAAGGATGACATTGCCTGCATTGAAGTAAAAAGGAGTTACTTCTGGTGTGTGAAGTTAGGCGTGTGATCGGGCGCTCTGAGGTACGGCTCTCCCTCCTCTTCCTGACGGTGGCTGTGCTGTGCCAAGGTGGGTGACCGGTTTCTCTGCAAGCTGATCTCTGCAGCAGTGTAGGAGTGTGCTACATTGAGGAGGTACCCAGCAACATTTCTGGCAGNAAGCAGAATTTTAATTGCTGGTTTAAGGGCTTGTATATTTATTTATATGTGTGTTTGTTTGGTTGTTGCTTTTAATTCTGGTTTGAGAAAAACAAAAGCAGGATTTAGGGGTGAAGGATGACATTGCCTGCATTGAAGTAAAAAGGAGTTACTTCTGGTGTGTGAAGTTAGGTGTGTGATCGGGCGCTCTGAGGTACGGCTCTCCCTCCTCTTCCTGACGGTGGCTGTGCTGTGCCAAGGTGGGTGACCGGTTTCTCTGCAAGCTGATCTCTGCAGCAGTGTAGGAGTGTGCTACATTGAGGAGGTACCCAGCAACATTTCTGGCAGCAAGAACAAACGCTGCAGGTTTTATCAAAATATTCCATTGTTTTTGAGTTCCTGTAGAGAAATCGATCATTTTGGTGAGAAAAATGTTAGGCAAAATCTTTTTATTTCTTTAACCTTTTGTAAAAACTTTCAGTGTGACGATTACCCCTTGTGTTCTGAGTCTGACTCATAGCCTACAGGAATCATTCAGTAAAGCAAAACTGCTAAGGAGGCCTAATCATGACCCTCTGATCTAGACAGATGGTCTGTATTTATACTGAACCATGGTGTCCGTCCCAGTTGGTGAATCACAGCCATTCCAGTCTGATGGCAGAAGGAACTGTAATGACACTAGCAGAGCCATGTCACTTGGGTCAGAGCCCTGGGTACAGCTCTTTTTATTTCTAGCACATTAATGATGAACAGAAATTATTCTAACATTATTTGTACGCAATTTTATTTAGTAGAAAAAAATGTTTTAGTTCTGAGTAAGCCTGGAAAAGCTACAGTTCTGTCTCATTGCTTGACAGAAAATCACTTAGGTTTTGCCAAACTGTGGTCCTTGTGTGTGGGGGTGACGACACAAGAAAGCTGTGTGGAACTAGGATTCCACAAAGCAGAAAGTTCCCCGAATATGAAGTATTTAGTGACCTGTGGTTGATTAGCGAGAGAGTCAACAGATACCTTGAAAAAGTATCTCTTGTAGAGAAGCAAGCACTGCATGTGTTTGCTGCGAATGAACGGAGCAAATAAATCATATCGTCAGACCAAATTGGCGTTTGCTTCATAAAACTTTGCAGTAAGATGTTATCTAACAGCATGAGAGGAGAGGTTCTGGGAAAGAGGAAGGGTTATTAATGGACTTAAGCGATATGACTGCAAAATCTTGTTGAAGCTATTAAGAAGGGCATCATTTAAAACCATGGCTGGCTGCATCTAGCTGTACATGTCTGTTCAGAAGGTATCTAGCTGTACGCCCTGCCCCTTGCTGCAAAGGATGGCAACTCTAGGTGCGTGAATGCTTCCAGTAGTGATTGTTGCTGGCAAATATGCTCAATGGACACTATCTCCTATCACTGTCCCCCTTGCATACCCTTCCCATCAGTTCACACTGGCCTAGCCAACTGCTGCCANGTAGAGATTGTTGCTGGCAAATATGCTCAATGGACACTATCTCCTATCACTGTCCCCCTTGCATACCCTTCCCATCAGTTCACACTGGCCTAGCCAACTGCTGCCAGTTCCTTCTCCTCCTTCAGGCATTGATCAGAGTTTCAACTTCCATCTCTACCTTCCCTCGGTGCTTTTGGCCGGCTGTGCCAAGCACTGCCCCAGATCCCAGGACTTTGCATTTTTTAAAACTTCTTATCTGCTGCTTTGACAAAACCTGTTTCCCTTGCATGGTGACATTTCTGGGCATTTGTAGTTAGTAAGGAGCTTGTGTTGAGAAAATGAAACAGAGGCAATGAAACTGGGTGGAAAGATGTAACAATTTGCATGTGTGGACAAGATCTCTGCTAGAACTGTTTCACTGTGTTCTAATATGGAAGCAGTCTTTCTAGGTTACAGTCACAAAGACAGATAAAATCCCACTTGTCATCCTAGGCCTTTATCTGGGCCATTTCCTGGCCATGACAAGACACATACTCCTCTCGTTTACGATACGCAAAAGCCCAATAGGTTTCAGTTTCATGATCCTCCTCGTGCAAACGTATGTAAAACTTTCTGAGTGCAGTCAGCACTTACTAAGCCGTCACTGTACAAAGGGTTTAAGGGGGCAGAACTGCACAAGCATCACTGGGGCTGTGGCAGACCAGCTCAAGATCTGCTGCTAGGGAAGCATCACGTGTTAGTTGCTTTCCAAGTGGTATCACCAGTGTTCACCAACATAGCAATTNTTCTCCTTTACGATACGCAAAAGCCCAATAGGTTTTAGTTTCATGATCCTCCTCGTGCAAACGTATGTAAAACTTTCTGAGTGCAGTCAGCACTTACTAAGCCGTCACTGTACAAAGGGTTTAAGGGGGCAGAACTGCACAAGCATCACTGGGGCTGTGGCAGACCAGCTCAAGATCTGCTGCTAGGGAAGCATCACGTGTTAGTTGCTTTCCAAGTGGTATCACCAGTGTTCACCAACATAGCAATTTCAGACTACCCCATAAACAGCAGAGGAAGAAAGGACAGAGCCAGCAATCCTTGTGTGACCCCAAGATGAGGGTATGGGTTAATGAAGAGATGGAAAATGTAGATCACTTTTTACTCCAATGCCCAAAATACACAGACAACTATTTTCTCAAGTGACTAGGAATAGTATAAAGACTTTCTAATAAAATAGAATCAGGAAACATAGTCTGAAGGAGCTGGAGAAGAATCAGGGAACTACTAGGGAGAATGTTACAGCTTGTAATAACAGCTCCTAATCAGAAATAGGTCACCGTAGAGATGGTACAAAAGCAGAACCCCACAATGTGTTGGGTTCTGCCAAGCCACCCAAACTGTATACAAGCAGAAAGCCAGTTTCTGCCATTTTAAGTTCATTGTAATTTCTGTCACTAAAATCCAAGCTGCTTTTTGTTGTTTTTGAAGAGGATTGTGAGTCTGTATGCCTGTGTATACATGTGAGGAAATTAAAAACCAGCAATATATTTGCTCCTTTTGAGGCTGACACAAGCTAAGGGAGATAAAAGCGAGCAAGTGAAATGAGCCCAAGGAGAACGAGTGCAGGGGAATTGCTTATCACCACCTCCAATTCCTGCAATTTTGCCTTAAAATAAAATGCAGCTTTTGAGGAAAAAAAGACGAAGAACTGGAATAAGCAGAAACAGCTTTTACTGTTTCCTTGGGAGGAATTCAACAGCTCCAAGTGGGTTTTAGATCTTGCGACATTATCATTCATCACTCTACACCATCAGTTTTGTTGAACTGCATTTCATGAAAAGTATTTTTCTTCTTTGGCACGGGACCAGCAGGCGAGAGACATTTCAGCAGTTCTGTCCTGTGGGGATAGCAACTGCTGGATTTTACTAATCCATCTGAGATTATTGCTCTAGTTCAGATAATGGAAATGGTTTATATCCTACTATAGGTCCCTCTCTTTCCTGCAGAACTAGCTACCCATTCTGAACTCGTTCTCTCTTTATTTTTAAGAAAGGAGAAGGGAGTACAAGACTCATGGGGAGCTGTGTAACCAGATAAGGACTTTCTCTGGGACTTGTAATGGTTCCTAGGGAAATGGACCATTGCTTCTTTCTGACAGAGAAAATAATCACTGTGCATTATCAGCAAGTGAGAAAACACACACACTTTCAGATGTTGTCTTCATAGCTTTGTTCATCAAAAGACTAATGAGGAAACATTCTAGAACTCTGATTCCCTTATACCACTTAATTTGCATGGAAAAGACATCTAACCTGGTGGAAATTACTCCCAGGGAATGCCCCAGCACAAGATAACGTTCTGCTCATCACAGTAATGCCAGAAAATCTTCCCTGCGGCATTTTTTGCTACCCCAAGGTGTTTCAGTGCAGAGAACATGTAAAAACATGTTTTACCTGTTCTTGGCCAGCTTTGTGCTAACTAGAACAGTCTTAAGGCTGTTCTGTCTTACGCAGGGAGCCACATGAATAAACATCCTTGTTCCTATCTCTGTCTTGGGTGAAGCAGAGCAACAAGGACACAGAGAAACACAGACATGCTTTTATTTCTGTCTTTCTGGAGAAGAAAGGGAAGGAAAATGAAAACAAGCTACCTCTGAAAAACTTTGTGAGGCAATGCCAACACATAAACTGTCATTACGTGAGAGGACCTGTTCTGCACTATTGAAGCCTGAGGTTTCAATCTTATCCAAGGGAATTTTATATTTATTCCCTCTGAAATTCAGACAGGTGGAGCACCGTAAGATTCCTTGTCATTTCCAGTGGCAGCACTGAAGAGAACTCAAATTGTAACACTCCACCCCACTCCTGGGACTTCAAAAAATACAGCGATATACGTACAGACAAAACAGATGGCTATGAGATTTTGGCAGAAACTGATTTGAACACAGCATCTCTGGAGAGCATGAGGAAACAAGGCATTCATCACTCTGCTAAGTTACAGATCACTCACAATTAGACCAGAGAGAGATTTCCTTTAAAAAGGAACCTGTCATGGAGCAAAAAGCATTATTTTGCAGGCTCTTTTGCCTTCCTTCTGCTGGCTAGTTTTTCTGGTCCCTCTGCTCTTGGACATCACTCCTCTTTTAGAAAGCGTACTTCTGGCAACAACTCCCATCACACCCCGAGAGCCCCTCCTAACACGGGCTCTGCAGAGCACAGAGGAAAGCGTTGTAGGGGGCAGGCATGGTGTGGCTCTTCTGAATTTGTACCTCTTTTGCATATTGAGAAACAAGGCCAAGTTTCTCTCCAGAACATATTTCCAAAACGTTTCCACTCTGTGGAGCTCCAGCCCTGTGATTTAAAGAGCTGAGAATGGGCTTGAAGAATCTTGAGTTTGGTGCAGAAACTTTTCCTTTCTTCTGACCTCAGTCAGGGAAATACGCTCAGGGTTTATACCCTATTCCCTTTTAACCAGTGGGGACAAATTCTTCCAGAGGTTCACATGTTATTCTGGCCTTCTTAGAAGAAGCAAGTGCGAAGACTTTAAATGCTTCTTCAGCCAAAAAGAGGTTTTGAGTATCAGCTAAAGGTGCTATACTCGTAGTAAGAATGCCACATCGCTGTTGTAGTCACAGTCAAAAGGAAGGCCTTGTCTCTTCAGAGGAAGAACAGGTCCACAAGAACGTGTTCTTCCGCTTAAGCAATTGGTAGTCCAGGCAAAGTTCAGTGCAAACACAGCAGCAAGGTGCCTCCTGCGGAGAGGGAATGCAGGTACAAACTTCAGTGTGGAAGTGTAGCTGGCTCTTGAATAATGCCTTTGCTGCTTGCTGACGTGGCCCAAAATGTATGAACAGAGTATTGTGGTTTCTCCTTTTCTGCACTCAACATGCCTGCATTCATGGACAAGCTTCTCTCTCCTGTTGTGACAGTTATTTAACATCCTAACCCAACTCGCAGCCTTCCAACAGATCATTTTTAAGATTTGGGGAAAAAAGTGGCTAGTGAGATCACGTTTTCAAAACCATTGACCCAAATTTCTCCCCAGCTGACTGGTTCACTTCTAGTGGTTATTCCATTTTAGAAATTTACTGTATATAGTGCAAATTGTTAACAGTTTGGGTCATGAAGCTATGGGATGGGGAGCAGTCTGTGGAGTCTGAGGGGCTTGTTTATACTCTGCCAGTTGCAGCCATTTGAGCTGGAACAGTCTTTGCTCTTAGTCAGGAAGTTAATCGCTGGGACATGAAACTGAGGTAGCATGTCTTATTGCAGCTCTCCTCTGAGATTACTGAGAAACAACTGAGCGGAAGAGAGTCGTAATAGCAATCCAGTATGGACCGTTTCCCCAGACCTTCAATTTCTTGCAGAAGATTTATATTTTTAATTCTTTTAATGAAGTTTGTCCCAGAGGTCAAGAAATTCCTAATTGACATGGCCAAGCAGGATTATACATTAAACATCGCTTCCAGTTGTGTGCTGGCAGAGAGGCTTTTGGGGCAGAAGTTCTGGGGGATCTCACTCATTGCAACCCCCTTGCAGCTCTTTGAGGCTGGTGTTGTAAGAGAGGCAACAAGCTCAAAACTGCCCTTTTAAAGTAAACAAAGTCATGAGTTAGTCCCCAGTTTCATCTTCCGAATGAACTAGTTTGAGGAAAGAAATAATATTTTTAGGCTTATTAAGTTGAATTTTCTGCCAGCAGCACTATATGACTGGATTGCACACATATGGAAATGAGTTCTTATCTGTCCCAATACACTCCAGATAGAGTTAGCTCTGAAGGACCTAAGGGAGGCTGAGCTGGTGTCTGGACAATTTTCTTCATAGCTGCTTAAAGTTCTATTTGTTAAATGCGTGTGGTATGTCTAGAGAAGATAGGTGCAGTACTGGTCCTAACAAACACCTATCAGCCCTAGCCCAGGTCCACAGGAGGGTAATTTCCTTGATGTATCAGTGTATGAAGGCCCACCAGCCTTCATTCCCACCTCACTGCTATTCCAAGGGGGAAGGAGGCTGTGGCAGGGAAAGGCTGTATTTCTTTCAAACTAGAGGCATCTTTTTTCCACACAGATCCTGAAGCCTCTTTTCCCAGCTGTAAGCACGTGGTAGCAAAACGAAACTCCTAGGAAAGCACCTAACCTCCAGCACACTCCTCTTCCTGCTCCGGCAGCCACTGCTACCTGACACGCTTTCCCCAGCCCACGGCTGCAGGGAACGAGTGAAGCACCTCGTATGAAAGCTCAGGCTCTGATTTAAGTGACTGGAGCTAATGAAGTAATTCCTGCTTCTCGCTGTTCTCCATGCATCAGACCCCCCTCGCGTGGCTTTAGCCTCTGGCCCTGCTGGGTACAACCATCTGGGGCTGCTGAAGCCAGGAGTGGCAAGGCCACGGGGGCAGCCGTTGCTATGCGTGACCTATGCTAGCAAAGAAGCCATTTCTATGAGGTGAGGCTTCATGACCTATTCACAGCTTTAGTGCCATCAGCATTTCTCTTGTTTTTCTTCTAAAATGATTAAGTGATCCTGGAAATAGATTCCTGTTTGAAGCCATTTCTGAGCATTTAATTTGTCCTGACTCCTATGCCGCAGGCTATGAGTTTGTTTGAATAAGCAGAGTCTGTCTGCCAGGAAACCTGACTAGTAGGGATTTTTTAAGAGCAGGAATATAGCACAGAGCATCTGCAGGCAGTGGGATAAATTTTATTAAGCGTGACTATGTGCAAGAAACTCACAACTAACTTAGTTTTACCTGCTGAGGACTAAACTACACAGAATGTGACATAGGATGAAACTACATCGGTGGGAACACTGAAGCTTACTGACTAGAAAGCAGACATCTGGGGAAATAGTGACCTTAAGCACCTTTCCACAGGGATATTCAGAGCTTTAAAGAAATCACTTCTTTACTACCTTAGTAGCAGTGTATGTTCTTATCCAGAGAGATGAATGCTGCCCGGAGACACGCACTCCCCAAAGTATCGTACCATCCGTTCAGCACCTGTGAGAGACCAGATTTTGTAAAAGGGCACGGTGTGTTTCCTGGCACGTGTTGACTCCTTTATCTTCTCAATGTCTTTAAAACTTCCCAGTTATTCTGAGCAAGTGGCAATGGCTTATGTCAGTTTAAAAGTCTAAAAATACCACCTTCCTTCCCCTTCTGATTGTATTAGCAACAGTATGAGCCGCAGCAGCTGGCTTCGGGCAGGCTGTGATCAGATCTGACAGGGTCTGAGGTTCTGGTATGCCTCTGTATGGTACTAAGCACCATTCACAGCACCAAGATCAGAGTTTCTGTCAGGACTTTCATCCTCGCTGAGACTAAGGGAGAGCTGAAATTGTGGGTTTCCCATTCTGGAATACTTACATGGGAAGGTGGAAGGCTGAGCCAGCTCAGCAAGAGTGTGCCTATTTAGGGTTTTAATTAATACAGTATTAAAGATGGGATTTCAATGGGTTTGGGTGCACACGTTAATTAAGTAAATAGAAATTCTGTAACTTGCTGTAGGGATTTTTCTTGTGCTTGTTGTAGGGCTGGTACATTCGGAGCCATCTTCCTGAGGAGATCCTGTGAGCCCACATGCTGCCATCTGGGGAGTCCTGGCATCGTGCTTTCTTCAGCGATCACTACAGACACTCTCTGGTGAAGAGCTTGCCCCTAGTTTCTCTTTTGCAACCCTCCAGGAGACAAGCTAAATTTGAGCAATAATACAATGCAATTCCAAGCAGAAAGTTTACCGTAAAAAAACAGCTGGAAACTTTATGCCATTCAGTAGGGACCTTGCTATATTGATTTTATGTGGAAGGCAGTTGGGGGATTTGAATGCTTTAAATGGCTGAGTTATGGTGACAAAAAAAGGTCCTCTGAAAGACAACGTGGAGAGCCTGTGCTGGCCTCTTGCTGTCCATTTCTTACACCCACCATTTCTTTTGGCTCATCCATTGCTGAGAGCAGCCCTGGGGGTGCCATGGGTGAAAAAACTGCCTCAGAGCTCTCCCCGAGCCCGACGCGTTCCTCAGGCTTTGCAACTGCTGCAGCGAGGGGGGACACCAGCTCTGCCCTCCCTTCCTGAGTCCAGAAGCACTCACAATTTTGGGGTTCGTTTTTCTAAGAAGGCTTGGAAAGACAGCAAAGTAGGAAGCAGGCACATCAGAAGTGAACAGTACTACTGGCAATTGCAATAAGCCACCAGCTTCAAATCTTGACAACACGAGAACAAAATAGTGGGAATTACATCTGGAAAAGGCTTAATCGTGCAGAAATAGCACACAGATTGGCATAATGAAAAAAGGAGAAATGAGAAAGCTGCATAGTTTCAAGACAGTGAAAAATGTCACATATCTAATTCAGCACAATTGAACAATCACTGGTTTACAGCCTTCTAGAGCAAAATAAATGTCAAAGCAAAAGCAAGCTGATCAGCTGCAAGAAAGAGCAGTTCCCAGTCAAAACATTCAATTGCACTGATGATATTGCTGTTAACTTAGCAGTATATTGCTTTTTCTAAATAATATGAAGTGTAAATGGAAGTTGTAGACCAAAGGAATTTCAATTGCATCTTTGTTAATAGTAGTTACAGGTGTTACCTAAATAAGGCGGCATTATCTCCTCCTTTAACTGAACGGCTGGCAAAGGCATTTATGAACAGGAAATTGAAGCAAAACAAGTGCAAGATGCCCGAGTAATAATTCCCACTGAACTTTCTAGGGTGACTAGCCCCAGCACTCACAATAGGCTTTTCTCTCCTCTTTTCTGTTAAAATTCATTGAGCAGAGGTACAAGTGGGAAACAATTTCAGGAGTTGAAGATCCTCAGGAATGAGTTAAGCAATTTCTGTCTGACGTAATTTCTTAGAAATCCAAACATTCAAAGAGACCACCACAAAGTAAAGCCATGGTGAGACTGATCTGTCAGAAGTGCACACTGATTTATGGCAGCCCACTGAAACCTCTGCAAGCCTTTCTTCCCGTGTTGGTGGGTGTCAGGCCGGACCCACCGCAAATAACAGCTGAGAGGACTCAAACAGAGCACTGGAACAGCAATGTTTCAAGTTGCCATTTGATANGCAATTTCTGTTTGACGTAATTTCTTAGAAATCCAAACATTCAAAGAGACCACCACAAAGTAAAGCCGTGGTGAGACTGATCTGTCAGAAGTGCACACTGATTTATGGCAGCCCACTGAAACCTCTGCAAGCCTTTCTTCCCGTGTTGGTGGGTGTCAGGCCGGACCCACCGCAAATAACAGCTGAGAGGACTCAAACAGAGCACTGGAACAGCAATGTTTCAAGTTGCCATTTGATAGCAAGATTATTCTTGCTTATAAATGCCTACAAGAATAATTCTTGGTGCATACTTATCCAGGCTGTGCGGGTCTGAGGAACACCGTCAGGCCATCTTCTGAGGTACAGTAAGGGAACTGCTATGCTTTTCAGTCAAGAAAGGAAAGGCTGAAAGATAGTAGGGATCAGGCAGAAATCTAGGCTGAATGTAGTAGCTGCTTATGATTAAATCAGTTGGATTGGCAATATGGGCACCTGGCAGGAGAATATACCTAATTCTGCAAATAGATACCTGCCACCATTTAATGAACATGCCTGCTTCCTTTCTTAGCCTGTAGGTAGTGATACCACTTTGGTAATTGCCATGAAAAAATGAATTGGGTAGGAACTATGGGAAAGAGACTGATTATCCATCTGCTAGGCAGAGGCCTTTGAGAGTAGCTGTTCTGTGTACAACAAGAATATTGCAGACTCATGAGGGATTTTCTCCCCCTGCTCTAAACCATTATCCCTTCTCCAGTCAAGAACGAGGAGCTGCAGTTGCTCCTATCCCATGAAGAAGATGAACACATTTAAATGTCAGAAGTGGGGGAGAAATGAGATCACAAGAGAGGAGAGATGGTTTGTGGAACATGTGACTTTATGGGGGAAATTAGGCAGTAAAACTTCTCTTGCCATCAGTGGATGAGACAATCTGTAAACTGCATTTGCTTACAAACCCTTCACTGCCAAAAGCAGCTTTCTATGGTAAGAAACCAAATCACTGCTGTTGTTGACACAGAAAGGATGGGGTCCCCATATGCTTGCTTTATATTATTAGCTCCAGCATCTGAATGTGACAGGTCTAGGAGGGAATAGAGAAAACACAACAAACTTCAAAGGTCCTGGCATGATGGTGTTTAGGGACTGTAGCGGCCAGCATAAAACTGATGTTCCTCTGTGGCTAATACGTATTGGAATCCAAATTAGACTCAACCAGTTCTTCAATAAGGGGAGCTATAGGAATAGTTAATAGCCTCCCCCTGGCAGCTGTAATAAACATATACAGAAGACGTAATCCTGAATAAATATAAAAATAACATTTGTGTGGCTTTTAAAACACATCTTTTGCAATCTCCTAACACAGGATTGGTGAATCATCGTGTCATGCTGTCATTTGTGGAAGTGAAACAGATGGAGGAGCAGTCATCTATGATCCATCAGAAACCATCTCAGAGCTGAAACCGATGTCATGAAGCACCCTCAGAGAGAGAACTGTGATGGGAGACAGCTTCTGGAGACCGTCTGCAGGAACCCTGGATCACAGTGTTTGTGATGGGTGTGTATATTTCGTATGAAACTACTGGAAGCAATGTTCCCAGATTATTCATAAATGTACCAAAAGCAAGGCAATACCACAGCTACTGTTGTCTGATGGACATAAAATCAGCAATCTTATGTTTATGCATACAAATCTTAATTACTTGATTGCATACTATGTTGGTGGAGGACTTGTCTCAACCACTGCTCAGGGTGAACTTTGTGGGATAAATCAGCTGCATAGCAAAGCACTGTTGTGTGCACGATTCCGCTGCCTTCTTGGAGGCACAGAAAGTTGTGCACTGAGTGAGTTAGTGATCTGCCTGAAGGGACAGAGGGGGTAGCTGCTGAGCAAGTCACTTGAAATCAAACTCCCCAGAGGCGGTTGCTAATTGTGTGGTAACTGTGATACTCTGATGTATGGCACCAGGACACGTTTTGTAGCAGTACTGGCAAAGTAGAACTGCAGTGAATGCTGACTAGTGTCCTGCCGTGAGCAAACGAAGTGTTGTTGATACAGTGGTGAGTATGGGAGAAAATTGTGCTGAAGGCATCCCAAGTATGTGCACCTTGATCAGCACACCCTTTTTTGGTTTTTTGTCTGAGCAATAGGAATTGTGCCAAATTCACCTCAAAGGCTGTCTTGCAAATAAACACAAGTGACTTGAAGCTCTCAGATTAGTGGCATTAGTGACATTAAAAAAAAGTTATTAAAAGCTACGTATTGTATTGATTGAATCATACCACAGAGAGGAAAATTCCCTTAGGGTTTCATTCGTCTCTCCCATGTGAACAGCTTGGAAAAGGCCATCCTATTTGTTATTTTTAGCATAAAGCCATACAGAACAGGTATTACATTTCATTGCCATCTTCGGAGAGCTGAACCAGTAGGGTAATTTGGACCTAAATTTATCTTATTACGTCCTCTGCCCCACAAAGATGGGGAGACTAAGGCAATCAATTGAGTGGCCAGCTAGGAGGCTGTATGTTTTCTGTTAAGTCTACTGGCAGGAGGAGGTGGGAATCTGCAATGTGCCTGACACAGAAAGGAGGTATGGCATGCATATCACAGTTCCCCAGGAGACTTGTTACTAGGAAGTATTTCTGTCCGTGCAAAGGACTCTGCAGTCATAAACGCGCAAGTGAAAATCCGTGTGCTGGTATCATGGAATGGAGTTGTCCCATGCCTCTAAGCCCAACTGTGCTGACCCTGCTGAGCACAGGGCTTGATCTGGTCCTTGTGGTTCTCCAGCCTTGTATGCCCTGCCTTCATTCCCCAATATGGACTCCATCTTGCTGAGTCTAGATGCCTTGCAGAGTGATCTCGATAGATTGGAGCATTGGGCAACAATTAATGGGATGAAATTTAATGAGTCCGAATGCCAGATTCTGCACCTAGGACGGAGTAACTCCATGCATAACTGTGAAATGGGAGAGGAGTGACTGGAGAGTAGCCCTGCAGAAAGGGATCTGGGGGTGTTGGTTGCCAGTAGGCTCAATATGAGTCTGAAACAGGCTTCCTAGAGGTGGTCAATGCCCCAAGCCTGTCAGTGTTTAAGAGGACAATGCCTTTACTAACATGCTTTAACTTTTGGTGAGCCCTGGATTGGTCAGGCAGTTGGACTAGATGATCATTGTA
>VZSC01008736.1:322472-340000 GCA_013398225.1 Steatornis caripensis
TATTCTATTCTATTCTATTCTATTCTATTCTATTCTATTCTATTCTATTCTATTCTGTATAAGAGTTATTTGATTTTCAAATGCAGTAGAATTGCTTTGGTATGTCAGGTCTGCTATGACTAAAGATTCTCCTTTTTTTAATTTTTAATTTTTAATCATTCATAAGGGTCTGCAATTCTGGCTCTCAAGAGCACATTGTGAGTTTGATTTCATTTTTGTTATGATTTCCCTTGAAAAAATAGCACAGCTATAAGAGGACTCCACTAAATTTGTGAAATAAGTGGAAAGGCAATCCCTTTGATTTGCAGGTACCAGCAAAATCAAGACAAGACAAACTTGGAAAAGCCAGTTCAAAACTGGAAATAGGGAAGAAAGGAAAAGCTGGAGGGAAGGAGGTAGTATAGTCAGAGCAATTTATCTTTAAATTTTGCATTTTTTAGTGGCGGAAGGACTTGTATTATGTTCATCTTGCCAAATCATGATAAGACTTAAAACAGTTGCAGAGATGCTTATACTGATAAAAGCAATACTCTTTAAAGGATCTAATAAGTTAATTTGCTTGGCAGAATTCGGAAATAATCAGTTGAACAGAATCAGTGGAGACAGACATTCACAATAGAGAAGGGGGAAAAATCTGTTCAGTGACATGTCTGGCTCACAACTTAGGAATTAATCAAAAGGGACAAGTAGTGTAGTTGCCTGGGTCTCAGTTTAACAAGGTACTTAATTATATGCTTAAATTTAGGTACGTAAACTGACTCAGTAATTTGGTAGATTGCCTCTGCAGAGCCTTTCTAAATTATTCTATGATTAATCTCAGCAATATTAACTTGTTGATGTTTAAGGACACATTTATGCCAACTATGTAACTAAATTTGCATTCTAGGATCCACAGCAGCAGGCAATTGTTTAATTTTCAGTGTTTATGAAAGAGAAATAGCTAGGCCCTGAAGAGTTAATACATCTATTTTGCTTCTTGCTTGCACTGAAAACGAGATCAGCAGTATGTTTATTACATTCCCTAAATCATCCCAGACAGACAGCAACAACCTTTTGCAAGAAGTTTTCTAGCTGACTGCTTGAGGATGAGTGAACTCCTACTTTAACTCTGTTACATTTGAGGATGTTTTCACCACAATGACTTTGATGTTTAGCGGACAAAGTAGAGTGAAAACATTAAAAAGTATCCATTTGGCCTGCACTGCTTGATGCTGCTGTGATAACGTATTTTTTTAACAGATATTTTGGGAAGATCCATCCAATCTAACTTGAGTCTAAAACACAAAGTTAGCTCAGCTTCCCTGTAGGAAGTGGCAAGAGACAGGATATTCAGCCCATCCCAAAAGAGGCTTGTAATGCAGAATTAATTTCTCTTCTCCTCTAGTGACCTGACAACTGTCTGCTTTCTCGCTAAGCAACACCAGAGGACATGGAGTTGACTTGCTGACAAGGAAGGCCCTTTTTGTTTTGCTCTGTTGTTGTCATCATTTTCTGCTTAAAAAAGAAATAATATTCCAAAGCTTTGAGATTGTTTCTTTTTGTTTTATTAAAGTTTAGCTGACAGGTTGCAATTTTCTTTGATATTGCTCCAGGTCATTTTTTCTGAGGAGTAATGGTTTCAGTGCAGAGTACCTTTGACGTATTCTACAGAAACCAATTTTCTGTAGCAGCATAATTTTCAGCAGCATATAACCGTGAAGAGGACATGCTGGTTCTCCTCGTGAAGCAAAGCTGTCACTGAATTACACACTTCTGCTAAGAAATCATGGTAGGGGGTTGCTCCAGTGCTGCCCACTTAATAAACATGATATCTGAGTGACTTTTATGGGAGTTAGATAAGACGTTGAAAGATTTACTTCTTTGCCTGTCTCTGGGTTTGGTGGCTCTCTGGAACAGAAAAAGCCACTTTCATAATTCACGCGCCTCTTAAGCACAAGAAGTTTTTTCCTTAATCTTAGAAAACTGAGAGAAGGGACAATTGTGTTTCCTGGTTTTCAGTTTTGAGGTTTTTGATTTAGAAATATCTTGCCTTTTTTGAAAAGTTTGTGGGTGAGGAGGTTGAAATAACTTAAAATGAGTATTTACAAGAGCTTGATGCAGTAGCTGGCTTGTCGCTTGTTGTCCTCCTCTGCCTCTCACAAAGACAACAGCCCTTTGGCCTTATGGCTCTACAGTGTTTTCAGATCTTTGCAGCCTCACCCTGGCCCTGGCTGGCTTATCAGGATTTTAAGATTTTGCATTCCCAAAGGCAGGGTGCAAAGTTCCTTGTCCATCTAACACTAAAAGGGTTCACAATTCCCAGAAGATGAGATAACAAACCTGCTCCGCTGTTTTTGTAGAAAAACTGTTTGAATAGTCAGGACATGCCCGCTTCCTTTCTGAACACATTCACAAATCCTAAGGGCTATTAAAATACAAGCATAAATATAAAAATAACTGCACCAGGCGGTCCTTATTCATGGCATGCTGCTTGTCATTCTTGACTTTGAAAGCTTTAGCTGGCAGTTCAGTGAGCAGTATTTATCCTGTATGACTGTAAAAAGGAACAGCCAATACTGAAAAGCCCAACAACAGGAATTTGTCCTCCAAAACAACTCAGTAAAAAATAAAAACATTCTCCTTTTGCTTGAAACACCTGAAAAAGAGATGAAATTAAAGGATAAATTAAAAAATATAATTATTAATATAAACCATAAACTGTACTGTAATTAAATAATTCTAAATAGTACTTGATTGAAGGATTAAAAAGGCTTTACCCTGCTGCTTGTTCTGATCATATTTTTATTAGCTTGAATAAGAAAAAAGTTTTCCTTTCCAGTTATAAAGAGATTTTCAGTAGTGGTTAGAGTGGTGCAGAGACAGATAATGTGGACAGAGGGAGTTCTACAATTATGCGCCTTTGAAAATCCCAGTAGATATTGATCTTCTGGTGTCTTTCAAATTCTCATTTCTTTTTTTTTAGTTAATTAGTTTAATTAGTTTTATTGAATTGTTTGTATGCGGTGGAACAATGCTGAAGTGTGAGAGCTGTGACTACCGCAGAAGAATGCATACTTGTTAAACTTACAAACTCTGAGTACATTTCTAGGCATATTTTAATCTGATGAAGGCATCTCTTGATCTTACATGCTGAAGTCTAGATTTGGGAGTGATTTGACTTGACCAAGCTATTTCAAACAAGTGTACCAGATCAGGATCTACATGCTTTGAGCATGCATTTCTTAACCAAATTGTGATTCCACACTTTTTTGGAGTATCTCTTACATCTTACAAAAGGGGAACAGCTTATTATTAATTTGTGTCTGTTTCCACACAGGACGTCTTTTAGGATTTTACCGTGGAATGAGCCATACAATCAATGGAGTAAAGTGTCAGGAGCTGTCAGACAAAATAATGCTGGCTTTACGTAGTAGCTTTACTGCACAATCTTGAACACCTTTCACATACCAGGCTCCGGAGGCCCACACTGTGGAATTTTCCTCAGGTCTTAGGGGATGACAAGGTAAGGCAGCATATGCACAGCTTGCGGCTTGGGATCTGGTGGGTGCCTTCCAGCCTGGAATAAAAAAACTGTGTGCCAAACTTCAGAGTACAAATGGAGACAGAACATAAGGGAAGGTTCAAACCAAGCATCAGATTTTGCTGCACCTGGAGCAGACTCTCCCACTCTCACTACACTGCCTGTACAGGCCTTAAACAGAGATTAAGCTGCTAGGGTCCTAGCGATAGGCAGTATGAAATACTGTCTTTCTCTCTCTGTGTCCCCACCTCTTCCCCTCTTCACCACAAAACCATCACCCAATAGTCCACAGACCCTTCTTGAGCATGAGAAGTAGCTCATGGATTCCCAAGGATGAAAAGCAAATCTACTGATGACAAGCTTAGATTTATTAATGGGGCTATGGGTCTGCTTACTCCAGACACAGGCCTACCTATACACTCAGGCAAAGTTCACTGTATATGCTATCTCAATTACTTACTTTCTGAAAAAAAGCAAAAGTAACTGATCTGTAATAGTGATCACAGCATTTCTTTTCATAATGTCTTAAAGTATTGCTACAATACATGGATCTCTTTTCTTGCCAGTGCCTTTGATCTGAATCCGATACAGGTCAGTCGGATGGGGTATTCATAAATATGTTTTATCAGCTCACAGCTTTCAGTACCGACCCTATTGACGTAAGCCATATCTGTAAATTCATTTGCACTGAATAAATGAAAATAAGGAAAAGTTGGGGAAATAAAATCCCAGCAAAATCAAACAGCTTGCCTAGTATAGTGCCTAGAACATTTTGTATTGGCCTTGTTTATAAAGATTTGAGAATGTAAAAGCTATTGGATGTCACTCAGCAATTTCCTGTATGAGTCAGCGTAGGGGTATTTATCCCCAAGGAACCTGCAGAAGCCTTCGTTCTTGAGTCACTTGAAAGTAGAGAGGGTGATACACTTCAGATTACAAACTCTATAAGTAAGCTCTGTAGTGTTCTCTGTTGCCCTGACCTAGTCTTTGGTGTCTGGGAAGCATTCAGTGGCCCTTCCGTCCAGCCTGTAAAGGTCACTGAAAAGTTTCCAGGGCTTTTTGTTGCATTTGTTTAGGCCCAAATAGGATGGTCTTTTCTAACTCTACTTTCTGTGATTCCATTAGAAAACCTCATTTCTCATTCATAAAGTCAAAATTCCATTAGGCCAAATTTCACTTTCACTTTGGAAAAATAGCAGCTTCAGGGGGATTTGGGCTTTCCTGCCTGAGAGCAACATTGACATTAACTTTCAGCAGTTGTCTTCAAGGCTTTTATGTTCAGTAGAGTTTACAAAGCATTTCTTTGTCAATGTAGCTTTTTAAGTTGAGAAACTTAAGTTGAGAAACACGCTCCTCCCGAGTACACCTCCCTTTGTACAAGTGTGTCTTTGTCCTTAGGTGTGGCTCCTCCATGTCACCTTAGTGTAGGCAGCAACAGCTCTTTACTGTGACCAGTCTTAGAAAATAACTGAAAAAACTTTGTCACTAAAATCTGAGCTTTTTCTAAGTCGTGGAAACAAACTGCAGCTCAAGTTGGAGGGCATTAAGTTCCCTTTTCTCTTATCTTATATTACCCTCTAGTGGCTAAGTCCTTGAGCATCAGCATCTGAAGTAAAGGTAAGAAGTTAACTGAAGGTTTTTGTGCATCGTTCCTTTGCTGACCACACCAGACCTTTACATGTTCAATACATTTTGCCTTTTTAAAAAAACTTTCTTCAAAATAATAGAAAACTTGCAGAAACAATCTCAAATCAATTTATCTTTGAAGGAAATGAGTGTGAGAAACAGTATCTTCTTGTCAAAGGAGAAAAAACAGTCTTCAACACTGAAAGATAGGGAACCACAGTAGGAAGATAAAAATAGACCCTAAAAATGGATAAAGTCCTATTTTTGTCTTCCCTGACATCTTTATGAACTAGGTAGGGAATGGGAAAGGCAAAGCAGCAATGAGTTTAAATATTAAATAGGAAAGAAGGAGTATATTAAAAACTTCCATTTTTACTTATGGTTTCATGGAGGAACAATCTTTCAGCGTTCCTAGGGAACAAAGACGGTTTAAAATTCAGCTTCTATTTCTAATTTCAAATTCTTTTAAGGGTTTGGAGGGATTTATATAACATAATTTGATCAATATGTTTATCTCAAGGGATTAGCCAGAGTAATCACTAAAATGTCTTACATTGTTCAATTTGTTCATTCTCAATTATCATTCTAAATTTATCGAAGAGTCAGAACAGTATGTTATTATTATTAACAAATTCTGTGACTCTCATTAGCTTAATTCCAGTTAAAGCAATAAAATAAATCTCAAGGCAATCAGGTAACTTTTCACACTTCTGTTATTAACAAAGAAATAGATTTAGATGCATATTTCCTTCAGAACAATTACATTAAATTTCATATTTCTCTGACTTTGGTTACATTAGCAATGTTCAGCAAGCACTTGTGCTGTTTGCAGTGTCATAGTAATGAGTTCTGTTCTGGTAGAATGACTTTACGTAAATAACCAATGTGATTCTAGTTATGAATACAAGAACAGAACATTCAATTTGAAATTATATTGTTTCAGTGTGATTCTATTGTTTATTGTAACTAACAGAAACAATTCAATCAAATTTGCATTACTGCCCAATAGTTGGACATTTCACGTGATATATTTAACGGCACTATGTTCCTTTAGCAAAACTTTTCATAAGAATTGCATAGCAAAGCAAACTCAGCAGGCATTGATGAAGACTTTTCAAATAAACTATGATATTATTAGAAATTCATTCAGGATATATTGGAGCTTGGAACTCCAAGCATATGAATATTTATGAATCACAAAGCAGTCCCCAAGATATGATCAGACCAACTTTTGTTTGTAACTGGAACAAAATGTACAGAATGTTTCCCCCACCACTCAGGCCTAGTATGCACAACGGTCCTAAAGACCACGTTGTCGGATTTTCATTTTGCTGCTCTCAGAATGAGGGCAGCTGCCCAAAAGAGCATCCTCTCTGTCTGTGGAACTTCACCGTAGTAAAACTCCAGTGGGGAAGTTTTGTGTCTTGCGGTCTCAAACAGCTGGGTCTGCGAAACCTCAGTGAAAAGAAATCACACCCAAATATCAGCACAGCACAAATGGACTGTGCGTAATTTCTTAGTGTTTGCTATCTGCAAGCATCAGACTGGTTGCATCCCATGCCCTAAGAGTGGGAAGAGCATGTTTATTCTCTGCCATGGGCTTCTTCCACTGTGGAGACAGGGAGCTTCCCTACATTCACACTGCAATGCCGCCTCTCCTCTTCTCTCTGGACTGTGCTGCTGCATGTCACCGGGTGCAGATGTGTTGGAGACCCACGCGGCATGCCTCCGAATGGCCCCATTCCTAAAGAGAACCAGGTGCAAGACGTGTTCCTCAGGCAATAACTTCTTGCACTTACTGAGAGAAGCCCAGGGTCAATTGGGACTGGGAAAAAACCTCTCAGGTTCAAGTTACAGTGCTCAGAAATTAGAGTGAGCCTGGCTGTGCCACGCCTGGTCTGAAATTAAAGAGAGACTGTCTCTTACAGTGCCGGTGGGATGATGGCACAGTCTGTGCTGTGCATGTATGCAAAGATTAATCTTCCAAAACTGAAATGCACAGTCTAAGTCTATTCATTGAAGACAAGGTTCACAGTTCAAAGTTCCTGAGACACTGTATGTCAGGGATTCAAATGTTCCAAGGTGTCTCTATGCCATGGCTTGTACTTATCTCTATGAATTGCAAGTTCTTAAGCTTTCATACATTTTAGGTATTTTTATTGTGTTGCTTGTGTGGAAGAACCAAAGCAAGAGAACAAAGAGCTCTCTGGCTTTATTTGACCCTTCCCAGGCAAATGCCACGTAGTCATGAGATGCTCCCTGTCTCTGTCCTCCTCGCCTTCCTCATGCCTAACCAGGTGCCTGACCAAGTTAAGTACAGAATTCTAATAAATAATGGAGCTTCTCACAATCCTCTTTATCTCACATCTTAGCTTTCCCAGTACATCACGAGAGATTAATTCATTGTCCCGAGTTAAGAATTAAGTTGCATCCTCACTAGGATCTCAAGATGAGGTTTTCTGTGGCATTTAGCTCAAGCTGATAGCTTGTATGAAAACAAAGTGCCTCAATTTCTCATTGCTAAGAATGATCACATCGCATTTTGAATACAAGAATGTCTGAAGCCTTTTTTGTATGTTAAAGGCAGCAAACTTCCAGGGCTGTTGAGAATATGAAAGCGCTGAGAATATCACCATAAAGCTCAAACTTTTCTGCCCACAATAAGGCCAACCAGTGCCAGTACAGAAGACTCCTGAACTCTGTTTTTATTATCCCTTTTCATTTCAGTCTTAGAGACAGTGAGGGAACTACCACTAATTCTCTGGAACTATACAATCTGGTGCCCTAATGACCACTGATTTTAGATTCTGATTATGAGACCATTTTCACCCCTTTGATGCAACTTTGGTGAAGACTAGTATTTCTTAGAAACTTTCTCTTTTTTTTAATAAAACCGTTCTCTTTTAACCTCATTGCATCCTATCTTGCCTGGCTTCGTCTTGTATGAAGATGCTGCTTTTCCAGCCTCCTTCCAAGGTTAAGAGATAACAGGACACAGGTGCTCACAGCTAATTCCTGGTTGAAACACCTTCCTAAACACACCCTTTTAGTTGGAAGGTATAAATTACCGCAGTGCTCAGCTTTATAGGGCAAAGAAAAACTTGAGGGATGTGAAAAGAGGTTGTTTTGGCTGCAGGGCTCTGCTGGGACTCTCAGATGTGCACAGACCCATGCATGTTGTTGCTCTGATGCTCCCTGGTAAGACAAGAATATGAGGAGTTTGTTAGATTCATAGTCAAAGCTATCTCCTTCTAGGCAGAGCTTTCTGCTTGGTTCTCTTTGTGCTCTGTAAATGCTTTGGCAGTAGGAACCTCCAAAAATACAGCAGTTAAATAAGCTGAAGTATCTTTGAGCTGATTTAAAAATCTGTAGTTTCTTGGCATAGAAGTCGTTGGAGGAAGTGCTTTCTCGTGGTTCTTTCAGCTCTGAAGCTAAAGTCACATTTGACATTCAGAGTTACCTTTCAGTATGATGCTGCCTTGTTTTTGTGAGTGGCTCTTGGATTAGGGTAGGAGGGCAGTGGAGGAATAATTATTTAAAGTGAATTTAACAAATGTTGTAAAAGCCTCAGTAAGGTCTGCTTGAATTTGGTTCTGGCTGAGGTAGTGGTAGTAGTTCCTACATCTTTCTAGACAATTTCCTTGTTTTCACAGAGTATTATTCCTCAACATACCACATTTTTATCCTGTGAGGTTATTATACTTCCCTTTAATTTTCTAAGCTAATTAAAGAAATAGATCTTTATTTCTTGACAACCTACCTTGTTTTGCAACCTCTAGTGTGTATATTCATATATAACTAAGTTTGTCACTCTACCCAATTAAAAATTCATAAGTAAAAGATTGCTACTTGAGCCTAGGAATAATTAAAGTTAGGAAGTTTCCGAACGGTTTCTGTTTCCTTGAAAGTGCTCCTACATAGTCCCAAATTCCATAATCTTTAATTACAAACTCCCATGGATTTCAAAGGCAAATTTTCAGTAATTATAAACTGTGGAATTTAGTCGAAGATAAGGGCAGAATAGTCCTTTGGGATCCTAAGGAGAATCACATGGATGTTCTAGTCTGTTTCCTGAGGTGTTACTGTGTCATTAAGACCCAAATTCCCACTTTTGGGTCTCAGCACTCGATTGAGTGCTGCAAAGTGTCTTTCAAATGAGATTTCAGAAACACTTGAATGGTGCTTTGTGAACCTGTAGCTCTTTGACTACCTTGATTAGCCAAACATGAAGCAAAGCTAACGATGTCTCCCAGATACCTTTGATCAAAACTCTTAAAATGCAGTTAGGTTTCTGCTTTAATGGCCTGTCAGCTGCAGCCAGATTTGGGTGTATTAACAGAAGCAAGGTTTTTCTTCCTAAATTTGAGTGCTTCGTTTATGAAAGGCACTGTCTCGGGCATCCCAGACTAGGTAACATGGTCTGCTACTGTGAACGTGTAGAGTAATTGCTGTCCTCATGTAGCCTCTAAAAAACTAAAGAACGGGGAGTGGCAAAAATGAGTGATTCAAGACATGTTGTAAAAAGAATGCCAGCGAAGGCATGTTTTGTGCCAGCAGTGATTGTGGCTTTTCTGGTGTATATATTTAATATGTCAGAGTAAGATTGCAACCAGGTATTTCAGCCTGCCAGGCTGTTGGCCGAACTACAGATCTGAAGGTATTTCTTTGGCCATTTGCCTATGTATTGTGGGGCGACCAGGAGCCCTGCTCTTGCATGGCACTCTTCGCATGGGAGCTTGTGATGGGCTCTTGACGATGATGTTTGGTTGCTTCTGAACACCACTATCCCAGAGAAAAGCAGAAGAGGTTGCTCCCTGCTGTGTTGAGCTGCCTTTTTAGAGGCCAAGAACTGAACTGTGCTGATGTAAACTGCCTTGACTTCCATGGAGCTTTCTCAAATTATACAGCAGTGGAGCTGGAAGCAGAACTTGTCAGCTGGTACTCATCTTGTGTCTGTGTGTTCACATGAGGTTGATTTAGACTTGTTTAAGTGGATACAATGGCCTAACTTCATGTTGCTGTAAACCTTAACTGTGACAGGCCGAGGGTCCACCCATGGAGTCACTTCAAGGGGAAGATCTGTGGGTGAATATTTCTTCAAGTGGCTTGTTCTTCCAGCTTGGAACAGTATCACGCTCCAGCATCCCATGTGTCAGTTAGCAGTGAGGTGGTGGACAGGTGAGCACCATTGTGCTAAGTGAGGGAGACCCATCCCATCAGCTCTGCTTTTTTTCCCTTTTTAATATGAATGCAGCAAGATTAGCAGGATTGGAGTGGTGTCCATCCATCCCTCAAAATGAAAAAAAATCATACTTTTGAAAGGAAAAACAGAAATTAGGGAGAATTTGCTTTTTGGCCTTATAGCACAAGTATCAGAAAGCAAGGTAAAACTGCAGCTTTTCTTTCACCATCAAAATGGTTATTCTCTTCTTTACCCATCACTTCTCTTATCAAACAGAATTCACTTTATTTCTAGGCATTTTCCCTTAGCTCTGAGCTGGTAAGGAGCAAGAGGGTGCCTGTTTTGGAAACACTGTTTCTAGGCTCCTGTGTCCTCCTTAAAGGCTGTGTGGACTGGTTTTTCATGTCTAGCAAGACAGCACCAAAAAAAGAGTGTGTCTGTCCACAACTGCACGTATAACTAATTCTTCCCATTGAACCTGATCTTGGTTATTTTCCTGAAGAAAGCCCCCTGTTTGAGCACCACCCTGCATTTCTTAAAATCTTCCTGTATTGTAAAAAAAGGAATCCTTGTATTCCTCAAAAAAAAAAAAAAGGGCTGCATTGCTGAAATGAATGTTTCATAATTAATTGCTTGGCCATAAAAATATATTAAGAAAATAATCTAGAGAACCCCTAGGCTAGCTGATATAAGAATGCTGCACCAATATAACTCCTTTCTGCATGGAAACAGATGGTGCAGCATTCTTCTATTGGTACAACTGTATCCATACTAGAGAGGCCGTGATCCTGCCAGCCCTACAGCTGCTTCTGCTCACAAGGGCCTTGTTCTGACACCATCTTGCTTAGCCTTTATTTCTATGGGCAGCTATCCATAACATGCTCTGATCATGAAATGTGATGTTCGTGTTGCAGGTCGTCTGCTTTGCTAAACACAACATAGAAACTGTTGGTGGATGTCAAACCAGCCAAGAAAGATAAACTGGAACATGGTCAGGAATGGAAAGTTTGGGCTTTCTGACTGTCACGTATTGATATGAAGTCTAAAACTCATTAAAA
This sequence comes from Steatornis caripensis, assembly GCA_013398225.1. Taxonomy (NCBI): domain Eukaryota; kingdom Metazoa; phylum Chordata; class Aves; order Caprimulgiformes; family Steatornithidae; genus Steatornis; species Steatornis caripensis. The sequence goes on from VZSC01008736.1 coordinate 333,859, forward strand.
TGTAGCCATGGCATGGTGGCACAAGATATTATTTCTTACATAGGAGAACTGGAACCTTAATTTCAGAAAGGTGAGTACTGTATGCATAATTATGGNCAGAACTTGTCAGCTGGTACTCATCTTGTGTCTGTGTGTTCACATGAGGTTGATTTAGACTTGTTTAAGTGGATACAATGGCCTAACTTCATGTTGCTGTAAACCTTAACTGTGACAGGCCGAGGGTCCACCCATGGAGTCACTTCAAGGGGAAGATCTGTGGGTGAATATTTCTTCAAGTGGCTTGTTCTTCCAGCTTGGAACAGTATCACGCTCCAGCATCCCATGTGTCAGTTAGCAGTGAGGTGGTGGACAGGTGAGCACCATTGTGCTAAGTGAGGGAGACCCATCCCATCAGCTCTGCTTTTTTTCCCTTTTTAATATGAATGCAGCAAGATTAGCAGGATTGGAGTGGTGTCCATCCATCCCTCAAAATGAAAAAAAATCATACTTTTGAAAGGAAAAACAGAAATTAGGGAGAATTTGCTTTTTGGCCTTATAGCACAAGTATCAGAAAGCAAGGTAAAACTGCAGCTTTTCTTTCACCATCAAAATGGTTATTCTCTTCTTTACCCATCACTTCTCTTATCAAACAGAATTCACTTTATTTCTAGGCATTTTCCCTTAGCTCTGAGCTGGTAAGGAGCAAGAGGGTGCCTGTTTTGGAAACACTGTTTCTAGGCTCCTGTGTCCTCCTTAAAGGCTGTGTGGACTGGTTTTTCATGTCTAGCAAGACAGCACCAAAAAAAGAGTGTGTCTGTCCACAACTGCACGTATAACTAATTCTTCCCATTGAACCTGATCTTGGTTATTTTCCTGAAGAAAGCCCCCTGTTTGAGCACCACCCTGCATTTCTTAAAATCTTCCTGTATTGTAAAAAAAGGAATCCTTGTATTCCTCAAAAAAAAAAAAAAGGGCTGCATTGCTGAAATGAATGTTTCATAATTAATTGCTTGGCCATAAAAATATATTAAGAAAATAATCTAGAGAACCCCTAGGCTAGCTGATATAAGAATGCTGCACCAATATAACTCCTTTCTGCATGGAAACAGATGGTGCAGCATTCTTCTATTGGTACAACTGTATCCATACTAGAGAGGCCGTGATCCTGCCAGCCCTACAGCTGCTTCTGCTCACAAGGGCCTTGTTCTGACACCATCTTGCTTAGCCTTTATTTCTATGGGCAGCTATCCATAACATGCTCTGATCATGAAATGTGATGTTCGTGTTGCAGGTCGTCTGCTTTGCTAAACACAACATAGAAACTGTTGGTGGATGTCAAACCAGCCAAGAAAGATAAACTGGAACATGGTCAGGAATGGAAAGTTTGGGCTTTCTGACTGTCACGTATTGATATGAAGTCTAAAACTCATTAAAATGTAGCCATGGCATGGTGGCACAAGATATTATTTCTTACATAGGAGAACTGGAACCTTAATTTCAGAAAGGTGAGTACTGTATGCATAATTATGGTTTTTTTTTGCGGGGGGCACAAAAGCATGTACCCAACAGAATGTGGATTATTTTCTTGCTGCTTAGTAGCTTCAGAAACAACAGGGTCTGAAGAGAATCAGAAAGTCAGATTCAAGCATCTGTGCCTGCCTGACACCTTGATCAAAATTCAGTGCTTGTACAAGCTGCGGAGAGATTCTCCTGTGCCAGCTGCTGTATCTGAGTGCCTAATGAAATACAACCACGGTACACATCTTTCTAGAGTTGAGTCCTTAACAACATTTTAGTAAGAAAAAATTTCAAACCTTCTGGCTCAGTTGGTGGTTGGGCAGATCTGGCGTTACGTATAGTAATGTTGAACATGATGCTCTGATTTCCACTTAAGAAAATCTTAGACTAAATGATTAGAGCTACTGTGAAAAATTCAGGAAAGAAGGTACTACCTACTGATGGGATATCCCTCAACCGTTTGAGAAGTCCTTCAGAAACAGAGGCAGTAGCAGGGCTTGTTTCTTTCATGGTTTTGTTCAGCCCTTGGAAAGTGTACCAGTTTGATTTTTAGGCTGTATTTCCGAACTGGATATGTGTAAACAGGTAAGCCTGGCTGGATTTAAACATGGTAAGAAGCGAGAGAATATTTAAGGGAGCAGATTTACACATAAGCAATGCTCCCTTGCCTCCCTTATTCGCTTCATGGCAAGATAGCACACCAACAATGTGAGGTAAATTAGGCTTTAGCAAAATACCCTGTTAAATAAACAGTTCTGATATTTTAAAGGTGTTTTGGGTCATTACACGTACTAATCAGAGGATGCTGGGGCAGGGAGGATGCATAATGCCAGTGTCTGAACCCTGTGGGATTCACAAAGAAAGCCATATTGAGACTGAAGACTGTGTTTCAGGACACACTGTGCGTTGGAGAATCGCCTCTAATGTGGGAAATTTTATGGCACAAAGTCTGACTTCTGAGGGCTAAGAAGCTGAGCGCTTATTTCACTATCTGTATTTCAAACAAGTCTCCACAAAAATGAAGAAGCCTTTTTCAATGAAAAGGGTATCTTTCTCATAATGCTTACATGAAAATATGGAATTTTTGCTCACCTCAAGAAGATGGTACCATTCCTCAATTCTAAATATGGGTTTGCATGTGTGTGTTTGTGTTTTACTTTTTTTTTTGTCAAACCACATTTCTGTTGTCAAAACTGTCTAACTCTCAAAGACTACAGAGAAAATATTGCAGAACTGAGAATCTGATTTGGGAATACTATGTCAGTGGTGTTCTGACAGTGTTTTAACAAGGGGATTCACGAAACTGCTCTCTTCTAGCAGCAGTGAAACCTCTAGGGAAACTTGTGGGTATGCATTTGCCAAGATGAGAGATAAAGGTTGAGATTCATGGTAAGAAGACTCTAGAGTTTGTAATATGCTTGTGGTATGTTCGTTTGTGATACACTGCTGCTGTTTTTTTGGTGACTAAAAAAACCAAACAACTTCTAACACAGTGCAACATAGTGCTTTAGAAAGAAAATGAGGGCAGATTTTTCATTTCAGATTTTTTTTTTAACCAAAGGAATAAATATTCTGTGGACTGGTAGCAGAGATGTAGGGAGACCCCCTGCTATGCAGTACTTGAGCACTTTCAGAACAAGCCCTGGCAGATGAAAAATAAAAAAATCAAAGATTATGGGAAAACTTTGTATTCATGGAACAAAGTTACACGTTGGGACTACCACCACTGAGATGTAACTCAAAGGTCTGAGGCTGCAATCTCTTTATCCAAGACCTGAGCTGCATGGGGGCATGTCTGACCTGCTGTTGGAGCAGTCTTGCAGCCAACCCACCCAGCTGCTCGCAGCCGCGGTGGGGGCAGCCACACACAGCAACCAGTGTGCAGAGTGCCCAGCCAGTTTACTTCCAACCTAAAAATGTCTGTCCTTTTTCAACCACACCACCCTCCAAAGCCTCAGTTTTGGGGAAAAAAATATAGTATTCGTTCTGTCCGTGTAGCTTCCCAGTTAATGAGGAAAGTCTCTGAAAGAATGAGGAGATGCTGCTTTTGCCTTACATTATTATTTGTTCCCTATAAAGCACAGCTTAGAGAAACTAAGTTAAGAATATATTTTGCTCACATATTTGGTGTTAAGCCAATTAATGAGATGAGGATCAGAGAGGATTTTTCAGTGAGCTTCATTACTGAACTTTCAGAGTTTCTTTTGCCTTTTTATGGCAGCAAGAGTTGTTCTTTTTTCAGGTGTTTCATCTCAGAAATTCCCTGGAAGTGGAGGGACTCATTATACTCAATATAATGTCCTTGGTTTTTTCTGCTGTGTTACTGTGAGACACTGGTTTTGTAACTTTAAATTTTAAACTTTAGAGGGGCATTTCATGCCCTGGGAAGGGGCTGTTCAGGTGATGCTTTGGAGGAAACATCTCTTGTGTAGTTGTGATTATGGGAATTGGTCTTGGTGATCCAGGCGTCTCTTCCAATTTCTCTATTTAATAGAAATTTCGTTTTAAAGAAGAGATATCTCATAAAGAGATGTCTCAAAGGGAATAAATTTATTTGTGATTTTTTTAATTCTTCCTCAGGACAAAAAATATGGACATGAACTCTTTGACTGTTACTGAAACACATGGTCTTTCTTTTCAGTGTCAGCTACTTTTTTTTTTAAACTTGAATCTACCAAGTAAGGGCATTATAGTCACACATGTGGAAAATGAAAGAGGAAGAAAAGAAAATTGCCCCAGTGAGTTTCCCATTTTCATACTCCTATTGGTCTTTTAAGAGGTCTCTTGATGTCATGGGAATGAAGCTAGTGGGGATATTTTCCACCCACCCATGAGGTAGGAAGTCCAGTGTGTAAGGATTACATTGCTTTCTTAGATACCCCATTCTTTAATTACTTTATTATTGTGTTCTTACTGAAGCAAGAGGTTTCAGTGCTTATGAAGGCAGACAACCAGCACAGAATAGATGGTCACAGACACTGAAGAAGCTACGGCATTTCACATTGCTGTGTGGCCCCAAATATTGTGCTTTCCCCATGCCTATGAGAAGGGGAGTTCATGTCCATAGTTATTTTGGCCTCAGCTTCATCCCTGCAAATTCCGTTTGCTGAGACACAGTAATAGGCAGACGAGGATGCGGGGGGCCCTAAGACATGGAGTGGAGGCTCTTCTCCACCATGGAGCAGGAGCCACTTCTGTAGCAGAATGGTTGTGAGGGATCTGGATGGCTGCAAGCTGTTTCCAGTCCAGGCTCTGCTGGAGAGCCACGTTGCCTTCTCCTGCAACCTTGGGTAAACTTGTGAGATTGCTTCAGCTCACCTAGCAGCACACTGCTGCAAAACAGAGCAGTCCTGCCTCTCTCCATGTTTGCCACTGGTTCCCAACCACATGTTCTCAGTGTTGGGCCATGGACCTCATCAGCCTCTGCTGAAAGTAAAGGAGCTGTTTGAGCAAGGAGGAGCAATGTTTCCAGCAGCCCGGACCTGTAAGCACACCTGGAGAAAAGCAAAATCTTTCTCATGTTTTGGCTCTGGGTCCCGGAAGCCCTTTGGCTATGGAAAATTGCCTGGGCTGTGAATGAGCCCCAGGGTGCTAGTGCAGCATTGCCTTGGGGACATGTGCCTTGGAAATGGGCATAGCTGACTATAGGTGTCTTATTCAGCCAAAACCATGAACTGAGTATAGGAAGAAATAACAAAAGGGAAGTAGACTGAAGAAAAGGATTGACTGTGCATTTATTTAGGAATCTTTGAGTTTGTTAATTCTGAGATGAATTGTGAGCTAACGTGTCTTGCAAGTGAGATCACCCTTGATATGAGTCTTTAACGGGGATTTATCTATTAGAAAGTGAACTAAAACTACCCAAACTTCCGATGAAGCTACCCATTAACGATCAGTGATGTTCAGCCACTGTAGATTAAGGTTGGAAGTTAATTTCTGTTTTAGAAGTAAAAGATTCATTGTCATTCTTTATGTTAGAAATTCTTTATACAATTTTTTTCCCATTTTTAAGTCATTTGCCTAGACAGAGAAGAGGACTTAACTTGTAATTAAAGCACATGGCAGAAGCAAATAATGTGTGTTTGTGTTACTTTAGTCAGGTAACTTATCTTTCAGTATATTAATTTTTCGATGTCAAACACCATGGTAATCCACTCGGAGACCTTGTGAGTTCCAAAGGAACAGTCAAGACTATCAAGGTGAAATATTGGAGGGAAGGTATAAATGCTTAAATAATAATACTAAAATGAAGACAGTTGCAAAATAACAAGTTGAAAGGGCAAGTTGCATTAGGTAACATTTTCTGCCATGAACTAGTTCTTGGTGGATTGGACTTTGACAACCCATTTGCTTTGGGCATACCTGAATGTCATACTCCATTTTTTAAAAATGTGGATTACAGCACTATATTTCACTTCAAAATCATTACTTTCATACTGCCATTTGCTTTCACATTACCTAATACTGCTCAAAATCATGTTACTTTGTATTTTTTTCTGCTTAAAATACCTGCTACATGGTTCTTGTGTGAGATTATTCTTTTTCTCGCCTTTTCCTTTTCTTTTCCCTCTCTCCTTTACCTTCTCTCTCCATTCCTCTCATCACTTTTGCCTTTTCTTCAAAAAAAAAAAAAAAAAGGAAAGAA
>VZSC01008736.1:340137-401051 GCA_013398225.1 Steatornis caripensis
AAAAAAAAAAAAAAAAAAGGCAAGTAGAACTGTGAGGTAAAATTGCATTTTTACAATGTGGTGGTTGTTTCCAGGAAAATAATATTCACTAATAATAAACTCTGCTCTTCACATTTAATTTGCCTAACTGGTGGGCTGGCTCTGGCTGGATGTCAGGTGCCTGCCAAAGGTGCTCTGTCATTCCCCTCCTTGGCTGGGCAGAGGAGAGAAAATATAACGAAAGGCTCGTGGGTAGAGACAAGGACAGGGAGAGATCACTCGCCCATTACTGTCATGGGCAAAACAGACTTGACTTGGGGAAATTAATTTTTTACCCTACTCTGATTTGATTAGTAATGAGAAATAAAACCAAAAACACCTTGCCCCACCCCTCCGTTCTTCTGAGGCTCAACTTCATTCCCGATGTCTCTATCTCCTCCCTGCCAGCAGTGCAGGGGGACGGGCAATTGGGAGTTGTGGTCAACTCATCCCATGTTGTCCCTGCCACTCCTCCTTCCTCAGGGGAGGACTCTTCAAACTCTGGCCCTGCTCCAGTGTGGGGTCCCTCCCATGGCAAACAGTCCCTTATGAACTTCTCCAGTGTGGGTCCTTCCCATGGGCTGCAGTTCTTCACGAACTGCTCCTGTGTGGGTCCCTTTCGTGGGGTGCAGCCCTTCAGGCGCAGGCTGCTGCAGTGTGGGTCCGTGGCTGGGTCACAGCCCCACCAGCAAACCAGCCCAGCAGGGGCTTCCCACAGGGTCGCAGCCTCCTTTGAGCACATCCACCTGCTCTGCCATGGGGTCCTCCGTGGACTGCAGATGGAGATCTGCTCCGCTGTGGCCCTCCATGGGCTGCAGGGCACAGCCGGCCTCACCATGGGCTGCATCACGGGCTGTGGGGGAATCTGCTCTGGCACCTGGAACGCCTCCTCCCAATCCTTCTTTGCTGACCTTGGGGTTTGCAGAGTGCTTTCTCTCACATGTTCTTATTCCTCTCTCCGGCTGCTGTTCTGCAGCAGTTTTTTTTTTTCCTTCTTCTTAAATATGTTATCCCAGAGGTTCTAACACCATCGCTGATGGGCTCAGCCTTGGCCAGCAGTGGGTCCATCTTGGAGCTGGCTGGTGTTGGCTCTGTCAGACACAAGGAAACCTTTTCCAGCTTCCCACAGAGGCCACCCCTGCAGCCCCCACTACCAAAACCTTGCTGTGCAAACCCATAACACTAACAGGTAGCGTTACGTCACTGAGTAGTACGAGAGCAAGCAGTGTGATACAGAGACCAGTATAACTCTTAGTATAGACTACTGTGTGCTGTTTGCAGGGTTGTCCAAAGCAAATTCATTTGTTCAGGACGGGTTCCTGATTTTTGTTATACCAGTTCAATTTGCATTAGTTCTCTTGTTCTGAAGCTGACCAAACTTTCAGCTTGAACAATTCTTCATTTCCCATAATCAGATCTTTTTGTAAAAGCCATTGGTAAGGTTTGGTTTCGATATCACCTTATGTCATTTCATACTTGCATTGGTCATACGGACTTTGTTGGCACACCAGAAGTGAGACTTGTAGTCATATTGGAAAATACGCTAGTTGCCCAATTTGAATGTCACAAATACATTTGAAGTTTCTGATGCCAGCAGCAGTCTCAAAAATGTTAATGAGGTCTGGGTTTAGTGAAATTGTTGACAAAGTTCAAATACACTGCAGTTTCTGTTGGGCTTTTTTGAAAATCACTGAGCTTTGAGAATTCAGGATCTGGATTAAAGACTGAAGGTGACTCCTTAAATAAAAAAGGGCATGAACGAAAGCCTAGAACCAAATACAAGAAAAGGTTCAAGTGGGGTATAACGTGCAAACTGGAATGTATAAAGTCTAGTCAACATACATGATTTAAGTCAAGCATTTCATGCAACTTTGTTTCTATTACATGCAAGGCAGAAGAGGTTCTGCTGAAATACAATTGAGGGAAGTGAGCCAGGAAAGGATGAAAAGGGGTCAGAGATTTGGTATGGTTAGGGATTTCAGAAATTCAGCAGAAAGTCGGAGAATAAAACTCAGCTTGTCTGTGATGAGAAGGATATGGAGGAGAGTGAGCAATAGGAGCTACCAGGTTAGGGAGGCAGCTGGGACGCTGCAGAGGAGAGAGGATCGGGACAGGGTGGAGAGTGTGGGGCAGAAGGCTGAGAGGGAATGATGCCAACCATGGCCCACAGTTGTTAGAGCAGGTTCTTGGCAGAAATAAATGAGGGACTTGGGACTTCTGGTGGTCAACATGACTCCACTGCCAGCAAACAGGGACAAAACCTATTATTCAAATTATGTGTGACATCTCATCCTACTTGCACAAATGATGGCCCTCCCTAGCTCTAACCATATCTGTCTTTACCTCGTTTGTGGGTGTCCAAAGGCTCCTGATGACCTATGCAGTGGCAATGTGACAGGACACGGTGGGACTTCTGTATTTCCAGTTTGGTTTTGTTTTTTGTAAGTACTGAAAAGTACTGACAGAAAAGCTGCCCAAAAATTACTGAAATCACAAGTCAATTACTAAAACATGACTAAAAGCCCAAAAGAATAACTTCCATTAGAAGGGTGGTGGTGTGGATATGGGAGAGGATGAAAATCAAGCAACTCTACAGCTGACGTAAGTGCTGCATGAGAAACTTGTATTAGAGCATCTGTACTCTTCTGTCAAATCAGAAATTCTATTGAAAAAGTAATCTTCATAGTTTATTCTGATGGTTTATTTTGCCAACAGCTAAGCACTGATTAGTATTTTGGAGATGTGTCCATTTTGCTTTTCTTCTTTTTTGGCAGCACCTGGAGTATGAAATTAAAATCCTTGCTTGTATTTAGTCTCCACCAAGCAATTGGAAATTCTTTAATTCCCACTGCCTTTTCACAAGTCACATCTGTAAATACCAAGAGTGAAATCCTGACCCAGAGAAATGAACACAAGTTTTTTTCATTCAGAGTCAAATATTCCGTTATATAAATGGGGGAGAGATATAACTTAAGTTCTTAAGCACCTAGAAACCATCAGTCAAATCCTGACTTCAAAAAAGTCAATGTAAAGTCACCATTCATAGTTACGGGACTGTGTACTGACATGAAAAATGTGACACGAGAATTGATTCGTTGATATCCAATATACCATAGCAGGATTTTATTTCAAAGAAAAGCAATAGAAATTGATATTTGAAAAGTTCTCCTCAGAAAATGAAGTAAATAATGTTCTTTATCATTTTTTAATGATGACACTGATTTTTCACAGTGTGAGAGATTTTTCTATGTAGAATATGGTAATTAAAACTCTAAAGAACAACTCATCAACTAGTCAGCAGGAAAATATATGTACAAAATATTGGTAATAGTTAAAGAGAATTAGTGCATGTTCTGTGCTTTAAGGATGCTATCTCTTTACATCTGTTTACATTGTCAGGAGGTTCTCGGGTCTCAGTGTTGTTTTTAAGTAATAAGTAAGGTTTTTTTCTTATGCAATATTTAGTTCTTCCACTGAATTTTGAGTTTGGTCTTCAGACCCACTAAAGAGATACGAATCAGATGCCACAGAACCCTATTCCACTGGCAGGAGACAACGACAGCATGATAGCACCGTTGAGTTTCAGCACATAAGTTTGCATCAGAGCTTACAGGTTCTTTCCCTGATGCACAGAGAAATGAAGTTTGCAGAGCTGTGCTCACAGAGACGGGTAAAACCCTTCTCCACCAACTTGCGGGCAGGCACACTTCCCCTGCCAGGTGACTTCTGAAGATACCAATCACTGAAATCACAGGTTTGCTGGTCTTTATATTTCACTGGATCAAATTAGTCTCCTGTCCACGGCAAATGCTTTTTCTTCCCTTTGTTGCCTGGATCTAAAGATGTTGAAATTTCTTTTGTTCTCTCTGTCCTCCAGCTGGTAGGTACATGTAAATACTTTCAGTCCGTCAGCTGGCCCACCGTGACAGCAGTAGTCATGGCTCAGTTTTCATGTTCTTGGGATATGATCTTCTGCAGACCTGTTACTTCTGGCTCTGGAGATGATTTGGAAGTAGAAACACCACTGACTCAAGAAAGAAAACCTGGCAAATTTCTCATATTTTTTCCCATGCAACAAAATTTCTGTCTGTGTGTGAGAGAGACGCGATGGGTGTATCAGAGGAGGAACAGTTCAGGGTGAGAATTTCCAAGTTTGTTTGAGCTGTTCCTTCAGTTTGGGAGTTTGCATCGCGTGAACTTTATCAGAGATATTGGAGGGGAAAATTTGTGCACACACAAACACACACAGGTGTGTGTGTCTGTATGTGTGAACCCACCACTTTGCTGATAAGTGTAACGACTGTGCCGCTCTCGGCACTCGTACGACTTCTGCGACAGCTCACTGTGACAATACGAAGCCAGTTTCAGGCTTCTGGGTTTTGAGGTCAAGTTAGGTCTTACAGACAGCTCTGGGGGAAGTACTACAGCGAATACAGACTTACGTCTTCTTTGAAAGGCTTACTATTTTGTTACATCATAAAGAGAGCTCCACTTCTGACTCATCATATTGTTTTATTTCCCCTAATATGTAAATGAAACCGCAGAGTTGTTTTGACTGGAGCTGGTTATTACATCCCTAGATAACCAGTCAGCAACTGGAAGGTTCGCTAAAGCTGAGGTGGCTATGCAAATTAGTGACTGCGTACTCCACCTCTGGCTGCTCTCAGAAGGAAACAGCAAAGTTTTTCACGTAACTAAACTGTCGTACTATTTCAAAACTGAAAATTAGAACTGTTGAGGGGGAGAAATTGTGAATGCATGAGAAAAAGTCACTATTTTGAAATAATGTTCAGTACATTGCAATGACTTCACATAACACACAGGTAGTCCTGAATGGCGGGTTTTAATCTGAAGCTCTTTTATCTCATGCTGAGAGAGAAGGTGGACATGAGCCCCACAAACCTATACTATGGTCCTGGAGGAACCTGCAGGGAATACTCACGGTAGTCTCGGTCGTCAGAGATGCAATGTACTGAATGTTATTTCAAAATTGTGACTTTTTTCTCATGCTGTGAAGAGGGAGGCTGTGGACCCCACTTATTAGCTGGATCATACGAAGTATGAGTAGTGGGGTTGTGCTGCACCTTGCAATGAATGCACATGGGACACCCACATCAAGCCAGCGTTGCTATCTGCTTCTGCAGTGAGCGCCTCCTTAGAGGTATTTTGTGTGGTTTGTTTTTTTTTTCCTTTTGACACGCTTCAGCTTTGTTGGGTTTGATACAACTCTTTGAAAGGAAAATATTTCCTTTACTTTCTGAGGCAGAGAAATCACTCTCAGTGAAAACAGCCGAATTCTTGCACGACAAGAGTTTCCAGGAGAGATAAAATGCATCTGAGGAACTGTCATTTCACTCTGTCATTATGTGGCTGTTTTCATATAGACCCTTTTTTCATTGAAGAGCGTGGAATACTCTGCACCATAGAAATGGCCAGAAAATGAGAAAAAACATGGGGGAAAAAAGGAAAGCCTTAGGGCTGCTTCTGGGCATTCATTAAAAATACATCAGCCAAAGTCATTGTTAGCCTATCCAAAGGATCAGGAAAAAAGGTAAAATCTGTTCTTGCTCTGACTAAACCAATAGGCCTGGTGAGAAAGAAGCCATGGCTGCTCCCAGAACTGTTGTACTGATGTTTCCTGCCAAGAAACCCCAAAGCCCTTCTTAGACCTGTAGTGATAGAGACGGGAAGAGAAGCCTCTGCCTTTATGTGATTGCAAGTGTGCTGGGGACTCTTCTGTTCTGCGCTGAGAGATCGGAACCAGGGAGGACCGACTCGTGCCAGTGCAACGCGGTGGGGTACCCAGGAGAGCAGGGCGCATGAGGGGGTCTCGTGCAAACAAATCCACGCCGCTGTGCCCCACACAGACCCCATGCAGGTCCTTCGTGGTGGCCTGGTGGGGGGATGGGGCCATCACTCGCCCACGCTCTAGTCCCATCTTCCAGCCTTTGTGCAGCAACATGCATTTAGTACTGCCACCTTTGACACTTCGGGGCCATAGATATCTTTCAGCTGTTTCTTACTAAGAAAATGTTGGAGTTACCTGGGAAATGTCCTGCTCCTGGCCTTCCTCTTTCCCTTTATGGTTTCACCACGATACTTACGTCTTTAACAGATTTGCACAAAAAAAAAACCCAACCCAACCCAAAACTCCAAACAATTTTAGTAAACAAAAGGTTTCAATCTCAGACAAAGTGTTGCTGAAAATCAAAGCTGTTTGTTTTCAGTGGAATTGTGAAGGAAAATGGAATTTTCTTTTTTACCACATGTTCCATTACCTCAAAAAGTCATCAGTATGGAGAAAATGGATCAAAAAATATGGGAAAATTTCTTAATCGAAACTAATCAAGAAAGGCTGGAACCACAGGCAAAATGGACTTTTTACTAGTATGTTTTTTTTAAGGTCCCCAACACTAACATTTCCTAAACTAGATTTTGAAATTTTACTTTAAATGCTTCTACTTTCCTTCTATTTCCTTCTTTATTTCTCTGTTTTCTTTCTTTGTTTTCTTCTCTCTTCCCCTTTCCTCCCCACCCCCACCTCACTCAAATCTATCAAGACAACTTGCTGAGTGCCTAATGTTTTCCTAATATTTATAGTAAGATTTTCAACTGATTCCAAAGAAATCTAAAGACCTTCTTATCTCTGTATGACCATTTCAGCTCCCACAAGCTGCCCAAACCTAAACTGATTTGAACAAATTTTTTCTTTTTGCGAACACATTTGCAAAGAATGGCTTTCTCGCAGATACCAGCACATCACCCCTGCTGATGTCGATGGTTGCGAGAAACTTGCAAAACACGACAGCCTGAGCATCACTAGGAAGTTTAAACTATTTAATGGGATATTACTTATTCTTCTGCCCTGTCCATGTGCTCAAAGCAGTGTGAAATCCTACAGGGATTTCGGGTCAGATTCTCAGCCTGTGGGAGTGATGCTGGCACAGCTCTGCAGTGCCACTGTGCCTCTTCATCTCATGTTAAGAATCTGAACTTTCATTTCCTTTTCTGCAAGTGGCAGTTTCTGGCAGCTGGGCTGACATGAGAGGAAGAGTCTTTGATTTGTAACAACCAAGTAGGTACATCAAAGAGTGGCAGTAGCACCAGCTGGGATGGCTTTCATCATGATTGAGATCAACAGGAACTTGAAATTTTATGCCAGGACCGAGTAGGAGGGAGTCTCTGGTCTCAAGCTAGTAGTAAAGGTCAAAGGCTACCAGATGTTACTGGCAGCACCTTGCGCCATCCCGGGGTTCCTGTTGTATCTCAGATGCAGGAACCCTCCCACGTCGTTGTGGGGCAGGTCTAAGACTCCGAACGAAAGACAGTGACAGGGAAGGGGAGCTGCCAGGCATTCTAACTGCATACTGAGTGATGGACACAGTGCCTTCTACTATAGAGAGGATCTTTTATCACAATTTCCTAAGTTTAATCAAAGGAGATTTTTTTTTTTTTTGCTTTAACTTTGACCAGGATTCCCTTTCCAACTAAAAAAATTGCTTTTTTTTGAGAGGAGTGGCTTTAAATTTTCCTTCCCAAATGCAGATACACTGAAGTTGTTTGTGAGGAATATTAAACTTACTTGCATTCTGCTGGATTTCAACACTAGTAATACTTTTTTTATAAAATGATAAATTGAGGTAATGAGTCTCTAGAACAAACCAACATGGCCATGTACTTGGACAACAAATAGTGATAACAGACATAACCTATATACAGCTACATACAGTGTTTTCTACTGAGGCCTTGTCTGCATCGTATGGTTTTATATGTGCTGTTAATGGAAATGTACCTATGTCTTTTCTATCACATTTCTGCCTTGCTTGCTAGGAATTCCAATTCAAATCACAGTGAAAACCCGAGCACTACTGAGCATGTAAAATGGGAGCTTTCTCAACAAAGGCGTCTCCAGTTAACCTGTGAATGCAGACACAATGTACAACAGCAGTGTAGTGTGAGATAACGTAACCTTCACTGTCTTGACAGAAATCAAGGCTATTTAGCAGAATCTATGTTTCTCTCCCCATCTTTCCTTTTCTGTAGATTTGTTATATGTAAATAAAGCTGCAGCACAAGCGAATGAAGTTCTATCTATCTCACCTGCATCAGTCACAGGTATTCAAAAGAGACATTTGTGTATAAGATAGTGTAGTGTTTCTGGGGTTCTTCTAATTTCTATTTCTTTCTTTTCATGAACAATTACCTGTAAAGGAAGGACAATGCAAATGTAGTCCCCCATAATGAAATTGTAATTATAGTATTGTCACAATGGAAATTCATGACTGCTAGGGATTTCAGCTCTGATGACTCTGTTCTCAAACCCATGGCTGTGCCCAGTCACCTCCCATCTAGCAGTTGTGAATAAACTTTGCCCTCAGTTATTTACAACTCTACTGCAGTTTGGAAAGTTCCTGTTTTCTTCAAATGACACACTTTGTTGCAGAGTTGACTTCTGTGGAAAGCTGTGTGGTGACTCCAGGAACATGGCTGTCTTTGTACCACATCCTGTGTCTGTGGTATTTCTGCCAGCTGGCTCATGGAGCAATGCCAGGCTCACGGTGCTGACCACAGCCTGCAACATGACTGGCCCTTTCAGCCAGCATGAAGTTCCTTGCAGATCCAGATGGAAGTGTCCTTCCATGAGGGTGCTCACAGTAAAGTAGAACGTTCATTAAATTTAGCTGGTTGAGAAAAAAAAAACCCAGAAGGTAGTCGTTCACATACGAAGGACACTATCTGACGTATATTTTTCTACTGCAAAAAAAATGGACACTCCCTTTTTACGAGGAGTCACATGGAAAAGACAAAGGGTAATGCGTACAAGTTACTCCTGGAGAGATTCCAGTTGCACACAAGAGGAAAATGTTTCACAATGAGAACAATCAGCCACTGGAAAACCTCCCCAGGGAAGTGGTGGATTCCCCAGCATTAGACACTTTCAAGATTCAGATGGACAGGGTGCTGGGCCATCTTGTCTAGACTGTGCTTTTGCCAAGAAAGGTTGGACCAGATGATCCGTGAGGTCCCTTCCAACCTGGTATGCTGTGATTCTATGCCATCCAGTCTATCTACAACACTAAGGTACCTATACTGGACTGCATTCTGTGATAAAAGTGGTTTTCTGCTGAACTCTCTAAATATAATTGACATCTTGTTTGCTTTGGGCAAACAACAGTTCCCTTCACAAAGGGATTTACTGTTATGATTGTCAGACTAAAGCTCTCTGAAGTGATTCTTACTCTCAGATGTTAATTATAAGTGGAGGGAATTGAAAAAGAACGTCTAAAACTCATATTATTATTACATATGCAAACAAACGTTGCATAGGAATATTAATGTTTAACTTCTGAGGCAGTCGGGCGTGTGCTTAGGGAAGAGATTCCGCAATGCAGGGCTTTTTCCTGCTGTTTCTCACTTGCCTTAGAAATTCCATAACTAATCGGAAGATAGTACAGCTTTGCCTCACAGTACTAGAGACATCTACACTGTGGAAAGTCACAAATGCAAACAAACACTTTGCTCAGTCAACAGAAGTCAGAGAAATAAACACTGAATATTAGGTGTATTGTTTTCATATGGTGTTCCTCGCAGCAGCTATTACCGCGGAAAGGAAGTAATGTCATTTGTGGCTGGAACCCACATTTGATTGACTTTCTAGTGCTGGGGAAAGGTTTGGTGGAGGTACAAAGAAACTCCATGGTGCATTCATTACGTCAATACCTATTGTGTAACTTCATTTAGCTTTGCATGGAGGAATTGAATTTTTGTTTTGAGCACTCTGAGGAGTGTCCTAGGGGATTTTGCCTACAGAAAGAGGCAACCAAAACAAGGCAGTTAAAGGTGTAAAGTTAAAAATGGAGTGACACGCTTTTAGCTTATAAAGTCAAGCGGAATTTGGGGGCCAATGAATGCTCTGCGGCTCTGCACTGTGGGGTTAGAGACTGAGTTTAATTTCCATCCTGTTTATTCATTCTCCAGCTAGATGGAGTGGGCACTGCCCCCCAAAACATGCAGTTAAGCTTCAGGGAAAGGCAAAGTTAGGAAGGGACACTGGAAAGTCAACAATCGCTGTGTGATAGCTGCAGGGGTTATTTATTTACTTAACAGGGCACCATCCCCTTCTCCCCATAGTCTAGAATCATTACCTTCATACCTTCTGCCTTTAATGAGAGCACAACCCAGCAGAGACTCTCCTCTTCTGGCACAGGATCAAACGAGCTCTCGCAGTGCAAAAAACCCAGTCACTTTTAACTTGAATTGAGTATCGATAGTCTGCTCGCCACTCTGAAGAGCCCTGCCTAAAGGATCGCCAAACAAAAGGCACTGGGTTACATTTTCGGCAAAACCCAACCCTAAGTACAAATCTGTGAACATTTTAAATGTGAAATATTTCATTTTCTTTTGTTTTCTTATGTGTCTTCAGACAAATTGAAAAGAGATCTCATTCCTGCTCAAGTCCAGGAATTTACTGACATTGGTCAACGATTTCATCTGTGTGACAGACACTTTTTCTACAGACCTGTTGTGTGCATTTACTCAGAATAATGTCAGAGCCAAGCGAGGAGCAAGAGAGCACCATTCCCAGTATGAGCAACTCCAGACACATCCTCATACTCCATGGCATGACGGTAAGCAGAAACAAATGTGTTCACTCCATGCAAGCAGTTTCATCATTGTTTTGGGAAAGTACTTAGTGGAAGTTCCCTCATGTAAGGCTTTCTCCTCGCTTTGACACCTAAATTGTTTGCTGAATGACAGTTACTGACCAACCAGTAATCTCCCCTGAATAAGGAACAGTAGGTAGGTTCACATCCGAAATCTCGAAAGATACCCTGTAATGAAATGAAAAGCTATGTGTCTGATTTTGCTTTGCTCAAAAAGAAATGTAAGCAGTCACCTCCCTTCCTGTTTGGCTCCCTCTGTGTCCCAGTCCAATTACACTGCTCGCAGGCTGTAAGAACTGAAGGACAGTGATCACTCGCTCTGCTCCTCATCTTTCTGCATCTGTGCAGTTCAGGCAGTAGAGACCTGCCCCTTGGATGAAGCAGCTCGATCTTGAACGTCCTCACCATCCTACTCTTTTCCTTGCATCTGAACACAGGGACCATACCAGCTGGCTCAGTGTTCGCCTGCTTAGCTGTTTGTTTGATGTTGTATCCCCTGAAAGTAGCTTTTTTTAAGAAACTGCAGAACAACAGCAATAACAACAACACCAGGGTGTGACAACGCCTGTTAGTGCCACTGCTGTCAAGTGTTGAGACAAGGCATTGCCGTGTGCTTTGATGTGTCCTGTGCCATACGTAGCCACAAAGACCCAGGACGCTGCAGTGGAACGATCCTGGGGATTTTTCCCTGCCGCAGTGTTTGGGTCACGTAGATGTTCAGATCTTTCCAGGTTAAAATCAGAAATAAAACGCAGGATTTCTCAGAATTTTTAGAAGCAACACTTAAAAAAAAAACCAAACCCACATTCTTTTCTTTCTTTATTTCCAGTCACATTTCTATAATTTCTATCATTCTAGCATCTATATAAAGTAACTCTGTTGAGTACGATTCTGACCAGCATATGGATCGGTCAGCAGCTGAATATGAAAAAACTCTCTTCAGGTGCCAGTGTGTGCTTGGTCTTAACTAATCGAAAAGTCTTCCCTGTGTTCTCTGCTACTGTTTGAGACAGGATATTGAGCTCAACTGGCCTTTGGCCTGATCTGGGCCGTGCATTCTTAGTCTTTGCTTCCTATTCCACTTTTTTTTCCCCTTAATTAGAAACCTAAGGGGAGATCAAAACTGTTACACCATGAACTAGTTATAAAAGTGTTGCATGATACAACAAAATCTACCAGCAAGAGAGTAACTTCTACAGGATCCGAAACAGAGTCAGAGATCAAGGCTCTGTCTGTGTCATACGGGCTCAAAAACCTGCTACTGCTGGATTCTCGTGATCACAAAGACTGTCCATGTGGCTGTCCTCTGCAGTTTGTGTAACCTATCTGCAAATGAGGCAGTGAAGTTTTTGGGCACAAAATTAAATGAAAGCCACAGGCCATTCAGCATGCAACAGAGAAGAGAAGCGAAGCAGTAGGCTAGAACCAGCAACTGAGTTGCTTGCACCCAGTACAAAACTGCCATTCACTTGGCATGAACAGAAACGACATGTTCCTGGTGCGGAACGGCGGTGGCAAACACTGGGAAAGCTCAGGACAGGGACCATACAGAGATGCGACTTCAGATTGTCGTTATTATTCCATTCTTACAGCTGGCATATCGGCACCCACGCCTGCCCCTGGATCTTGAACAAAAAGCCTCCTGCAAAGCTTTTATTCCGAAACGCATGGTGGCAAGAAATGGAGTTGCTGGGCTTAAGTATGAAACCATCTAATTCCCATTAATCTTGTAACAGTCTGTGTATCAATGCAGCTGGGAACGAGACAGACAAAATATACTTCAAACACAAAGACTCTTTCTTACGTCTCTGTCCTCTGCCTGATTAATTACATCATTTGGTAGTAAAAGAAATTTTTAAAAGACTTCGCTCTTTCAAATAAAAACAAGACAAATTCAGTTAACTGATT
The DNA here is from genome assembly GCA_013398225.1 of Steatornis caripensis. Lineage (NCBI taxonomy): Eukaryota > Metazoa > Chordata > Aves > Caprimulgiformes > Steatornithidae > Steatornis > Steatornis caripensis. The sequence goes on from VZSC01008736.1 coordinate 352,728, forward strand.
GGTATCATAAACATTTCAACAACAAGGACGGTTCAGCTGTTTGAAACTGAGGAAGAAAGGTGATACTGTCTAGAAGAGAGAAAAAATACACATATCTCCTGGTTTATGGCTACAATTAATAACTCAGTAATGAAGGACAATTTTCCAGGGACGATAATTTTTAAATGTAGGAAACTGTAAACACAACTTTTTGGGCTTCCTTTTTTTTTAATTTACAAAGAAGTACTTTGAGAAATTATTGAAATATTTGTATGCTCCCTGTTAGAATTTGGATCTACTCTAAACACCTTCTTAGTGGACAAAGTTAAGGAACGTGAATTCTATTGCCAGCTTCCAACTTAAACTCATGTGTTGAGTCTCCCTAGTGGTTTGCCGCATGCTGATATGAAACGATACGAAACTTTCTGAAACTAACTACACAGAGAGAACAGAATATATTAGCTTTCTGTCCTTGAAATTCCATGATATATGACTCAAGTGGATATTGAAAACCTGAGTTTCATATTTCTTCAAATTTTCCAGTGGAATTTCAAATGTCTGTTGAGAATTTTAGACTACTGGGGTGACCTTACTCTTTTAAAAGCTCATTTATAAGCATCTTAGAACAGTCCGTGGGCCGGTTTGCAAGCCTCTGTGGCACGGAATATATTAGAACTGCCTGACACATGCATTCATTCCCTAAATAAGCCAGAGGATAGACCTAGGTCTCCTGATCTACTCCTTGAGAAGGCAGGCAGCATGCTTCTGGCCTGGTCATGATCCATTTGAAAACAGTGAAAGCTTTCCTGTCCTTGAGTCCAGTGGTTCCAGGCCGTTTCAGCCAAAGTCTGCACACACGTGGCAACCTTTCTGCAGGCACCTTGGTCAGATTCAGAGGAATCCGAAATAAGTTTTCCTGTCTAAGCATTGTAGCTTTAGTACCCAAGAGGTTTTTTGTGAACCCTGGCGCAAAAGCTGTTTTCACTGACGTCCACACCTGTCATAGTAAAGGGAGAAGGATTAAGCCTGTACTGTATTCTCTGTAAACATGGAACAAGCTCTGTATAAATTCATATTAATCTGAATTTGTCTTCCATCAGGAACAGAAAATAAAAGCCAAAAAAAAAAGAGACTTTTCTTTCAGCTTTCTTTTAAGAGAGTGCTGCAAAGTTCCAGAAACCGCTCACAAATTACCTCACCTTTCGCAGTTTATTGACATGAAAGCTATGTAAAGTTTTGAATTACATAGTTTTATTTAGTCCTAGACTAGTGCCAAGCAACCTTATTATTTCTCTAATTACAGTATTAGCAACTGTCACAATTTTACAGGGACTTATCTTTTCTTAACATGGCAATTAATCTTAAGCCTTAGATTTACATGATAACACATGAGATTGAATTCTCAGCTTACATTTTTTACTAAAATCACCTTCTAGCTGTTGAACAGCCGACAAGTGTAACTTGGCTCCGCTGTGAATCCTAAATACAATACCTGCAGAAGACGGAAAATACTGTTTAAAAAATAACTCCCTGGAGTAGGTAATATCCGGGGAAGGCTGGCAGGGCTGTAGCCCCTCCTGAGCCCATTTATTCCAAATGTATCTGGTACATAAGAGCAGGGAGGATTTGCCAGTCCACAGTCCCTCTCTTTTCCCAATTCTACTGTGGTTGCTAGAAACCATCACATGTCAAAGCTTTTAACTTTAAGCACTCAGGGTTGGTAATACTGTAGTCCCACTTATTACAACACAACTTCAGCAAAGCTAAATTTCACAGAAGTTACTGAAGTGGATGTCGTATCACAAAGCAACCACTGGAGTCATTTCAGAAATTTCCTTTGACTTTCAGAAGTTGAGGGATGCTGCAGTGGTTCATTTGTGAAACATCTTTGCTTTCCAAATAGGCCTTGTATGACCTCATTCCTTAACAGTCATAGGAGGTCTTAAAACTCTTATTACATAATTTAAAATATCTTTTCACCACCTCCAGGAACCTGGAATTTTCTGGCAGATAAAAAATGATGCAACAAGATGCCTAGATCGTGATGGGGCACTGAATCTCACTATGAACTCCTGGTATCCCTCATAAGATGGAGTGCCATTCTCAGTTTGAGTCTCTAGGCTTTAGCATGAAAGAAATACACACGTATTAAGAACTACATAGCAAAACAGCAAGCTGTCATGACTTCTCTTTTCTTCCAGGTATAACTCGAAGTACTTTAATTTATGTCCATCTTCCCCTTCAAAATAGCAATAAAAGCAGATAAGAGAAGTATTTTTCATAACGTTTACACTTTGTACTGACATACCTGTACTAAGAGTACAACTGAACTTCTGGCAGTACAGTGTTTCATACGTAGATGTCAGCTTGCTCTGCTGGAATCCTGACTGATCAGAAGTTGCATGACAGTAGTTAGCACAGTGCCAATCCTGAACTACGTGCCCTTTTATGAAAGGTTCAGATCTGCTTGTGAAACACCACCTAAATGTAGACTTAGTCAATGGAACTACTAGCAAAAATAACTCCTCTGCTCTGCTCTGCTCTACTTTGCTCTCCTTTCATCAACGCCATGGTAACAGCCTGGTACCTGAGCGTTGTGCATGTATGTAGCACAGATTGTTTGATTTCCCCAGAGGAGAAAGTGTGTGCAGATCTGAAGGGCAAGAAGGAGGGTTTGTTTGTCCTTTATAGACACATTGGTGGCAGGGTAAATAAAAAGGTGCATTTGGAGAAGGCGGCAATGATGTTTTCTGACTTCCTGGAACATTTCCTTCAGAAGTCTTGGGCCATTTCAGGAGAAAGACCTGCTTTCCTCACCTCTTCTCCCTTAAAGAAGCATAAACCTTATGGCCAGATTTCTTACTATTAAAAAAGGTTAGAATTTTTAACCACTATCATCCTCTTAACGTTCCAGGTGTCTTTTTAGATTTCCTGAGCCCAGCTCTGGTGCAACTGGAAAAGAACAGCCATGAGCATCCCAGATAAAGCTGGCAACTCATTTGAGTTTTTGCAATATACCACCAAAAGGCTGGAGTAGTTCAAAATGTCTTTGAGTGGCTTTGACAAATTTCCCTTTCCCCAAAAAATGGGAGGAAATGAACAGCACTTTTTTTCCCCCAGCATTTTCCTTCACCAAAGCTGCAGATCACTAGGCATGGGCAAAATGGGCAGTAGCCAGTGCAAAAGCAGCAGTCCTTAATCTGTGCTTCACGCGCAGCCTGTTCCTCATACGGCCGCTTCATGTTGCAGGCGGCCATAGGGATGCAAGAACCTCATACTGCATTAAAGGAGAACAATGACTCCTATTGCCAACAGCTTATTATTTGTTTCACCTCTGAGACATCAAAGGCACCTCTGAGACTGCCAATCAAAGTGCCAAAATGAATTCTTACAGTTGCTGAAACAGTATAATTTTTTAAAAGCAAACTGTCCTTCAAATACTGTGCTATTCAGTAAGAGACAAGTGGTGAAAAATAGAATATTCCATATAATTCCACAAAAATGACAACATAATGATTCCTGAAATAGAAAAGGTCTGCAAAAGGTGTTGTTATAACCAATTTCTGTCTCTCTCTGAGGCATGCTTAACCTTTGCAATTCTTTTCTACTCTGCTTCTATTTTGCTTAAAGTCACTCACTGAACACTTTGTCTTAAGTGTGTGCATTAAAAGCATGTCACTTGCTGTACAAAACTGCCATGTTCTGTACAAAATAGTAAATTCCTACCTATCAACAAATGTATTTTGTAATGAGACCTAATCAGATAGATGTATTTCATGAGGAAATCAATTAATGTCTGAGAAAAGTATTTGATGAATTTTAGATGTTTAATACAATTTCAAAACCTGAGAGTAATTTCTCAGTAACTTCTTCTCTAACTGAATGTTAGTGTTGATGGTTTTTCTTCTCTTCAATGTCATGTTACAGTTATCCACTTTGTCTTTCTCCTGCATCAGTCTTTCATCAGTTGTGGCCAAGGAATAACTGAAGAGCAGTGTGAGAGCATCAAAGCATTTTCCAGACGATACAAGATGCTATCTAGTAACTGTCCTCACTGAAATGATTTTCCTACATTGCCTGATCCTAACAACAACAGAGAAGTCTTATATATTAACCGGCTTTTCTCAAAGTAAATGCAGACTTTTTCACAGATGTTCTTATGGTTTAAAGTACTGTGATAGACTACATTGGTTGTTGCCTCCTTTGTCATCTTCAAGTTCATGTAGAAAGGCTACCGTTGTTTCCTGCAGACCTGTTGATCCCAGTCCAATAGTGTGATTCTGGGTTTTAAAAGATTATCTGACCCCATTACACATCCATTGCTCTAAAAACTGTGAGCGATCTATCTACCTACCTACATACCTTTCCCTGTCATATCTTAAATTAGTTGAAATTCCTGTTGGTGTAATACAGTTTACCAGTATGCAGAGATACTCAGCTACTGAATTTTTTGCCCAAGAATTTTACCCTTGCCTATTACTAACTTATTGTGAATAGGTGAAAAATTTCTACATGCAATTTTAGAATTGCAAAGAAATCAAGTGTCCTGCCTCATTGCATAGAAGTTGCCTGACAAACAAGAAAATGCTGCTTGAATTGAAGTCAATAAGTTACTACTGGGTTTTTCCCTTTACTTTCAGTTTGATATGTTATTTCCCCCACCCCCAGCACTATATCCTGGCCTAAGTAACGGTGACAGTGGATTTCAGAGAGTTGCAACATCACACTCAAGAAATGAGTGAACTTCACACAAAGTGAGCAACTTGCATCTAGATCCTGCAGTTGAGTGTAGCATATCAGATTGATCAAATGTAAACAACAGATTTATGATGGAAACAGCAGACTGATATGATAGGAAGCATTGCATTGCACTTAAAAAAAGCAATGAACCATCTTCACATGCATGCTCTGGGGGTAAACCTTTGTGCTTTCCTGTGTTAAAGAGGACCAGTATCTCTATAGGTCTGCAGTGAATCTTACAGAGATAGATAGCAATTTCTTTTGTATCTCTGCCCTGTACTTGCTGAATGACTACGAAGATTTGCAAAAGCACATCATGGACTTAGGTACCCAAATCACATTGACTCTCTGGAGTCATTTGCTATAGAAAATGTGATTTGGTTCTTAAATCGCTTTTGAAATGTCATACTTCTTTTTGCTTTTTTTATCCTTATGGACGATAGTACTATGTCCTTCCTCGCATTCTTTTTTAACTTCTAGTATTGTCTCTAAATACAGGCTGTATAGAGAATGGAGTCAATGTAGAGGCACCCTATGCATTGTGAGTTACAAGTTGACTGGGCAGATGTGGATTGACTGGGGGAGAAGGGAGTAGGACTAAGAGATGAAAACCCCTTCTTTCCACTTCTCTTATTTAGCACCAGCTAGTGCTCTGTGTCTAGATATATTCTATATCCACGTTCAGCCCTACACTGAACAACAGTTAGCTCTAATCCGAAACTTGATTAGCTACATTAGCATGATACTGGCCAATTAATTAGGTCAGGCCACAGTAATACTATTGTGCAATTTCTACTCTGGAAGTAGCGGATGGCCTACCAGCTTGGAGCACAAATGAGGTAAACACCTTGTTGTCCTCTCCATCTAAGGAGAGATACCCAAAGTCCCCACCTTGGGGGGCTGCTCTACTTGTATTACAATGCAAATGAACCACCGTTGCATAAAGTTTAGATTTTTTGATTTTTAATACAAGTGGGTTGTATTTTTTCCCCTCTGTTGTTTTGCATTTCTCTCAAGGTTCAGTGATTCCACGTAGTGGCCGGCAACTAGAATTTTTTAGGAAAGTTCATTGATATGCTAATATTGTACAGTATTTCCTGATGAAGTCACATGTATCACTGTTTAGTGAATTATATATAAAGAACAGAGTTCCCTTCTCACTGCTACTACATTAATAATAACAGTAATAAAACTTGATCTTTGGCATTAACCTCCAAGTCGACATCCATGCAAAACTAGCCAGGTGTTGAAGGAAATTCCATACAGATGATACAGTTTATAGAAGTCTTCCTTTTGCTAATGTTATGCAGGTTTTTTCCTGGATTGTGGTGAAATTTCACACAGCAAAAATTATCTGTCCTTCAAAAGAAAGGAAAACCATTTTCAAATGGGCCATTTCTGCCAAAAAGGAGTGTTCCCATTGCATTAGAGGAAAGTAAAACATGGACATAGAGTTTCCACCATTCTCTTTCAGTGTCATAGGGGAAGTAGGATAAAATGATGGGAGAGAAGCTTCTCTCCTCCAAATTTCCCCTTAAAAATATATGAGCTCATAATGGAAAACCAGGCTGTCATCAAAAGATATTTTCACAATCTCTGTGTTTTAATATATGAAAATTCCTCTGATGGATCATAGCAAACTATCCCATTATGGAAGTTCCACACAGATATGTCTGTGCTCCATAACTGGCATCTAGGATTCTTGACATAAAGCTTGGGTTCCTTATTACTCAATTTGTCCTGTAACAATAACTGAGCTAAGGCAATTATGTTGGCCGTATACATGTGTGTGCAAACATACACCATTAAAATATGCATTTATTTATATTAATCTTTAACTATTCATGTTTTAGAACACAGCAGGCTTTTAAAGATGGCCACCAGGTTGGGCAGATGTTTAAGCTATGCTTTAGTGGTATTACACTCCAAAAAAGAAAAGCCATAATACATGGTTGACATAAGCAGGCAAGCTAAGATGGGTTGAGAAGGAGCTACGCAACATGTATTTAAAGATTCTTGTGCCCATGTTTATCTCCTCAGTGACTGAATGCAGCTCTCAAGTTTTCCTGGCCATTGCTGGCTTGCTGTTAAACTTGTGTATTATCACAGAAACGGTCTTCATGGCCTTAAATGCGAACAAAGTGTTGCCTAACCTTGATTCAGCCCGGGCTCTTTCTCATTTGTGAAAGGAGAGCTGCCCTAAGTGCTCCCCGGAGGCTGCAGTTAGAACAGGCTGAGACTCCAAGGGGGAGGGGGTGTCACTGTTCACTGAGGCTTCCTCCCTGCGCTCATTACAAGGTCTCCCTGGGGAGGAGAAGCAGATGAATGGGAATAACGGTGCAGTGCCCAGCCTCCTTCGGACACGCATTTCAAAGCTAGTCAGGGACCAGGATCACAAGGAGACAGTTTTGTCACCTGGAGCTGCTTGAATGCCTTTCACCTGCCTGTGCCCCAGCTGCTTCTGCCACACCTTTCTCAACGTGCTTTCTCAGACTGCATTTATCTTTCTGAACAGTGAAACAATCGTGGAAGTGTCAGTGTCTGCATGGCCCACCTTTGGCAAAATGGCCTGGATAACAGCAGCCATTAAGATAGGAGTGGGAATATAAACAGTGTATGAGAATGGAGGACCCACAACTGCCTGAGAAGACATTTGTCCCAAATGATCACGTAAGAGAGGAAGACAAGCATCAGCCAGATGCAAGACGGTGTATGTGTTTATAACCCACACATCCTTCCAATGTGTGTGTGTAAGCCCGTGTGTATGTGTGGGAGGGGGAGATTAGAGCTTTCGGGGGTAAGTGGAGGGTGGAGATGTATAGGTATTAACATTTTCGAAGTGTCTAGGCCTTATCTGTTATATTATTGATACGGATCACAAATGAATAGTTCACTGGTTGCTGGTCCGTTCTGTGTCTCGAATAAACCGATAAACCACTTTGATCCAGTTTCAGTACACAGTATGGGAAGGGAGCGGTTTTCCTCTGCCATTTTAAACCTGCTTCAGAAAGCCATGCTCACAGCCTGCAGCCCTCTCACCCAGCTCTTGCCCGGCTCCGGCTGTGAGCTCTAGCAAAGGGAAGTCTGGGGCTGACGTTTGAGTAACAGGTTGGGTACACTGGACTCGGCAGGGAAGCTATTAGGCCTGTCTCAGATTGCAGTGTTCTAGCTTTGTGTTTTGCCAGATGGGAGGGAGTTAAAGCTCAGCTGCCAAAGGCGTGTGTGATCCTACTCAAGCGGTGCTTCTTTGAAGAGGATGGCTAGGAGAGCAGATTCCACTGGCAGTACTGTACATTTGTGTAAAGCTTTCAGCACAGTTAATCCAGCGCCCTGAAACTACCCTCCTTCAAACCAGAGCGTGCCACCCTCTCTGCTGTTGTGCCTCCCAGATGTGTGACGATAAACAGGAACCCCATGCACTGGGAACTGCTGGGGTTCGTAGTGAGTTTGTCTCACTGCTAATTTGGGTTGTTCCTCCTTTTCTTTTATGTTCTTACCATATGTAACATCTTGCAGGTGCTTGAGTTGTTTCATCTGTGTGAAGGACTTCTGTGAGACCATTGACCACAGCAGGAGGGACAGGCACCATCTTTTCGTTGCTGGATTACTAAATTATAGCTTTGATCTCCAGGCTTTGGGAATACTCCTGTCACTAGAAAGCACATGGGCTAGAGTTGTTTGTGTCTCTTCATTAATTCCTAAAGCATGTCAGGTTGAATTTCAAACCTTTTTTTTTTTTTTTTTGCTTTTATAAGCAATGTCTTCTTGCTTATAATTTTTCAGTCTTCTTAGTCAAGTCTGAACAGAGCTAGAAGAACAAGTCAGTTGTGGTTTGTCTGACAAATAAAGCGAATTGTTTTATATTTCACAAATAATTCCACAAACTTTGTCATCGTTTTCAAAGTATATATTATGTATGGGGCTTTTTCTTATGCTTGAGTACAGGTCTAAAAGTAACATCAGTTTATAAAGAAAAAACTATAGGTTATATTTAAAAACTGCAACATAAAATAATGTGATCATCTCAGGGTTTTATCTCTGAGCCAGAACTATTTTGTTAATTTTTTGGTTGACCTAAGCCTCAATTTTTAGAATAAATACAATTCTAAAACAACAATTCAAAATTAATTTTCCCTTAGTTCTACTTCCAGTTGATGTGATAGTTGGGATTTATTTCATCTAATTATGTCTTCCGTCCTTATCAGGTAGAAATAGTTTTAGTTTATTTAACTTTCTCTTTCTGTCTTCATGATGTATTTCCCATCAGACAGTTTTGGAAGTTTATTTAGTCTGTATTTACTCTTCCTCAGATGATGAACAGAGAGAGAGACAGAAAATCAGGCAGGAAAGGAAATGCCTCTGGCATGCCATAAAGGTCATTGTAACAATCTCATAATCTCATTTCCTCTTTAAAGTTTACCTGGGAGTCCCAAACATTTTTTTTTTTGCTTTAGCTCTGCCACTGTGTAAAAAAGGAACTCAAGCCACGTGTTGCAATTCTGTGGTATTGCGGTGAAACGGAGCATCCCTTTCCTTTCAGAGTTTAGTATTTATAAGGGAGCCAGCACTTTGCTTCCTTCAGATCACAAAACCAACCTGCCTGGCAACTTCAGCTAACAGGCACCACACGAAAAGGTGAGAACTCCTTTCTTCTCTAACACTGGGGCGACACAAGTCTGGTACCAGCTGCTTCAGATGAAATTAATGAAAACTTAAAGTTACTTGTTTAAAATCGTATTTAAATGTTGTCGTGACATTTTTCTCAGGACAGTGCTTATATGCTTATGTGCTTGAAGTTAAGCACATAGTGTATATATGTATATAGCTCATAGAAATGTTATCTAACTAACAGAATAGCTAATGTTATAAGGTAATGATCTTTTGTATCTTACCAATATTCATGTTACTTGGGTGTGTGCATCGACAAATACGTATTTATGGTCAGATCGTTCTCTGTTTTTAACAAAATGCAACACGATTGACTTGGTCCTGCCTTGAACTGGGACTGATCCAGATGACATCCAGAGATCCTTTCTGACATAAATTGTTCTGTGATTCTCAGTGAAGGAATCTGTGCTGATTTACAGCAGCTCATGCTCCAGATCGCAGGGAACATATGATGTTGGTACACTCTCCTCGTCTATGAAGTGCTCGGGCAACTGCACGGATTAGTGATGTTCAGAAACTGAGTTTATTTCTGATTAATCTTTCAATAACATTTTAAGATGGGAGGAAGGGGGGTTCTCCCCCCATCTCAAAAATTGAACAATTTTCCATTAAAATTGTTAATTTTTTTCATCAAAAACATGAATCTTGAAGTTTCTCCCTAAATCCAGGAGAAACTTTTCTGTTTTCAAAGTTTCAATTTTGACGAAAGGTTGGTACAGAGAAGGTGGCATGTTTTGCACTCTTCTCCTCCACCAAGCTTTAGTTGATATGTCAGATATTGATTTTGTGAAGCAGTGTGAAGAATGCCGTGTTACAATGAAAGAAATTAGTATCTTTCAGAAAGTTGCAAAATTTATTTTTTCCCCGCAAATTACAGACAATCTTGCCTGCAGCAGAAAATCATCAGGAGCTAAGAACGTTTGCCTTTTATTGAAGCAATATACTGCTGATAGGCTGCCTGATAGTATCTGGCTTTTCACCGAAGCTCCTGCATCTCTGAATACAGATGCAAAGTGAGCTGATTCCTCTCTTAGGTACTCTCTCAGGATACTATACCTGTAGCTTCTGGTCCCATTAATAGCTGTGCTGTGTGGTGTACAAAATCGGATGGCACCCTTTCTTGGCATTGGTCCAGAGATGGCTGACTTCTCATCAAGATTAAGGACTGCTAAGAATAGCAGAAGCTGCCAGTGAGTAACAGACTTGGTGCATGTAGAAATACACACATACCCTTCCTCCATAAACCCAAATGAAAATGTCTGATAGCACATGAGAAGAAATTAGGATGACTAGTCCCCTTTCACTGAAAGAGACTGGTTTGGGAGTTAACATTAATTAGCAACCACTTAATTTGGTGGTTTTTGTGTGCATTCAGACTCCCACTCTGGTCAGAAGAGACTTTGAAAGATACATTCTCCAGGTTCTTTTTCTAAGTCATACTCCTATTCATTTGGCTTAATCTCCCATTGAAAAAGGTCTGAAAGTGTATCTAAAAAACTGACGTAAAGTTTTTTATGTACCCATGATTACTACGATATTTGGCAAGTATGTTTTGTGTTTCACGAAGAGCTCTAGCTGTATCTTGAATTCAGGATAAATGCACGTTTATATAATGTATATACAGCTATATACTTATATATCTCAAGTGAGATATACATGTATGTCTCAAATGAACACAGCAACAAGGATTTACATATCCAGCCATTTCTGCAAATACACCTGTGACACTGAATCCAGTAGGAATTTTGCCCGACATTGCTTGCGAAATTACTTAGACTGCAACCTCAGGTGGATACTAGAACTAGTACCCGTGAGGCAAGTGTCAGTATTGACGCCAGCTCGACACTGCATTACTGACGCTGCTGTCACTTGTTCTCACAGAGATGGTGAAGACTACAGTCCAGCAAAACACTTCAGCACGCCCTTCATTTTATTGACAATCCTTTGTTTTAATAGGACTACTGACGTGCTTAAACCAGGGAATATACTTATAAGCTTTGTATGACTGGAATTTAATGTCATTGATCCTTTAGTCCAATGCCTTACTCATGACACCAGCCTCACCGGCATCAGCAGGACTTTTCTTGCATGAGGAATATTTAACGGAGGGACCTGGAAATGCTTCTGAGCTCCTGACCATGTAAGACCTATCCACACAATAATTTTCTCCAAGTTCCATCATTTCTTCTCTGAACTGGTTTGCAGTGTGAATAGCAAGTGGATCAAAATCTTGGCTTGAGCTCCAGCATGAACCTGATATTAAATTTTTCTGTAGTCTAAAAGTTCTTAGAATGGGAAAATGTTTCTGAGTTCACTGGAACTGAGTCTGTCTTCTTATTATCCAGTCCAGAATTGAGCTCGATTTCAGTACATGCTCAACGTTTCTCAATGAAGTTTAGTAATTTATTTTTTCCCTACAGATGTCTCATCTACTATTTGCCTTACTTTCATTATTTTCTTTTGCTGCGCTTCTGGAAGCACAGTGGAAACTGAGGGAAAATGGTAAGCAGTCTTCATTTACTGAGACCTACAGCTGACTGTAGGACACAAGGGTATTTCAGAATTATACTTGTGTCCACAAGCACAGAATTTCTTAACTGTAGTATCTTAGGCCAAGTTTCTTCCTATTTGTTTGTAAATAGCTAGCCAACTAACCAGTATTAATGGAAGAAATATTTAGGAGTCCTAAAATGTTGTATAACAGCCATTCTGAACATTTGCATTAGAAACTGTCTTATTTCCTATTCCCTGTTCTCATGTTTCAAAAGTTTCAGTCATGCAGTCTGGAAGCAGAAACAGTATCTTGTGACTTAGGTATCAGCCCACAAACAAACAAGTGAAGAATTAATTGTCAAAAAGAATATTTCACAGTAAAACCTAAAACCTAGAAATAGTTTATCCAACTTTTCTGCTAAATAACTTAAGTGCAAATACATTCGTAAAAATACAAGGTCAGTAATAAACAAACAAATCTTTGGAATAACTTACCAGAAAATTGGGCTCACTTCAAATCACTTCAAATCAAATTTGCTGTTCTAATTCACCCAATGTAGCTCCATAATGCAGGCTGTCTTCGGTGTGATTATCCAAAAAGAAGGACCCTAATCAACATAAGAAAAGCATTCTTAATCTGGTTGTGTTTTATGTGTAAAAAATAATTCAGTTACTTTTCTTTACACTAAAAAAATAGTTATACTTTGGGTTCCCTGAGCAGTACTATGGTGCTAAAAAATGCAACTATGTTTGTCAGTATTGAGAATAATCTTTGTGTTTCAATCCTGTAAGATTTACCTCGCCTGTGCTCCAAATATCCATAAGCAGTTTGGTAAGCTTCCAAGCTTCCTAGAGGTGCATGTTTCCTAACATTTTAGATTCAGTGTTTGACATGTATTTCTTAGTGTTTCTTCTTTGTGGTAAAGTGTTAAAGCTCTCATTCTGGTAGTGAAATGCTCTGGTGAAAAGGTCTTAGAGCTCACTGGAACTCTGATTTCCTGAGCCTAGTGCTTGCTGTGGTGTTGATGCACTAATACACAAATTTTTGCCACTTCTTGCATGTAGAAGAGTCTCTGAGAGCACTGAACGTGGTTGGGGAGCCTGTGACAGCAGTAGTATATCTGAGCAATAACAGTTAAAATTGAGAACTGTTGCCACACATAAGTGTAGGTGAAGTTCTTCAGCCAACCGCAGCAAAGAGACAAGAGAAGATAATATTTCTTTAACGGAACTGTTCCAAATTATTTTATGTGGTGTGTCTTCTAATTTGGAAAGACCAGCAGGGCACTTCAGAGTTACAAGATGGCATTTAGAAGACCACCCCTCCCTGTTGCAGTCCACTTGCCTCCACTGTAGCTCAGAGGTCCCTCGTCTGTTAGTAATCGCTCCATTGGGACCAGGGTGATAGGAGCACAGATTGTTCCTTGTAGAAAATGGAAAACAGCATCAGCTACAGTCAAATACAAAGCATATACCAGAGCTCCCCTCCTTCCTGTTGCTTACTCACAGACCTTTGATGCTGAAGAGGGCAAAATGTCATAGCGTTGCACCATAGCAAAGCGCCATAGTATGGAGGGATTTTACGCGCCATTCCGTGAGTAAAGGCCACGTGCAGGAGGAGTACCTGGGCTCAGTGTGCCCTGGCATCCTCACTTCTAAAACAAAGATACCTACCTACTTCTCGTGGTTATGAACCACTGTAAGATTGTCTGGGAACATGGAAAAAAAATCAGCTCTTCCACTAAAATATCATTCCTACTGATCAGCAAGTTCTAGATACACTGTAAATTTCTAAGTCAAACCTCTTCTTGTAGTAAAGATTTCCAGGTGATGGTGAGGCCGTGGGCAGGAAAGTCAGTGATTTGTTAGCAGTTTTCCTGGAGAGTAGAGCTGAAAAAGGGGCTCGGTTCAATCTTCACACTGTTACGTATGAGTAGCTGCTAACATGTCTTTCTCGGGAATGTCTAGTGTATGTCATAGAATCAGAGTGGAATGATGAAACACCAGCTAAAAGAGTGGAGCTCACCTGTAACACATCTGATGAAGCACTGCCAGTTTACTGGAAAAAGGGCACCGAACTGAAAGGAACTGGAAAGACTCTGATTGCCGAAGTGAAAGAGTTCCCAGATGCTGGCAACTACACCTGCCTGACAGCTAATACCCATGAAGTCATCAGCTATGATTTCTTCCTCATAACTAGAATTGACTCCAATAGGCAAATGATAAGGTCAATTCTGAAAAGCTTTAAAGGTATGGTCATAAGAGGAAATGATGTATCTTGCTCAGCTTTGTGCATTGGAGCTTTGTGAGGACCAGAAGAGCTCTCTGGAGAAACGCATGAGAAACAGCCCCTTTAAAATGGGTCCTCTTCAAATGCTTTACTGATGGTGAAAGGCAAATGATTACTTTTGTGGGTGTGTATACAGTGCAACTGATAAGCAGCACAGGAATCGGTTGCCATGGGATTAGTTTAGGGCTCTCTAGACCCATAGGATGGAATGATGGTAAGAATGGTTAGATACAGGCTAACATCAGTACTACACCGCTGCCTTTCTGGTGGGGGAGCAATTGACTTGCTTTGCCCCCATCTCACAGACCCAGCACTCAGGAGACGGTTTGCAAAACCAGGGCTACACAATTTGACAGAACCAAGGAGTGACCTAGATTTTAAGTGCTGTCATTTGGGCTTCTCCATTCACAATTAACACACTGGGACGAGCCTGTGATGTTTTGCATTTTCTGCATGAACCTCTCTCATCTATGTCTCGTATTGCAGTCCGTCACTGTAGTGCCAGGAACTTACGAATTTCCGAGGCTTTTTCCCTGGCTCCTGGAACCAGGTATCAGATGCAGTCGGCTGGTCTGCCAGTCAGCTACATTCAGGGTACAATACAGAATTGTTGAGAGCCTGCAGAGCTGGGAGCAGAAATGAAATACACGTCTCTACTGAGGCCTCATTCACTTCTCACACTGGAAACATTCCCCATTCTATGCCCCAGTGTGTGAAGATGTGAGATTGTCCAGTGGGTGCACTCTGATGCACGGGGTAACAAATACAGAGGTTGGCCAACTGAATAGCTGCCACGTTTCTTTGTGAAAGGAACAATGGATCTTTCTGTATAAATCTCTTACTGACAGCTATCAGTAACAGCTTGGGTATGCTCTAGCTCCTGTCAACAGCCACGTAGATGTGGTTAATGCGGTGCCATGTAAACCAGCGTTCAGCCACTAACTGGTTATATGGCTTTTTAACTACAGGTGGCTGCCCACGGGACAGTATGAGGCTGTGCCTGCCTCTGTCCCCACCACCTGCCAAAGTAGACGGGAGTCTGGTGAATTACTGTTTTCTCTCTGCTTTGACCATTCTGGCAAAAGGACTAAATAAAGCATGTTTTCTTTCTTTTTCCATGTAGACCTGAACAGGACATTTTTAAAATGTGAGGCAAAGAACTACTCTGGAATTTTCACATGTTCATGGATGACAGAAAATGAGAGTCCAAATGTGAAGTTCACGATCAGAAGTCTAGAAGGGTAACAGCTTCTACTTCCCTTAACAACCTGATAGTAAGGCCAGAACAGCCCTTTATGTTACTCTGTATGGAAGATCCTGGATTTTAGGCTATTGAGGACATGTAGAAGGCGAGGAATCCTGATTCCAGAGTCCAAACATCTGCAAAATGTTTTGAGCCACCACTGGGACTAACTTAAGTAATAAGGACATAGAAATTGCTCAGAAATTAATAACAACTTGAAAATGGACCAACCCCCACTGGGCTGTTATAGCTGCTACAGTACAGCCACAGAATAACTTAAGCAATAGCAAAAACAGTCAATGCAGGCGAAAGAGAGGAAGTTGAGCCAAAAGCAAAACCAATCATAGCACTAAGTCCCTTCGCAGCATCCAGTGGAATTAAGGGAGTGGGAGGCTGCACCCACTGCAAAAGCCACATGTTCACTGACAAGCCTCTGTTGAGGAACACTGCAGAAACCTGCGAGGGAAATATGTGAGGGGAACCTTGTGGGGATTTCCTACCTCCCACTACTCTTGGGGGTTTCTCCAAAACATGGAGTGCTTGAGCAAAGGTCACTTCAGTTTTTTAAAGAAGAAACAACTGCAAAGTGTCCTATTCTGCTGAATGCAAAAATAGAACCAGATGCAGGTAGTACTTTATAGAAGGCTTTTGTTACTTATTTCCCAATGGATAAATTTTAACTTTTCCTTATTTTTTCCAGCAAACTTTTGGAGAGGGCTAAAGAACAAAGTAAGATACCAGAGCTTCTCATGAGACAGTGGTGTAATAAGAAATGAGATAACCTGGTTTAGGTTTAGACACTAATTCCTTCTGCTACAGCAGGGGGGCTTTTGTGATTTTACATTAATATGTGATACAGCACTGAAAACGTTAGAACTCGCACTGAACTGTTTCTGCAGCTGTTGAAGTGCAGCCGTAAAATGATAGAGGCAACAGCAAAACTTTACCTTACCAGCTACATGTTATTGTTGTGGCAAGAAATTCTCAGAACAACCCGGCATTTCCAGTACTATTCTCTGTTCTGTATTCAGCTCTCAAGGAGATGTAACCTGCAGCAGCCCTGTAGCTCATGCTGGTAAATCAGTGACTGAATACACAGCCCAGTGTCAGAAAGAAAACTACTGTCCATTTGCTGAAGAGCACCAGCCAATTGAGATGTTCCTGGAGGTCATTGACGAGGTGGAATATGAGAACTACACTAGCAGCTTCTTCATCAGAGATATCAGTGAGTAGACCAGGAATCGTGATTAATTCTTAGCTTTATTCTTGCTGCTGATAGTGGAACTAACAACAGTAGCTGATCAAACCAAGCTTGGGAATCCCTGCCCTATTCTACTGTAAATCTGTATCAAGCTCCCAGTTACAGGAACAGGGGAAAACAAATCATAGCAGCAGTCCAGAAGAGGATGAGGAAGTGAAGAAGCAACATCTCCCTAGCTTGTGACCTCCAACCCTTTCACCCCCACATCTCCCAGAACTTTCTGTAGCCGTCTCTATTATATGGACATGTTTTGGAAGGGCTATGCGGGAGAAGTCAGAGAATAACCAATAACTCAGCAGGTTCTTCTCTGAGAACTGCAGATTTTCTCTGATAATGGTTAACGCTATGGATGCTTCCCTCCTGATCCATTCTTACAGATGGGCATCCAGGGCAGGTTAATAGAAACTGACAGGAATTAAGAGGACCAGTTGTGACTATGATGCTACAGGGCAAAGGAAAATGAATCAGCATCCTAAGTAAACAGATGTTTTGCTAAATGCCCTAACAGTCAGCAGGGGTTGAAGACATTCCTCTGTGTCCAACAGAGCCCTCTGCAACCCTCCAGACAAAAAAAGAGAAGGATCTGATCCAGAGAGACTCTGGGAGTCTCTGCGCTTAATTTTTGGTAGAAAGCATACAAGGCAGTTCTTATACATCATGCCTGCTCCTCTCTTAATCTCATGGAAGCTCCCAAAGCTGATTCCTGTAAAACTGTCAACAATAGTACACCAACATCCGATATTATGCTGCTAATGTGAATTAATTCCTTCTGTATTTTCTCTTGCAGTAAAACCCGACCCACCCCAATGCCAGTATGTGGCCACAAACGGAACAGTGACCTGGACATATCCCAGAACATGGAGCACACCGGAGTCCTACTTCCCTTTGACTTTCAGGGTCAAGGTTGAAAGTACAAAGAAACACAAAAAGCAGGTAGAGATACAACACTTGAAACACAATTTTCTTGCTTGAACAGACAGTATATAACCTTAGTATGCAAGAATCATGCACTAGAATTAAAACAAAAAAATAAAAGGGTGCTGAGACCCAAATGTGGCAAGGTTCTGTCTTGGCAGTAAAAGACGTCCTTCCCAGTTCTATGAGCAGTAAAATCCAAACAAAACACTCTAGGGTGGATGCAGCCCTGATGTAACTAGGGAGATAAAATCATGCCCAGCATTGCATAGCTGTGCCAGCACGAGGAAAGTATTTACTAATTCATTAGTAGGCTGTGTGGGTCCTAATGTGGGAAAATCCCAATTTCCAAATCAAGAAGTCTAGGATCTGTTGCACTGATTTCCTTGTATCTTGTTTTACCTGGGTATCTCAGACTGACTTTGTAGATGAATTGGCAAATAAGGAATCAGTGACTCATTTGGTATGTAGTCTTTGCCACTCAATTGCCAGTTATTAGTTAATTGTTAACTAAACATTGTTACTCTGTATTAGGTTTAAATCACTGAATGGTTTTGCTTCCTTTGCTAATGCTCATGGAGACACTAACACGTACACAACAGCAGTATGATGATTTGCCTAGGCTGGCAAAGACATCAACAGGAGAACTGGAAAGAAATGCAGAAACCAGTTGACCACAGCGCAGGTCCTTAACTGCAATGCTGCTCTTCCTTGGTCCACCAACTGGAAAAGTAAACAAATGTCATGATCATTCCAGTTTGTCAGCTGATTAAACCAAAGACACGAGTGTCTTTTTCTATGTGGAAAAACCAAGCAAGCCTGTACCAGCAGATGGGGCCATTCCCCCTAGTGCTGACGCCTTGATTTTAGTAGGGTTGTCTTGCACAATCCCTTAGCTAGGGAAACTGGCAAGTCTACCGAGTGCTGCTTGTATCAGCCACAAGTCCTCAGTGGAAATTTCAACGGTACTGCAAAGCAGCAACATCTGTCTTTTAGGGTTCCCACTCTAAGAGAAGAAGAATAAAGAGAAAAACCCAGATAAATAAATAAACCCTTTGTTTTATTGACTATTACACTTTGGGGGTTGGATCACTTTACAACACTAACTTCAGTGGAAGGGGGGATTTTTAGTTTGTTTCTACAGAGGCTCAAGTTCTCCTAAGTCCTCAAGACTTTGCTATCTGTGGGTGAAGACTGGTGCCTTTGAAGCAACCAACTACCAGTGGGTTTTTTGAATTAGACGTGCTTGTTGCAATCTATCTGGCACTTTATTGTAGTTCTCCTTGACTTTTACGATCTGCTGATGGAGCTGTGCCCTGTTCATAGGTCTATGACACTGATGAGCAGTCTATTCATATTCCAACAACTGGGCCGAGAGACAAGATCTCTGTGCAGGCCAGGGATCGCTATTACAACTCATCCTGGAGTGAGTGGTCTTCACTTTGCAGGTAAGACTTAAAACAACCTTCTACAGGAGGTGCAGGGATGATTCCTTACCTACAAGAGTAAGGAGTCTATGAACTTCTTTTGCTTCTTAAATACTCATTTCACATTTCCTCATAGCCTTTGTTGTCTCCTGAACATTTTTTCATTAAATACCTGTAAGAGAATAAACATGTAAATGTATTTTACTGTCTAAACGATGAATCTCTTAAAAAAAAAATCTAATTGAAGAAACAATTAGAATCCATTTAAATCAAAGAGGAAATAATGGATTCATGGACGTGGGTAGGGTTCCACCTAACTAGGCAATTATAAAATATTCTTTAAGAAATACGTGAGCATTTTGCCATTGCTGGTGTAACCCATGTTGATTTTTATCATTTCTGTTCATTGATAGCTTGAGAATCAATGTTGAGGGTCCAAATACAGCAGACAATCCATATGCAGCGAAGTTTTACCAGTAAAATGAGAAAGGGAGTGAGAGAGAGGAGATACCTGCTATTTGAAAGAAAAGCTATTAGCAGCTTTTGCTAGTCCTGGCAATGGCTGTTTTCTTATTCTGTGAATTGATTAGCATTCTTTGACAGCTCTAAATTACTCTCAGCCTAGCTTTCCAGGTCAGAACATATTTTTAAACATGGAAATGGCAGAGCTCAGCAGGTTGTGATCAGTGGCGCAGAGTCTGGTTGGAGGCCTGTGACCAGCGGTGTTCCCCAGGGCTCAGTGCTGGGTCCAGCCCTGTTCAACATGCTCATCAACGAGCTGGATGAAGGGACAGAGCGTACCCTCAGCAAGTTTGTGTTGCAAAGCCTTCCCTCCAACTCCCATTTTAAGTCAGCAGAAATAGAGTGAAATTCTGATCTAAAGATCATGGCACTCACGGTCTGATTCAAACCACCCTGGACGTGTTCCTGTGCCCCCTGCTCTGGGGGGCGCCTGCTTTAGCAGGGGGTAGGGACTGGGGGATTTCCAGAGGGCCCTGCCAGCCCCTACCATGCTGGGATTCTGTGAAATGACCTCCAACATCACCGACAAGAATTTAGGCAGATTTTTTAATCTGCTTCCTCTCTTCTTTTTTGTAATTTTGGGGTGTTTTTTATTAGATGTAGATGCAAATCTCTCTGACCTCCAAGCTTCCTGAGTCATACTGTTGAAAAGTTGTAAACTTGTAGCCCTATTGAAACACTTGAAATGAGATCGCGCTGCTCTGTGCATCCAGGCTTCATTGGCACAAGGGCACTGACTGATAGATACCAATGGGAACTGAAGGAAATTTTCAAAAGGGCTGTAGCTGGGCAGGTGCCAAGCTCTCATCGGTTGAAGCTGATTTCCCCAGCAGACACCGGAACTTTTGTGCCTTGCATTATGTGGTCCTGAGTCCTTTAGAGAAACTGGGTGGTGGCGTTTCACTAGATGGCTCTGACCAGCAAAGCTTTATTGAGAAACAGACTAAAAATCTAGATCTGAGGAAAATAAAGATAATTCTTGTGTAAATTTCCTTTCTCTTACGTTACAGATAACCAGTAAGAGATTCTAGGAGAATGGCACAGCGCTCCTAAAGAAAGCAAAGAATGAATTACCGTAAGAACATAAGCATAATTAGAAGAAAAATATGCATTTGAGATTATTAAGAAGCCGTAACATATCTTTTTTGTAATAGATTAATACGGTCCTGATTTTGGCAGCTCTTTTAAATTCCTCAGATTTTAGTAATACATTTAGCATACATCATGTTATATTAACATGTATGGAATTTTGATACATTGCTGTCAGCTATTATTGTAGGTTCTGCATATTATTGAATTGCATTTATTTATTTATTTATCTATCTATTATTTATTATTTACTTGATATGAATTGCAATGTCAGGTGATGGCAGTTGCTATTCAAACTGTTTCATGTGTTAATTTATTTGGAAAGTAACTTACTGAAAGAACTGTTTTAGTATTCCATTATTTAATTGTTTATTTATTTGATTATTTAATTATTTATTTTTATTTATTTTGTTGACATGCATCAGCATAGAAAGCCTTGGCTGCATGAGGCAGCCATGTATCATGTATCACGGCCATCCTCATCTTCCATGTGACGGTAGATGTTTTAGTAAAAGAAGGAATTGTGAGTTCTGAGTCCTAGAAATGTTAACTGCTGCATTTTGTCAGCAGTCTGTGCTTACATCATGTTGATGCCCAGATGCTGAGCACCGCAAATGGTTGTTGCATGAGAGATCAGCCACTCCCAAAGCTCCACACTTGCTGCTGAACCCAAGCTGCGGTGGAAGCAA
Source organism: Steatornis caripensis (assembly GCA_013398225.1). Taxonomy (NCBI): domain Eukaryota; kingdom Metazoa; phylum Chordata; class Aves; order Caprimulgiformes; family Steatornithidae; genus Steatornis; species Steatornis caripensis. The sequence goes on from VZSC01008736.1 coordinate 374,044, forward strand.
GGGGAGCGCTGGCATGGAGGCAGCTTTGAGGTGCTGTGGTTAAAAGGGTCCTGTTGCCGCCTCTCATGAACATGAAAGGAAATGGGAGCCAGTAGCTGAACCTAATTCCCCCTAAACAACACTCCCTTTCTTTCAAGCTTGTCATCATTAGAGGCACTTTATTCAGTGACCCATGTGCACCCAGTGCATCTCTTGCAGTGGAGTTTTCTGACAATAAAGTTAATGCAGACCTGCTGTGCCACAGGCAGAACCACTGGGCACAGGCAGTCCGGAATCTGCAACTGAAACCAAGGCAGCTTAAATTATTTAGAAGTTTAACTGCAGTGTATCTGATATTTCAGAGAGCAATTGATAACTGGTTTTATATGTGGACGCTAAGCATCTAATTAAAGTTAGAGTTTTAGAACACAGACTTTTATAGTTCATTTTGAAAGTATTTCCCTAGTACTGCAAGATGTGCTAGGTGTCTTTACAGAACCTTAGGAAAAAACCCTGAAGTTCTAGTTCTGAACTGCTTACAGTGTAAGTCCCCAGGTCTGGAGAGAAGCAGAAGCACATGTGGAAGCCTGTACATTTTTGTCAAACCACCTAAGTCCTGACTTCCAGGAGGGCAAAATACAATAAAGTATCTCCAAGCATTTAGGCCTTAATCCCTGATACAGAATCACTGAAATTAAAGAAAGACTTCCATTGTGACCATGCTTCCTTTTTTTCCAGTCTTAGAAATGGGTGGTAATTTAAGATATTTAGACATTGGAATTTTGGAAGTATCTGGTATTTCAGAAAACTGTTGATAATCCAGCCACAAGTGCTGTTAGTATTTATTAAGTGTACGCATCTTATGTCTGCTATAAATGCAATTTACTGTGCTTGTTTTACAAAAAAGAGCTAATAATAAAAAATCTGAAAACAATAAAATCTGGTTTACTTGTGATCTTTGGAGAAGAATGGCTAATATCACTCTTCACTTTCCTACCAGAATATTATACACTACTTCTGAGGCAACGTCTGTAGGGGTAAAGTAATACTACTGATTAATGCTACCAAATTCGTGGCCTGTGAAAGTGTACAGGACAACTGAGAAAACTGAGATATGTTAGTGAACAGACTCTTCTAAACCCTCGTCTGCAGGCTATGAAGTGATTGTTTCTTTCGCAGTCTAAGAGCACACTGAAGTTCACTGGCCTTTGTGGTCAGGAGGTTTGCAACTGAAACCAGGCTGACATACATCTTGAGGTCTTCGAGGTTTCTCACCAGTACTGTTGGTACAGTGTTCAGAATTAGTAGACCTTCCTGTTCTTCAGATATCTGGGTTGAAACCCTGGCACCATTGAAACCAATCATTGAAACCTCTCATGAACGTCGATTCAGCCTAGTTTTCACTCTCAGAAACACTCAGGCTAAATCTACAAGTATGCTGACAAAGACTATATTGACTATTACCTTTAGAGGAAATACGCCTTTATGTGCCATGATCCCGTAAGATGAGTTGAACCTCCCCAAAGGAAGTTTTTCTGGCATAGATCACGAGGTCATGAAGAGCCAGTAGTGAGGGGAGTAATTGCCTAAGATTCTTCAGAAAAAGTACCAAGCACAGCTTGAAACTGTCCCCTTTTCTGCAGAAATCAAGTCAATTGTAAGATGGCTGCTCTCCAAGACATAAATCTGTCTTCAGTCCTTGATTATCCATTTCCTGGGCCTTACACGCATCCAGTGCCTCTGAACATCTGCTCTAGAAACTGTCAGACAGCCTCCCATCTCCGAGAAACTCTGTAGATTGTACCAAAAGGTGTTAATATCACAGCACAAATATTCACTAGGGTGGGTCCATACACTGGAGATCATTTCCTAAGACAGTTCATCCAGTCAAGAAAATAATAGTCAATGTTAATCCTTATACTTCTGTTTCTTAATTCCTCTCCTTGTTGCACTGCAAATAATCTGGAAACCTTCTTAGAAATGTCACAATGCACAGACTCACTCAGGCTGCACAGCGTACAAAATCGCCCCCTAAAAACCTTTAGACAGAAAAATCGAAAGTTCTGAAACAACATAATGATAGAACTCAGTTTATTCCTGAGGCCCCTCCGGTATGAGAGTCATTAATCACGCAGACACATAATAGGTCTTCTACTGGACCCCTATCTTACTCGGTGACCGGTGGGAAGGGGCAGCTCCTCCAGCTTTCTATTCATACTCATCATTCAACATGTGATTTTAGGTTTTGCCTACCACACCTCCCTAAATCTGCACTGAACAGAGACTGACTAATTCCCTCCAGGGCTTTCTGTGGGTGCTCCTTGTCTTAAAGAATGCTTTACAAATAGTTGATGTACTTAATGAGGCACTAATAGGTTGCAGTAGGAGCTTGCGATCCTCTAAGTTCTTCTTCAGCCATTAGAGCTGGGTGAGCAGGCACTTGCTAACAGCAAAAGGGGGAAAAAAGGCTTATGTCTAATTAAGGGTTCTGTGAGAGAACACATTAGATTTAAGGTCCAAATGCTTCATATCCACCTCTCCTTCCGTGTTGACCTTCATATTTTCACAACTCTTCATAAGTTGTAGCTTCTCTTTTATAAAAGTTATAATATTTTTTAATAGAGGCAAAACCGATGTATGTCTTCTAACCTTGTTCTGAGACATGAAAAAACCCCTGAGAAACCTTTCCTCAAATATTTCAGTTTAACTGACTTCAATGTGAAGGAACTTCAAAGTGCTAAGCACCTGGAAATTACATCTTAAAACACAAAATAGAAGGCAGTTTAAAATAAATCCTATTCAATGCTCACTGTCCAATTCATTCAGTGCTAAGTGTTAAGCTGTTAATGCCTGTTTTGCATACATCTGTGAAGAATTAAATCATTCAGGAACATCAATGGTATGACACTAAGTAACTCAAAGGATTCACAAGCTGGTTGCACAATAGTAGGTATCACAGCCTTGTAATTTATCTTAAAGAGAGCAGAAGATAAAAGGAAAAAAAATAAAAATCAGCTCCAGCCTTGGAAAAGAGTCATGGTGTTGCTTTTTTTTTTTAAATTTTCTAAAATAGTATATGAACACTTCAGCAGAGATCTGTCCCAGCTTGATCTCTGCAATTTTAAAGAAAAGCTCCTTTGATCTTTCTGAAGGTGTGGAAAATGGGAAACTCACCTTCCTTCAGGCAGATACCCAAATGTTTTGGCACAGTTTGATGCCTTAAGAAATACATCACTTGGTTCTCAAATCTTCCGTTGAGCAAGACTTTAAAGCCTGATATGGTAATTGCACATGGGCGGACAACCCTAATCGCCCCCGCACAATAGAACTGAAGGAGGATGTGTGCTGGGTTGCGTATAAACATGCATCAGTAAGAGGTCTGAATTCCCACTCGTGACCATATCAATATCTATCTTGGCATGTACATTCTTCCCACGTATACACGGTGTGTGAGAATATGTATTTTAGCTATTCCATGTGCTGTTTTTTCAGCAGTGTTTATGTCCTCAATGTGAGGCACTCCACCACAGGAATGGGAAGAAGCTACTGCGCATCGATGCTTTCTGGAATGCAGCCAGATAACATCCTCCCATGCAGAACAAAGCAGGTACTTAAATAATGACGTGCTGCAAGCAGCATATTTGGCATCACATTTGTGCTCTATTCAGGGCTCTAAAAATAAAAGCAACATATCAATAATTGTGAGAGATGTTCTCAATCTCAGAAAAATGTGCACTAATATTTTATCAGATATAACGGACCCATTAAAGTGAATAAACATTTGTTCACCAAGTAATTGCTCTTTCTTCTTCAAAATGACAACTTGGAGAGGTAAGAAGTTGGAAAAAGGCAAGATACAATGATAAAAGTAGAAAACTATCAGAGGCCCATGGTTAACATACATGTATCCAAACAGTACGTCCCAGCTCAATGGAAACCAGTATGAATTTGCTGGTGAGGCCAAAATTTCACTCATAATTTTTCAATCCAAACAGAGCATTTACCATGAATTTTAGTATTAGTTTTAGGTATGGTAAAAAGGCCCCACTTATCCATCTTCGGGAAGCAGCTACTACTAAACAGTTCTGAACACTTCAAAAAGCATTTTTTTTAAGTAGCTAAAAATTAATTCAACTACTCTACTGTCAGTGCCTGCTTTGTCAACACTAGAAATGCTAACTCGTAAGGAAAAATACAATATGCCGTGAAGTCCCTAAGCAGCTGACTGCCAGCAACAGTTAGCATTCACCTATGAGAATTACAGAATTGGCTCAGGTTGGAGTGGACCATGGAGGTTGCCTGGTTGCCCAGATCCCCACCCCACCAGCAGACCATGGCCAGTTCAGACCGACATTAATTTTTTAATACCTCCAAGGATGGAGTTTCCATAATCTCTCTGGATAACCTGTTCCAATGCTTGACGACTCTCATTGTGAAATTTGTTCTCCTCACATCCAATTGGAATTTCTCTTGCTGCAAGCTGCACTATTCTCTCTCTTCCTTTCGCTGCGTACCTCCAAGAAGAGTCTGGCTCTTGTCTCCTCTGTACACCCTTATAAAGTAGCTGAAGACAACAATGAGACTTTGCCTTCTTTCCTTAAACTGAACAAACCACTTCTCTCCGTCTTTCCTGGTATGAGAGGTGCTTCATCCCTCTAAACATCTTGGTTGTCCTTCACTGGACTTGCTCCAGTATTTCAGTGTCTTTCTTGTGCTGGGGAGCCCAGAACTGTACACAGAACTCCAGATGCACCCTCATAAGTGCTGAACAGGGGGAAACAATATTTTTTTTGACTTGATAATTACATTCTTACTAACACAGCCCAGTATGCCCAATCGGACTTGTTCCCTATAGGGGCAAACCATTGATTCATGTTCAACTTATCTGCCAAGAGAATAACCGCTGTGTTCTCCTCTCAATCTTCCAGTGAATGTTCTTGAAGACAACACTCCGATCTAGATGAACCTTTGGCCTACCTGAGGATGACAGGTCTCAGGTTGTCAGACCAGCTCTGTATGAAGACTACCAGGGCAAACAACAAGCCTCAGCAAGTTTGGAAAGAAAGACGCCTCAGATGAAGCATTTTTCAGTCAAAGAGTGACTGTTTTCTCCTGTTGGCTAGTGTGAATTTTGCCCGTTCTTATAGCTGGGCATATAGATACTGAGATACTTCAGTATCCTTTTAAATTAGAGTTGCAATAAATGCTTTGTGGCATTACCTTTTAACAAACTTCATTTTCAGATTTTGCATATGAGTATTACCTCACTGCAGAAAGTGAAACAGATTGTTGCTTTCTGCGTATGGCATTTTTCTTCTCAAAGTTTCAAGACAACTTTGATGTTCCAAAATGCAAAAATCTCCAGAACTTCAGCTGGCCCCGTGCTGTGCCCTGCTTGTAGTGAGCTCCTATCTGCACACCCTACAATAGTTCACAGGTTCTCATCAGAACTGTATTCCTGCTGATGAGTTGTCTTGGCAAGCCCTACAAAGCTTCAGGTCCACCGCTCAGAAAACTAATCTTAATTTGATTAAAAAGCTCTAATCAAAACACCTAAACATTACCAGAAAGAAAACATTCACACCATGGCTTTTCTGCTACGGGGCATTGAATAAGCATCAGGAATCCTTTCAATAGCAAGATAATTTTCAAATGCTAAGAAAAATCTGATCCAAAATCTGCCTCCCTCATCAGCCCCCTCCCACCTCCTAATATCTTCGCTTGCTTTCTACACTGGTCCTCAGAAAATCTTTGAACATCAACTCAGAAGACTGCAAAGAGATGTTTACAGTCTTCTGCTAAAGGGAAGGGATGGATACTGAGGTTGCATCAGACATTACACTCTGTACCACCACATTAGGCAAGATAGTGTAACCAAAGTGGCAAATTTCCTCATAGCAGTGTCAAGAAACCTGCGTGTTCTGTCAAGCTGCAATTTTATAGTTTCAAGATATCTTCAAGAGTCTTCTTTGCTCAAAACTATACAGACTAGGAGCACCTTCTGGGCTGTTTTGGATTTTCCTCTTGTTGCCCAATGTTGGTAACTGTCCATCAGCCATGAAACCTGTGCTGAATATTCTCCATGAGCTTACGCACACTCTATGCCAGGCTCTTCAGGAAAGTTTCGGGCTTTCCAGAACAACAATTTCACTGACATCCCAAAGCAGCAGAATCCAGATTAACCCCAATTTAAATCACAGCCTGTCTCTTGTGATCTCCACCTCATAGGAATATGCACAGATGTCCAAGTAAAGGACAAAGAAAAATTTAAAATTATATCACTGAAGTAAGGGCATTTAAAAAAAAAAAAAATCTACAGGCCTCCACCTCAAACCAGACCTTTACCTATCCTGGAACAGGAATTTGGTGGCATGTTTTTTTTTTTTTTTGTCCCATTAAGTGTTGAGAAATTAACCGTTTATTCATTCCCTACATTCTTTAAAGACAAGATGATCCGTATTCCTCTTGGTTCCCACACGAGTTAGTGGGGCCCAAGGTCTACTCGACATGTTACAACCTTTTCTGTAGGAACTTTCAGTCCCTCTGTCTTAGCAAAATTAGCATGTGTAACCCTAACTCCTGCATGGGGAAAAAGCCCCAGGCCCTTTGCAATGTAGGGAAGGTGATCACTGAAATACTGTGAATTGTAAAGGTGCGCAGGGATCTTTCACACTGAGACAATTTGCACATCTATATTGCAAATCACTAAAGAGAAGACAATTCTAGAAGGATGGGTTCAAACAAAACTGTAGGCTCAAAACTCTAAGTTACTTTGAACTTTATGAAAATTAAGACTCAGATCTGAGTTTCCCATTGTGACTCTACCCCTGGCCTGAATTCTAAAACCCTGAAAATCATGCCTATTGATTAAGTCACTAGCACACTGGTATGTTGGATTTGTTTAAAGAATCCTGCATGATATGACACCTGTTGTGCTGGAAATAGCAACAAAGGAGAAGACGGGCAGGCAGAGGATCTTCTCTGTGTCGGCAAACTAGGCAGTAACTCAGCAGGGCGCACAATGGCTGTGAAATCATCACTTCTCTTTGCTGGGCAGTGCAGTGCAGTATCTTTGCTCCTTCTGTCACAAAGCATTGTTTCTGATCTCCAAACTGACGGAAGTTTAAAGGCAGAAGAACCTGAAAGACCAGGGGATCTTCTGGACTGTGTGTGAAGGTGAGGGTACTCGCATCAAACACAGACTTTTCCAAGCAGCAGCTACTATCACAGAGCAGTCTGAAAGGGCTCAGTGCACAGCCATACTAACCAGCTTCGCCTCTACCCACAGCTAGTGGCAAGGGTCTCCAAAATTTCAAGAGAACAGGAATTAAGCATTTCAGCTCTAGTGGTATGAATCTTTTGTAACACACTCGGTAAGAAATATTTTTGCCTTGGGAACTATGTTCAGCAATAAGTGTCAATATGGCAATAACAGAACAGCAATAAGTAACCACCTTACTGAGTCACTCCTTAAACTCGCTAATGGAGATGGAACAGTTAATTAGGCAAGGGGATTAGCCAAAGTACAATACATCTCCTTTATCAACACAATCCATGCTGTGCCACTCATCTTTGCCCCATACTTATGACCTTCGTGTTGTACAGAAGGCATTCTTAGTGACACTACCCATGGGCAACACCTTCTTCTAATTATCCTCTCTACAAGCGGGATTTCATCATCAGGACTCCTTCTCTTTGTGCCTGTGTATATATATACATGCTGTCACAGATACACAAATACAGATTTAAGCTAAGTGTACCGGAATACTTACAGCACAGATTGGCTGTGAAAGAGGCCAAGAACACATGTCTGCCATGAAGATAACAGCCGTCTTTGTGGTCCTCACCCTGGCAGTTCTTTGCTTAGCAAGTGAGTAACCTTTTTTACTTCCTGATATATTATAGTTCCAATGTTCAAACACTGCAAGCTTCTTGGTCCACTGGGACAGTAAGCAATGGTTGCTGGACCTGGGTGGCCAAAAGCAAGTTAAATTTTATGCTTGTGAACTATTTAGCAAGCAATATTGCATCAGCTTTACAGTGGCCAACTTGAGTAGATGCAACCTATTCATTGATGGTGGTGTGTCAGAGCTGCCTTCTGCATTGTGATTAAAAACATGAGCTGTAAAGACTCAGAACGAAAGCAGGTTTATACCCATGTATTTTTTTCTTCCATCTGAGCAGGGAGCTTGGAGCTGATGAGGTCCTTCTCCTGCCAAAGTGACCAAGCAGGAGACAGCTGATCACGCACAGGCCACATAATATGGCTGTGAACAGCCCTTTAGTCTGCCAGGCTGGAGAGAGCTTTGAGACGCAGGATGCTCTATGGTAAATCAGGGAGATAAACAAAACTTCTTGAGCCTTCACTTGGTAATCATTTTTTAACAAAAACTTGCAATTAGAAAAAGATAGATATAGAAAAATAAGTACATTTAGAATAACTGAAAGAAGACAGTCCAAACTTTCTCTGCTAGAGGTGTAGCAGTTCAATGGCACTATGACTGTTAAAGAAGCAAACAAATGAAAATGATAAAACAAAATGAAAATTATAAACAAAACACTCTTTTTCCATTTCGTATAGGTCTGAAAAGTTTGCTTTGAAAATTGTCTCAAAACCAAAATTTTTGTGAAAAAATTGAATTTCAAAGAAACAGCATGCTTTTGATGGAAGCTGTTCTTTCAAACACTGTTTCATTAACTGCAGAAAAATAGATAAATATTGCTCTCACGAGAATTCCAGCAAATCCCTCCCTTGAATTTTCTAGTTGATCTTGTCTTCATTAAAACTTTATGTATCAATACTTTCAGAGCCACATCTTTTTTGCTTTCACTCCCAAACACATTGTGGACACTAAAATGTTACAAGAGGAAAAAAAAATCTTGATGGTTTTGTGGAAGTGGGTTAAATCTCATCCAGTTCCAGAATAATGAAAACTCAGTCAGACTTCTGGTGACACAGACTGAAAGCTGACATGCAGCATCATTTATGCTAGTTTTCTTTATCTTGGACAGATTTATTTGATGAGATGTAAGGGGCTTCATGAAAGGAAGTTTCAGTGGGAAGCTTAATGGCTTTAAAGCTCAAAAAAGCTGCATTTAGTCAGAAAGCCAAGTGCTACAGCTGTACTGCCTTTAATATCGTAATGCATTTTCTTCTTGCTCCTTCTGCACAGAAGCCTTCGCCTGATAAATTTTATCCGTTGGAAGCCACAGAATGATGATTACGGGACAGGAGAAGAACAAAATACATTCCTAAAGACAGTAACAAATGTGTCACCATACTGGAGACGTGCCAATGTTACTTGATTGCTTTCTGGGAGGCGTAATGATCATTGTTTTGAAGGAGCTTTTTGAAGCCCCACCTGAGAACAAGGCTCCATTATATTAGATACTGTGTCTATACAAAGGAGGAGCCAATCCTTCTGCCAAATAGTTTAGAATTCATAACAACAGCCAAGGGAAAACACTTCTTAAAGTGGTATTATGATCCAAATTGCATTATCATTCTTATATGTATTTAGTATTGTATTTTAGTGAAGATATTATCCTCATTATTGACAGAAAATCAAAGTATAAAAGGACCATGGGATTTGCTTACAGGCACGTATGATTTTTTAAAAATGAAATTGTGAATTAAAACCCAGTCATGCTCAACAACCAGTTCATCCTAAACACACTGGCCATTGACCATAACATTGACTCCTGGGTCTTCCGTCTTTCTCTGGTGAAAAGGGCAACAATAGCCTTCATTCCCTCCAACAACAAAGGCTGCTCTAGTTGCTGACACAGATTTCTAAGGTAAACAACAAAATAAGATCCACTTGTTTAATGGGTCCTGACACCCGTATCTCATTAAACACTGACAACTATGTCAGTATTTACTTTCAAGGAGGCAAGAGACTTGGTGTTGCTGGAAGGGCTGGTACTAATGAAACTGGCCCAGTTGCAAACTCAATGTTCCTCAATGGTGTTTTTTATTTTATCTTTTGTGATTCTCTTTATATTGCAGATGCTGCTGAAGAGAATGAGGTGAGTAATATTCTCCTTCATTTCTAGATAAAAATATACAGTTTGTAACAACATGAGGCCAGAAAAAACATATTAAGCATTAATTAAATGCTGCCAAAGTACTGAGATTTCAGAGAGAAATTCCCGAGTTTGAGATATGCTGTTTCCATATAATTGTTGTGACAACTTCCGTATGTTTTTTCATGCAATGCATTCTGGGCAAGAAATGGGGCAAGGCCAGATTTTAAGTCAGAGAAATTAAGATTTTTTTTTTAAATATTTATCTGGTGGTGACACTAGAAAGCTTTCTTGTTGACTTTCAGATTCTATGTCATGTACCAAGAGATTTTAATTTCTCTCTGACTACACCGGAGTGTCCATCCTGGGGTTAACCTCTGAAAGAAACAAGGCACCAAGACGTTAAAAATCCTTTGGCAGGCAGGCAGAGACAAGCCCTTTGGGAGTTCAGTGGACAGCAGCAGTGAGTGGAAATTCATACACACACAGAGCTGGTCCCATACTAACACAATATACACAGCCTCTGATGCCTAAAGCTACGCCAAGACATACATTCTTTTTCAGGTGGAGCCTGTTTCACTCTCCACACCAAAGCATGTTTCTTCCCCATTTCACCAGCTGTTACACACACATGCACACACACACCCATATATATGTGGCAAATTCACCTAATTTCTTGCTTTTTTATTAGCTGGCCCTTGCCTCTGACAGGTCGGTGGTTGACCAGTTTTAAAGCGATAAGTTACATGCCGCTGAGCTCCCCTCCAATGCCCCTGCCGGGTTATGTTGAGGAAACCTGCCAGCTCTGCCAGGTCTCTGGCCTACTCATAACTGGGCCTGGGTGTGCGGCCTCCTGCCTCCAGCCACGGAGTTTGGAACTCATGAGCAGCCAGAGCTTTGGAGGAGAGGGAAGGGATCAAATGAAGGAAAAACCTAGATAAACTAACATCCCACATGCTTTTTTTTTTTTATGGGGCACTGCATTGAAGCCCATTATACCCAAAAGAGTGATTCGCTAATGAAGCGTTTTGCCAGTGGAGACCTGTCAGTCTGTGCTGCGCCGTGGCACAGGGCCGGGCTGCTGAAGGGGCTGAGCACCCACAGCTCCTCACTGCACCCGCCTGCAGGCCCTGGCAATGACTAACATAAAACCAATCATATAATCTGTAATGAAGTCGAGGGTTTGGCTGAAGTAATGCTCCTGTCCTTTACTAAGAGTTGGAATGAAGGGGAAAAAGCAGGCCATAACAAGAGAACAGCAAGACTGGATTCTGTTTTAAATATAGACATTTATATTTTGGCTAGATCTTTGGAAAGGAAAAGCTCCAGTTACACTGTCCCTCCAAAGACTAATATGCTTCAAATTGTCACTAGACTAGCAGCAAAAAGAGCTGAACCAATTTTAGTTACAACAGCACCTATAAGGACAGGTGATTTCCTAGGCAAGCAAACCCTAGGCTTTTGAGGATAACAAACAGCACATTAAATAGGATATGTGCACTGTAAAAGGATGCCTTACTTGTCAAATACCAGGAATGACATTCACTTGACAGGAGAGGACTGAGCTCCAAAAACCAGGACAGGAGCACTTTCAGTCATTTCTTTTATTAGTTTGTACTCCCATTCTCATACGTAAGTCGGTAACAAATACAGTCCCACCATCAGATGAGGGCCTTTCAACAATTTCTTTTTATGCTAATATTTAAATAGGACTTCATTTAATTCTGCCTGGGCAGATTCTTTCACCAATGTTAAGAGCATCAACAGCTCATACTTGTCCAACAGAGACAGAAACCCTTCAAAACCTTGAAATCAAGTCTCACCCTAATTTACTGAAAATTGCAATCAGGTAGAAAAAAATACTAAGCCTGAACTTTTCTGTAGATGGAAAAGGTGTTGTATTTTTTTCTAGTGACTGTATTCTTATCAGACAGACATCAAAGTCCCTCAAGGTGCTCAGTACCCAACATGGGTAGTGTCACACACATCTCTGTCAGAAGGAATGTTTGGGTTTTAGAGGCTTAGGCTCAGATAATACAGTTGGTGGAGCCCCAGTGACCGTGCTGCCCTATAGCAGCTGACAAGCTTGTCCAAACATTTCATACATTCATTACTTCTGTAGGCGAATGGAGAATGTGAGAAAGATGGATTCAAAGAAAAATGATACTGTATTTGCAGGTAGACTGCAGTGAATACAAGAGGTTAGAGAGGGGAAGACCTATTTACTGCGAAAGACTCTATCAACCTTTTTGTGGCTCTGATGGGAAAACATATAACAACAAATGTTCTTTCTGCAAAGCAATCCTGTAAGTACAATACCAAGTCGTTACTGCTGAGTAAGACAAAATCTGAGATTAGCTGAGTTATCTGATATTTCCATTCTGCCCAAGTGCTATCATTTTTTTTTCAGGGTCGCTACTCCTCTGCTTGTTTGCTTAACCTTTATAGACTAATTGCTTCTTCCACCAATAAGGTTCAATCTAAACAAATGATACTGGTATTTGTGTGAGCAATGCCCTATTCTAGCAGAAACTGTAGAATTTGGACAGTAAAGAGAAAAGTCCAATGAGCAACACAGACCTAACAAGGCACCTGGCCCCAAATCAGATCATCTAAGAAATCAAAAGTGGTACTGGAAGTATCTGGCTTTTTATGGATAAAATACATTATTTTTAAAATAAAATTGTTTACTGATTAGTGCCTTCTTGTCTGCTACAAATGTTTACAGCGTCTTCTTCGTTAGCAACTTGTTGGCTGAGGACTTCAGAGAGATTTTAATTCCTAATGTTCAGTTTACTGTCTGCAATGTCTATGTCCTCCCTTTCCTTTGCAGGAGAAGCAGAGGTGCCTTACATATGAAGGCAGCGGGGGCATGCTGAATGAATTCTGCGTGACAGAGAAGAGTGCTGAGAACAGCTTTACACTGCCTTATCACGATCCCTCAATTTAATTTCATTCATCCTGCCTGGCCTGATGATGGTGAATGGAGCACAAAGTAGGCTTTTCAGTTGTGCGCTGTCATTTGCTGCTTCTTTTGGCTCCAGAGCGTTGGGACTGACATTTCTGTTCTCCCAGCAAAGTGTTTCCTCGGGATTCTCAGGCACATTCCTGATTCTGTAGCAAGGTGGTTTTCACATGAGCCCTTCATTACGTATTTGTCTCCACAGTTAAATTTCAAATCTTCTGACAATGCCACCCAATTTCAGTGGACACAAATCAGTGCAGGCATTGCCTCTGCTTTCCTTGTTGGTGAAGTGTTTTCTTCCATTTACCCAGAAACTTCTGTGGATACTTCTTTTCAAAGGCTGCAGCTTTCCTACGCAGTGCTGTGATTCTCCCATTTTTCTAGCTAAACTTTAAGTTCTCATTTTTCTTCTAACTTTGTACAGATCTGATTCATATATGTTGTTCAACTACTTAGTTTGCATGTTTATTAAAACAAATGCTGAATCTTCTTTTTTTTTTTTTTGTCCTTGGTGACCTTTCTGGAGAATAAGTTTATTGCATCCATTATTCACCAATTAGATATTTCCCAAGCTACAAAAAATAATTATAGAGCAGGAGCTAGGGCCAGAGGTAAAAAACCAAAACCTGGAAGACAAATGTTGTGACACTGATAATACACACTAGATGGTCTCATGTTACAGGAATTTACCCTATGATCTGGCTCTTTTTTCCTTCAAAATGAAACAAATCTGGTAAACTGTAAGACTGTGTAACCTTCACAGCAGTCTCTGTTAAATCCTGTCATTTAGATGTGATCATTAATGATTCTGTTCACGTCTGATAAACTGGCTGCTTTCAGACCTGAATAAATTTCTGTTCTGCTCTTGCATCCTTATTATCTTCATTATTAAGCTAGTTAATGTCTTTTACACTTGAATAGTCAGTCAAGGGAACATATTTTCCCAGAATTAAAGCTTATGAATGAATGAATTTACTGGGCTTACACATGGAAAAAATTTTGGAACTGGAATGTGGGTATAATTTTTGATCATTTCTGTCTGGTACTTCAGTTGGCCTGGAGTAAGGCTCATACTTCAAAAGAATGGAAAATGAGGAAAGAAGCTCATGTCCTTGCCTTTGAAGGCAAGGCACCAAAAAGCCTAGCCATTCCACTGCTGGCCGAGCGTCGCTGTAGCACCAGGCAGACCGCCCTCTCTAACGGAAGGACGAAGGGGCTTTGTGGCACCACGGTGTTGGTACGTGCTCTTTCTCCTGGCAGAGCTGAGAACATCATCACCCTCATTCCCTACAGATGAGAAGAGGCTGTTGGACTTTGTGTGATGCTGATTAACAAACAAAGAGAGACTCTTTACCAAGAAATTAAGCAGTGCCAGGACACAGCTGTGAGCACTGGAACTCCACCATCTTTACTTTTAAGTTGTTAGCATAGCCCTAGCATGATCCTGTCTTGGACCAAAATTCTTCTCAGCAGTTCTCAGGCACATCTTGGGAGGCTAGGGACCATTCCCAATTAGGAAACTGGATGAAGGCACCCTGTTTTAGAAGCTAAAATAATTTCATAGTAGAGATGTGACTAGACTCAACTAGCTTGGCCTGCAGATGAGAGAGGCTCTGTTTAATTTGCTAGTACACACTGATGTAACCCTAGTCTCTAGTTTGATTTATAACATGAACTGGCTGAACTATTTTTACGCTAATTGCCTATTACACTCCGTACATCTGGAACATTTGGAAGAATGATAAAGCTGAAAAGAACAAATGAAAGGAAAAAATTGAGGATTAATGCAACTTTAGATTAAGCATGTAAATGGAGTGCTATTTTCCAACCAAGCAAACACCATGAAAAGTAAACACTCTGCATTTCTATGTCAAATAATACTAAATAATGAGTGTATTTAACACAGGACTTCTTTTTCCTGACTGTACAGTTCCCTAATGCATTGCATTTCTGGGCAAAATAGGAGTAGCTACTGAACGTTATGTAAATCTTGGCCAGATGGATTTCTTAACGTGATTATATGCTGTTCCCAGTCACCGGTGTGTCCCCTGGAACCACAGGTAGCAGAACAGGAGCCTAGAAAGTAGCTTTGGGATGGTGTGGGGTTTATTCCCCACTGTGGGAGGCTTTAGACTCCTTTCTAGGGGACACTGGTGGTATTAGTACATTAAAAACCTACTCAATGCTCTGGATCATTCAAAGGCCACTGAAACTGATGGGAGGCTACCTGTGACCTTGGCTTTAACTCTCATCTTTCAGAAAGAAGAAAATGGGCATGTTATTTTCTAGGTGATGCACAAGCAGAAGATACTCACTTTGATGTTCTGTTGAGGTTATCAGTTTAGAACAAGAGTCTTGGCCAAGTGCCAGGATAAAATTGGAAACTTAAACATTGAGACTAATGAAGACGGATGAACAGTTTCTGCACAGACCACAGCCCCCTTCTCTTTGTAACTGAAGTCAGGATTAATTAGCATCTCCATGTGTCAAAGGACAGACTACTGCTCTGAATGCCCAATCACACAACTATATGAGAAACATAAAGCTCCTAGAGCGAGGAGTGTGGCCACTCTCTTCATTGTACATCCCAGACTGTGTTTCTGCTTGGTGCATTTCTGTCAATAAAATCAGACTTTATGTGTGCTGTGGGTGGGGAGAAGTGGTGGACGAGCTCATCTTCAGGGGCTATGTTCTTCATGAAACAGAAAAAGCACAGTTCATTAAGAGCGAGCTATATTGTCCTGCAATGACAACATATAGATGTTATTCCAGAAAAGCTGGCAGAACAAATCACATTTACATTCTTCATCTTTGCACTTTGTTAAGAAAGGCTTAGTTAATAAAGGCCATTTCCATGAAACCAGATGTTCATTTCATAGTTAAAAAAGAGAGCCTCAACACACAGTTAGCAGGTTTCTATCACATATATTTCTTTATTTAGTCCCTCCATCATTAATATTTTTTGATTGTGTGAAGTTCACATTGCTACGAACTATGTTCTGATGGATAAGTTTAAAATAATTTTTTCATTAGACTGTTCCAACTGCTGAAGCAAGTTATTAGAATGACACATTTTCAAATGTAATTTACAGTCATGGCTGTTCTGGAACGCAGGACTGACTTCCACATTAGTGAAGAATGAATACAACAAATCACAGATGATGAGACCTGGCATGTTCAAGCATTTTCAGATGGTGGCGGTGAAAGCACCGTGGGCAGATGGGTGAATGTGAAGCAGAACCAATGGACAATGTTTTAACGTGACACAAGAATCTACCAGACATCAAGACATATAGACTAGAGTTTAACATCCCGTAAGACCTCTTGAATTTTGTTCATCTCTTCCTCTCCATTAGCCCCCACCTTGGTACCTAAAAGAGAAAAGGAAGACAGAAGGTAGATAGAAAATACTGGAGATCAGTATTCAAATGCTGAGAAGCAATGGAGTTCAAGTTAAAGGGGATTGGTTTTTATTATCACAACAACGGAAGCTAAAGGTGAAATGCAATAAATAATACAAATCTTAGGAAAAATGAGAGAAAATCTTCAGGAGAAAAAAGCTCAGGGAAGATTTTAAACAAGAAAGCTGGAGAGCACTTGTCCATTTCTTCTCCTTATTATCTCCTCAGACTTACTTTAGTGTACAAAACAGAGCAATACAATCTTCGTCGACTCCAAAGGATGCATCTGCTAGCTGAAAAAATCTGTAGTGAAACACACATTTTCCATACTGCCTTCTTTCTTTTCCCATGACTGCTTGGTGGAGAAAACTTGACGTATTCAGCTAAGCTGTGTACTCAAGAATGCTGCAGGCTGACTGAAACACTAATAAAGGGTTAGGTGCAGATGGCATTTTTTCATCTTCTCTATGAAATAGAGAGGCTGTAAATCGTTGTAATTCTAACACAAACAAAGTCACATGGACTTTTTTAGTGGTTTATGCAGTTATTTTCCCACTTACTTTCAACCCAGCTTGAAGTGTGAATAAATGATGGATAACACCAGAACGGTGGCATACGTTATGAAAATACTGATGTAAGCTGACAATAGAGGTTTTTGCCATTTTTTCTCTGGCCAAAGATATGGCCACTGAAGATTTTCTAAAAATCTTCAAGAGTCTAGCGAAGTTGCCACATCTTGAAGTTGCAAGTAAGTCATCTGACTAGAAAGGCATTGCAATAAAAATCCTCCATTGGCTCACCAGACTATTCATGTACTTTCAATGCATTTTTTCTTTAGATAGACGGCTCACACTAGTCCCTCCAGCATTAATTAGATATGTTGCTGGTAAAGAGATAAATTGTAGAACTGTACTAAGGTAATAAGCAGCCGTTGGTTAGAGCCACAAGTGCTCATCACCTCTGGTACAAGAACAGCAAGAATGAAGGGTTGTGTGCATGGACTGGTGAAAGAGGCTAGTCAGGTGGCTCTAACTATTATATTTTGGATTAGGACATGTATAAAGCATGAGGATGTAGGCTGGTACTGAAACTAAAGATAAATCCGTGGCAGCAAAAAATCTGCCAGTATGAAATCTTAGTGCTCATCAGCTAGAGCTATTTCCTGTTATGAGATAAACTGAGAAAGGTAAGGAACCTAATTCTCTTAGTAATGAACGAGAGGAATTAAGGGAGGATGTTGGCAGAAAATTCTTCTGTCTATCCTAGGACACAGACTAAAGCTACCACTACCATGAATTCTGCTTATCTGGAAACCAGGTCCCAGCACGTAGGCAGTAGGAATGCAAATGAGCAAGGTAGTATTGTAAAAGTTTCTCATAGCTCAAAGGCTTGTGGCTGTGGACAGTCAACCTAAAAAGATTCTCACTATGGATCAACTTGCCCCGAATGTGTCCTGACAGAGAAAGATAAAAATGAGAAAACAAAGATCAAATTGAGAAAACAAAGCCAAACTCTGATGCTTCATCATGATGTCAGAAAATCCAGCAGACAATTTGGGGATATTTTCTGCCTTCTAGCTTGGCTTGTTACAGCCTAAGTGGTTATTCACACCATCTGCTTTCGTATATTGAGATATTTCACTGACTGTGTTTGTGGACCAAACCTAAGATACTGAGTTTCCTCTGCAGCCAATGCACACCCACAAGGGTGATTCAGATCCCTGTAAATTAGGGTTTTAAAATAGTCCACCACAGACCCCTGCATCTACTACCGACCCCTGGGACGCTAATTTGTTTCTGATAATTTCTGACATGAAATATTAGACAAGAGCAGCTGGAGAGCAATACTTTCCAACATGGAGTGCTTATGCATTTTATCAGCTCCGGCTAGCATCACGTGCTGGCCCATAGCTGCAGATAACGCTGAGAAGCACACCAGATTTTGCCACATACCAGAGCAAAGAACATGATTTGCAAATTGCCGTAAATGACATCTGAAGAAAATGCTGAAGTCGCTGGACAATCTGGACAGTCAAGTTTGTGTGATGGAGCAATGACATAGAAATATGGGGAAGGAAAAATGTATGTAGCTTGGTTGAGCTGATGAAACATGCTCAGAGCCTGTTTGCTGGAAAATAAAACAGAGATAGCCAGATATTGGCATTGAATGGAAAAATAGAACCTTGCACCAACTGAGGATTACAGTTCTCAAAACTCTGCACTGATAAGGTACTCATATATCGTTGATGTATCTATTTATATGTGGAAGAGAAGGAAGGGCTTACACAGTAACGTCTTGCGACACTTTCTTTTTTGCTTCTATGACAAGAGGTAATGAAATACAGGCCTGAAAATCAGATTGGTTGGATTCCCAAATAAGAAAATGTCAGTGCTACTTCAAAAGCTACTTCACTTGTCCATAAAGCCCACACTGTATTTTTTGATATTGCCATTACTGTCATTTTCTGACACTGTTGTCACTGTCATTGCTCTAGCAGGTAAGTACAGCAGATGAAGAGCACTGGTGCTCCACGTGCTCGGTGTAAGAGATGGACTCTGCCCCTAAGACCTCAGAGATTGACCTGGAAAGCAAACTGTTGAGGGGGAACATAGCCACTTTGATTAAAGCCTCTTACATATCAGACATGTATGGGTGAGCCAGAACCAACATCCAGGTCTCCTGACTCCTAAACTAGCAATTGCCTTCTTAAAGACATCAGGGGCAAGAAGAAAAATTGCCAGCTGTGCTCTACAGTTGCTATTGCATAAACAATTCTTTAGATCAGACAGAATCCCATGTCTCTGGATTGAAGACAATACCAGGTGACTGACTGGTGAAGTATAACGGAATATAATGGAGCGTGTCCAAAGAAGGGCAATAAAGCTGGTGAAGGGTCTAGAGCACAAGCCTTACGAGGAGCAGCTGAGGGAACTGGGGTTGTTTAGTCTGGAGAAAAGGCGGCCATTGGGAGACCTTATCTCTCTCTACAACTACCTGGAAGGAGGTTGTAGCGAGGTAGGTGTTGGTCTCTTCTCCGAAGGAATAAGCAATAGGACAAGAGGAAATGGCCTTAAGTTGTGCCAGGGGAGAATTAGATTGGATATTAGGAAAAATTTCTTCACCAAAAATGTTGTCAGGCATTGGAATAGGCTGCCCAGGGAAGTGGTGGAGTCCTCATCCCTGGAGATATTTCAAAGATATGGAGATGGGATGCTTAGGGACATGGTTTAGTGGTGGACTTGGCAGCACTAGGTCAACAATTGGACTTGATGATCTTAAAGGTCTCTTCCAACCAAAACAATTCTATGATTCTATAATTCACATGCAACTGGCTTCATTATGGTGTATGGTGTCTGGTCAGCCTGGGGAGCTGCATTTTAACCCTGGTCTAAAACCACTGTGATACTGCTCAGGCTGTTTACACTAAACAGCTCAAAGGTTATCTTATGCTTGAGTGTTTCCAATTACTAGAGTTATTGGGTGTTTCTGAACCTTTTAATAATAGTATTTGAAAAAAAACAGGCCGTTAGTGTCACAAGTCAGAGAACGTAAGCAGAAGACATTTTCAACTATTTGATCTTAAGATCATAAGACCTCACTCCATAAGACTCTGTAACTTGTGGCTGAAAAGAGAACAGGTAAAAAAAAATGTCACCACTAAAATACCAGTGAAGTTATCAACACAACACTCTTTATTTCAGCGATGTGTCAAGAAGGAGACATCTTAAAAATTCAAGCTTTTATTGAATTTGCATTTTCATGGCACTCTCTTGCTTTGGAACATTCTTCAGCTGGCTCCAATATAAAAAAGTAGATGGAAGAGGATTAAAAGCAAGTCTTGAGCTAAGGGAACAGGTAAACAACCAGGATGTGGTGGTAAATTAACTTCAACCACATGAGGATGTAAGCTTAAAAAAAGATAGAAAAAATAACTTTTCCTAGCAGATTTGACACCGTTAACAGTAAAGGAGACTGGAATGCTATCCCATTACTTTTGCACAAAACATGCAGACTCCCACATGCTCTGTTTAAACAGGTATGTTACCCTCTCTCCCCAAAGCTTTAAAAATTACAATGAAGAACAACAGAGTACCAAAGCTATGTATTTCAGTAATGAGCAACAACCAACACACATATAGTGCATAACCAAGGAGCAGGAAAAGAAATTGGTGACTGAGGAAATACAGATTTTTTTTAAAAGAAAAAATGGTTTTAATATTCTACATATTCATTTACAAGAGGGAGGGTCCTCTTCTGAGTTTAACAAGCTACATGGAGAAAAATATGTATGTCATGAAAAACAAAACAAAAAGTCATAATGATGGTCAAGAAACGTGAGACAAACAGACTTTCCTAGGAATCTTTCCCAAGAAGGCTATTCTCTGTGGCATGGAGCTCAGGATCTCATTTTCTTCTGTTGTGTTTAGGCTTTCATACTTCATCTATCACTATGACAACTCTAATCACCATCTCATTTTTTTTTCTCCAATTCAACTGAGACAACCATCAATGTAAACCAAAATAGACTAATACTAAAGTGAATAGAAATGAAATGAACTCTGATGTTCTTCAGAGGACATTATTCAAACTTACCATACTTACTTGTGCCAATGTACCTGATGACTTTTGGTTTTTTAGACTAATGCCTGAAAAAATTCCATATATAGATTTTTGGCTGCTTTTCCTCCCATTCCTCAGTTTCAAATATTACAGATTTCTGTGCAAAAATCATTAAGAAGGAAAATTTTCTCTCTGTTTTGCAGAAGATAAAAAGACCATTATCAAAACAATTAAAGTCTGCTAACAGTTGGGTTCTGGGATTCAGTTCCTTGATGATTTGGGAAAATGAGGCAGTAACAGTCTTCCTCAGGAATAACTCAGAAGGAAGCATGATCGTATTCAAATTGTAATCCAAACAGTGCATCTGTCTGTCCTTGGACAACTCATAAGCACATAACAAGATTTTCAACTTTCATGTTACAAAATATAAATGTTTTGGCAGTTTGGACAACTTCCAGTAACGCAAAGCTTTGTACACAAGTTATATATGCCATGAGTTACATGAATTAACTTATCAACTGTTCATAAAGAGATATTTTTCCAACTCTGTGGGACATGAGGTGTGTTAAAATACCGAGACACAGGCAAAGACACAGAGACATGCATTTAAAATCTGAAAAACTGGAAAGACGTGAAAAGTTTTCTTTCCCTTCTTAACTGGACTTTAAAATTCCAGCACGAGATGATCACAGGGATCACTAATTATGAAGCTTTCCCTCTGTTAGACCTAGATAGTCTCAGATATAGTAGGAAATCAGAACGCATGAGCTACCAGCATGACAGCTCTAGTGTCGCATTCCCAAAGGTCAATGATTCCTCAAAGAACAGCAGCCCTCCTTGACAGAGCAGTATGCCACATAAACATTATGCTAATTTGGCCAAGCTGTGACCATGTTCCTTCAGACCTCCCAGAAGCAGCACCTGAAGGCAGAGGAACGGGCGCATGGGGAAGGCTGTTTTCCCATCCACGCCACTCAGGTGCCACCTCCTGGGAGAAGCACAGCACACCTGCAGCCGCCGGCCTCCCACCAGCACACCTCTGCCCTTTCTGAGCACAGCTGGAAGGAAGATGATTTCACATGACAGAGCATAACAAGAGGACAGGTTTGTCTCTGCTGCTGTATCCACTCTCGTGGGTAGTTTCCACTCCTGCAGTGGACAAGCCCATCACTGCAAGGACTGATGTTACAGTTACTTCCATAGACTACACCTCAGCACGAGTTTACAGGAGGGCTTGAGGATTTTGTCAGGAAGGGCTCCCGCCCTTCCGAACGGAGGAAAGACAAAACAAGGGAGTTCCCTCACCGTTCCCAACAAGTATTGCATAATAGTTCATCACAGCCCCAGCCCTCACCCGTCTCCCACAATAAGCGGTTTAATTTTAAACTCCCCAGTTTAATTCCAGCTCTGAAGGCCCTCGGTTCCCTACCCCAATCCTAACCCTACCTAACCTGAAACAGAGGGCTGCAAATTTCTTTCCACCTCCCAACTCCGAATGCACATTTAACTAGAGCTCCCTTCTGAGTCCAGTGCTTATTGTAGCTTTCCTGTCTGCGCGGGAAAAAAAAAGCAGAAGATCAATGGAGGACACAGTTTCCTTTGATCCCTTTGTAAAACTGTGAAATCACAGAATATCACCCCTACTATACCTATCGCCTTTAACCCCGTGCCTCCCTGAGAGAGAAGTGCAGACACTGAGATGCTGTACTATTTGATTTTTTGTTATATACCTTATTAAGAATTTATTGTATTTCTGGAAGCTGTTTTTATTTTTGAATTCTTTCTTGCAACACAGCCTCTTAGGTCTGTTGTTTTAACAGACTCCGCACCCTCTTAAAGGAGAGGAGAGGTGCATTTGGCGACTGTCAGCAGACCGCACCTCTCAGTGCCATCGGCACATTCTGCCACAAAGGGCTGCCTGCAATCCTCCCACAAATTGACAAAACCAGATACGCCTTGTCACTTGTGAGAAATTAAACAGCCGGTAGTTTATATGGATTTCTAAGCAATGCCTTCATGTTTTCAAGCAACCAAAGCATGTTACATGGCTATTCTGAACATGCTCCCTGGGCAACTGAACTGTCTCTTTCTTGCTGGAGGAAATCCCAACAGCTTCCAGCAGCCAGGTCAATAGAGGACAGCACTGGGTGCCTTATAGTCAGGGAAGACAAGACAGTTCCACGCAGCGTAACCGAAACAGCTTCATAGCAGACAGGCTTCCTAATTACAAAACTGTAAATATAACTCAGAAGGGTTCAAGTGCCACTAAAGAGGTACCTCCTCTTGCGAATGAACTTACTTCAAGCCCATAGCACCAAATTTGTTTTACAAATGCATGCATCATTTATTCCATGAAACCTTCCATAACTAATGACTTAGTGAGAAGTGACTTCCATGAGTGCCAAGAACACTATGGATCTGGTAACTTTATCCTATTGCAAACAGGTATATAATTGCCCAAGCTGAGACCACTATCCCTAAAGGGAGAAGACACGTAATCCCACAATCCTCTATATTTAAATTACGTCTCATGGCCAAACACATGGCCGGTGCGAACATGAGTTGTGACACCCAGGTATGGATACAGACAGTATGGTGGCATTTCAATGAAAGACAACGACAAGTACTAGCAACAAGAAGTAAGTATTTTTACAGTATCGGTGCTATGCTAACCCGAAAGTTTTTACAAAATGTTCTTGAGCTTTTTCAGGGCAAAGAGGGGAATGTGCACATCAGAAAATAGAACTTATTCTTTCAAAGTTGAACCTTGTTAAAAAAGAATATTTCCATGTGAAAAAGACACAAAAATGCAAGGCCAGGTATTTAAATCTCAATGAGAATACTACTGACGTGTAGAGGAACCCCGTATGTCAGAATCCCTTTGACGTGCTTTTATCAGGCATCAGCTGTGGGGAGAGGAGCAAAATACTAACTGCTGACTCAGTGATGCAGGTGAGACACATTAGGTACTAATTTCTTATAAATACAGAGAGAAAGCAGCTTCTTGGAAGAAAATAGTGATATGTTGGGGTATGGTGTGTGTCAAGGTATTTTCTAAGAATTAGGTTGATGGGCTAGGAGCAGATACAAGAGAAGTGCTACATTAATTGTTAATGAGGGGTTATAGCCATAGTACATGTGTTGTGTTTAGAAGATTTTCTCAGCTTGAAGTTTCTGTTTGGAGCTAGATGGGTGTTTAATAAGTTGTTCTCTTAGAAGCTTGAAGTTTTGAAGTGTTGGTGAGTTTTTGCTAGCCGCTTTGTATGTGGTTAGTGCCTAATTTTGCTATCGGTTGGGATGGACAGCATACGTTGCCTCATAAGATTAAAGCTTAGAAACATCTCTTTGGGAGACTGGTAAGTATTGAGGGTCTGTGGGTTGTAGATTTTCTTTTTCTTTAAAGCATAAAGGAATGCATTAATTCCATGAAGTCTTCTATTCTTGATTCATTGATAATTGTATTACAGAAATAAACTTATGAAACCTCCCTAAAATATAAATTGGTAGTATGTATGTCCCAATAGCTTCCACCAGCTCTAAATTAGAGGTCTCAACACCCTGGATAAAAAGTAAAGCCATTGCTCTAGTATTAGTTTAAGAAACAACAGCCTCTTAACTTTGTAAACTTCTCAGTAGTGTGCTATATATGTATATGTATAATGCAGTGTGCTATTTCATTTCAAATTTGATCAACACCAGACAGTATTTTTATTGATGAATGTTCAGCATCTCTAGTTTCTAGTTGTTTTGCTTTGAGTTTTAGTTTAGATATCCTTGAGTGTCTCAAACTCTAAACTCTTTCATATGTGGCAGTGGACAGAGAAACAAATGGAACCATCAAACTGCCTTAAAAGATTCACATATAACTGACCTATGTGATAAGTTAGTGGGCTTCTGTCAAGAAAAAAAAAGGTAGTTTTGGTTTCTGCAGTCTGTCTTGTAACCGCCTCACAACTCATATACCATGCCTCTATGCGTAAGTTTAAATGACAGTTAAACCAAACTGCCCTGCCCCAATTCCTTAATTCAATTTCACCTTGTTCCCTTTTTGCAATCTTCTCTTATTGCCATTAAATGTGCGCCCCATCACCTCTGGGTTAGGGGAGGCAGGAACGAGCCTTACTAGACTTCAATCCTGCTATTGAATGAACTAGTGTTTCTCTTATTTATTTTCAGATGAGGCCTCACTTGCCTACTTAATCCATGTTTTGGGGTCTAAATTTTTTTGGCTGCTGCTGTTGACACATCTAAAATCTACAGTGACTGCCAAGAAACAGGGTCTGTCCCTGTTTTGCACAGCTGTTACCAACTTTTCTATGCTCAGCAACAGCATCAGTGGCACCAGTTTCTCCCCTTTGGCAACACAGTTTGAATTCATTCTTTCCCGCATGCGTTTCCATCACTGGTTTGTTCTTTTCCTGCTGTATGCTGTCTTCTGCTTTTTCTGTACTGAAACAATTTTATGGGAATGTAATGTGCCATGCTGTGGGTATATTGTATGAGGTGTTAGCCAACAGATGTTCCTGCGGCCTTCACTGTAGGTAGCGATGATGATGTAAGAAGTTAGCTGAGGGATGAAGAGAAATGAGACTTGGGCAGAGCAATTATTTGATTTTGTAGTCATCAGAATTGCTTCTAATATGCAAGAGGAAAAGCTAGAGGAACACTTCCTGAAGCCATTTCACAGCTGGGGTAAATAAGAGTAACATGAGAATAAATGTGAATGCTACTGCATGCATTTGCTGCATGATCCTTCAGAAAAGATGTCAGTGCTTCCTCATACATGTAGGTTTTTCTAACAGCTTCATGACTCATTCTGCAAAGTCAAACTAAAAATGTGTTACTTCATATTTCACCACAGAGCACTGTGGATTATTCTGGGATGGTAATTAAACTGGTAACTAACTCTACATGTTGGCCTTCATGAAAAAATAAACCAGAAATAGTCTGCTCAGTAATAAACCAGCTTTATTACTCAATTCCTTGGGGTTTGTGTGAAATCCACCTCCAAGATGTTTAGTAAATTGTGATTTCTCATGGGATTTATCTAAATGCACCAATTAAACGATGGCCTAAATACAGACCCACAAAATGCTGCAAATAGGCTCTGGTGAAGGCCCCTAGCAGGACTCAGGGGGCAGGCAATGTGTTGCTATCACCTGCCAGTTCAGACAGAACTGTGAGCTGGGGTGTAATTTTTACAAACTATATTCCTCTCTGTAAATGTGCACAGGGACCTCAGAGCCCCGCCATGGCTTCCGAGCTGTTTTAGCCCTCGGCGCCTCAGGCGCACGCTGCCACGCGCGGCGCCGCCTCAGCAATCTTTCAGGCCTTCCTCGGTTCCTTCTCTTTCGAAACACCCACCCTCGGCCGGCAGTCGGTGCTCGCATGGGTCTGCCCCGGGGATCGCTGTCCCGTCGCCGGACCTGCCGGCTGCGACAGGGAGAGGCGGGCCCGGGGGGGGCCGCGGCAGCGGCACGCGGCGCTCGGACCCCCTCCGCGGGCTGCGAGGGGCCGGCGCGACGGCACCGTAGCCAACACCAACATGCCGGCCCCGGGGCGACACGCAGTGAGCGGCGACCGCCCCGCCGCGCTCAAGATGTCGGCAGCAAAGCCCGGCCCGTCTCCGCCCCCAGCATGGCGGCCGGGCGGGGCATCCCGACTCCCGCCCCCGGCCGGCGCCGGAAGTGGGACCGGAAGCGCGGCGGCGCTGGCGGAAGGGGACGCGCAGGAAACGGCTGCCGGGGTTAACCCTCCCCCCGCGGCCACAATAACAGGGCGGCGCTGAGGGGCAGGTAAGGAGCCGCGGCCCGGCGGCGGGGGCTGAGCCGGCCGGGCTCGGTGAGTCGGAGGCTGCCGCCCCCCCGTCCTCTCCCGGCGGGTGGGCCCGGCCCGGCGCGGCGGAGCAGCTTCACTGTCCCCCTTCCCCGGCTGGGACTGTCGTTGCCCAGCACCGGCGTGTCGGGGCGGCCCGGCCTGGGGCCGGTGAGGGCCGTTTCCCGGTGTGACAGGCCCTGAGGAGGACGGCTGTCCTTCCTGCTGGGGAAGCCGTGAGACGACGACATCCCCCCCCCCCC
>VZSC01008736.1:401203-428556 GCA_013398225.1 Steatornis caripensis
CCCCCCCCCCGCCCCGCTTAGGGAGCGGCGGCGTTTGGGCTGGCTGCGCGGCAGAGGGCTGTGGGGAAACCTGCTTTTATATGGCTTATCTCAGCAAAAATAAACTTGTTCTTTTTTCTCCTCTCCTCATAAGGAAACGCCTCTCTCAAACTAGCGCTTGCCGGCCGTCCCTGGCTGTTCGCTCCGCGTTTTTCTCCACGGCGGTCGTTCCTGCGGGGCGGCGCGGGTCTGGCTCCCTGGGGCTGTTTTAGGCGTTTTAGGCTCGGTGTAGTAGTTACTGCCCGGGAAGATAACACATCGAGCTGCTGCTTCATACACAGACTCTCGTGAATTAATTGAGTTGGTGAAAGCAAAACTCTGTTTTATCAGCTTTATTAAATATCTGAAGGGGTTGGTTTTTGTGAAAATGGGGTCAGCTTCCTAATGTAGAGTGAGCGGTTAAAGCATTGGCTTAAAAATAGTATCGAGAGGAACGTGTATTTTGCAGAAACTGCTGCCTCCGAAGTGACTAGGTCATTGGTTTTCCATTTGACTTATTGGCAGGGGCCAAACCAAACTACAGCGCAAACTCAGAGGGCAGGTTGTGCTCGTTGCGTTTAAACCTTACGAAATTATTTCAGACTATTTCCCTATCTGCCGGTCTGTTAATATCTTTCTTTTTTTCTTACCTCATATCACAGTCCTTTTGATGCTGTCCTTTAAATACTGCTGTAGTTTACTCCATCGTATGTCTGCATCAATGTAGATTTTTTAATGTCATATCCTGCCCTCTATTCGAATTGAGTGATTGTGTGACGTTCACTGAGAATCCGTGTAATACTTGTTTTCATTGGAATCCAATCTCCTAAGTAGTTTGAAGTAATTTTGGGGCTTCCTGAAGTTGAACAATGTTACAGTGCAGTATTACAAACTTTCTAAACCTTTCCAGTGTGCACCAAAAAGGATGGTACATGTACAGGCAACAAACCCAGCGTCCTTAGCTTTGGCTGAAGAAGTCCCGGCCAATCCACAGGTGTAGAGATATGATTTCATGTTATTCACTGGCAGAAGGGGCTAATTCAGTTATTTTAAATATCACCATTTTTAAAAAACTTAAAAATTAAATTTAAATTCATTATGATAACGTACAGTTGCTAATTTAAAATGCATATAGAAATATGTGGAAACACATGTTTTTAAGTAATTAGATCACAGGGTAGCTATCGATATTTTAAATTTTGTGCCAGCACATAAATCATTTGTGTTGGGGAAGGCAAAATTTTCCTTTTTTATTTCCATGAGGTACTTTGTTTTTCTTCTCAGTTGCCGCTTGCACCTAATGTGAAGCAAACACTGTGGTGTATTTACATCCCAGTGAATGCTGTAACAGACACGTCTCTGATCAGTTTTTCAGAATCTTTTTTTAAAGTTGTTTCTGCTCATCCACTGAATTTTGGTATTCAACCTGTTAAACAGGTTTACTGAGTTAATGATGCTTTACCCTACTTACCAGAAAGCATTCCTCAGCTAAATAGCAGTCCTGAAGACATTTCTCATGCTGTTCATCTGCATGAGGTGTTAACTCGGTTATTCTACTGTTAACATTAAGTTCATATTTTTTTTAGTTACTTATTTGTTACTTCTTGTAATCAGTGTTTTTAAATGAAACATGTATTATTGTTCTTTCAGTCCTTCTGTGCCTGTATGTGTGCTGCAGGAACAATGTAGACACGAACATATTAATGCAGTAAAGGGAAAGAGGAGAGGATATCCTGCACATTGCTGCTGAGGCAAGGTCTTTCAGTTTTTTTGAGGCTTTGATCTTTAACTGAGCAACCTGAATATTTTGTTTGGTATTCTAACCTCTAAGAAGAGCTAGTTTGAGACCTTTAATAGGGCATTTTCAGGGAATGATCAGTAGGAGCCCATTTCTTCTACATTTTTTCTACATTATTTTTCTGCTACACGGAGACTTTGGGATTTTTGTTTCAGGAGAACATGTCTACTTGGTATTTTCTTCGTAATCTTTGTAGCCTCCACACAGCTTTCCTGTGATTTGTCTTGATCAGCTAGTGTGTGGATGGTGTCTCTGAAGACATCTTATTCACACACAAGAATTGGCCTCTTATCAGACCTGTGGTGATTTTCCTCTTTGTCAGTTTCCCTTAGCTCGAAGTGACTTTCTAGTTTACCTAATAATCCTCAGGTTATGTCTGAGACCTCATGTATGAGTCAAAATACAACTTCTTGGAAGAATTTTTCTAATTCTTGGTTAGCTCAGTTGAGCTGCACTGGAGCTTGTCTTTATTGGCAGATTTTGCCAGTTTTTTCTGTAAACAAAGTTTAACTGGTGTGTCCTCCTCTACTCTCTGTCCATTTTCTTTTTCAGTTGCACTGAATTTGCATAACATTGTGAACATTTCCTTCCATCAGAAATCATTGCAAATATGGGGCCCCGGCGGAAAAATGTGAAACCATGCTCAGTGAACAGGGAAAGCTCTGAGTCTACCAAACCTGATGAGCCAAAAGATTACATGAACCAACTCTCTCATGAAGTGCTTTGCCACATCTTTAGGTGAGCAGCTTGTCAGAAGTCAAGTTATTGTTTGTTATTAAATTGTTTCCTGTTTTTTCCCCAATGTTAACCTGCATTGATGCTTGTGTCACATAGTATGCAGAAAGTGTAGCTGTACCAAGAGTGAACTGATGGACAAAAACTGAATAAAAAGGGGTGAGAAATGTTTTTTCAGTCCCGGAATTAATTTGAGTACTTTGAAGATTAATTTATATGAATGTCACAAATGGTAAAACGAAGAAGAAATAAATGATTTAATTCTGTTCACCAGTGTGCGGTAACAAGTGTTTAAATACTGATTTCAATGCAGAAATGTGTCTCGGGTATTACGTGGTTGAGGTACATGTTCTGAAGTTGTTGCACCTGCTTCATAGTGTGCAGAAGGGAACTTGACTGAGTATGTAATCTTCCCTACAGCACAGTCCTTCTCCAAGATGTTCACTCAATTATATTCAAAACATAATGTCTTACTGACAAGTTCTTTAAAAACAGTAGCTCTCCAAAATGTTTGCAAATTGTGCGTGCTAGTATGCACTAGAAAATGAAACTACATTTAATTAAACCATGTAGAAACTATTGTGGCAAATAGTTTGGTCAGCAGTATGTATTAGAGAGGTAAAGCATCTCTCCGTTTTAATATATTTGTACTTAAATGCATCCCGNAAATGTTTGCAAATTGTGCGTGCTAGTATGCACTAGAAAATGAAACTACATTTAATTAAACCATGTAGAAACTATTGTGGCAAATAGTTTGGTCAGCAGTATGTATTAGAGAGGTAAAGCATCTCTCCGTTTTAATATATTTGTACTTAAATATCCTATATTCAGTGTAAAAAAAAAAAAAAAAAATTGGTTAGTCATTCTGCTCAGCAAAATTTCACACCTTATTAGAGTACAGTCTGAAAATTCTGCTTGAATTAATGTTATTAGGTGTTAGAAATATATGAATTTGTGTAGTCACACTTGGATGTTCTTGAGTTTGGAAAAAGTCAAAAAGGATCCACATTTGATAAATCAGAGGGGTGTTTTTTGCTCTCCCAAAGGTACCTTCCCTTACAGGATATCATGTGCATGGAATGCCTGTCCCGGAAGCTGAAGGAAGCAGTCACTCTGTATCTGCGAGTAGTGAAGGTTGTGGATCTGTGTGCAGGCCGTTGGTGGGAATACATGCCCACTGGTGAGTAATGCACTCACTCAAGATATGGCATTAAAGTGGTATTGAGCAATACTGACTGTGCTATGCTGGTGTTTTATATTGACACACACAGGGTAGACTTTCAAAAGCAGTAAAAGGAGTTAGATGTTTAATTCCTTTTGACTTTTGTGAGATTCGGGTGGCTTCCTTGAGTATGTGGTTTGGAAAATTTATCTGTGTCCGTATGTGTGTGTGTGTGTGTATATATTTTGAATATTACTGTAGCAGAAACGGGGATTCTCTGTAGCAATCTGTAAATACAATCTGTGTTTGTCTGATTATTGTAAGGGAGTTAATCCAAGGGTTAATCCAAGAAGAGGCTGTTTGCATGCAGGCAGGAAAAAATACAATGGAATGAGAGAGCAACTCATCTACCAACACTTAACAATGTAAGAATAAATAAGTTTTGATGTCACACCTCAAGCCATCTTCAGATCAATAGATAAATTTGGCAACCTAGGTCAACCCTGTGAGTATTAGGATTTCTGTTGGATTTAAATTACACTGCTGGGATTTGTTGGGGGAGAGAGCTAAAATGAGTGAACTCTAAAAGTCAGAGGATCTGCAAAGTTAGATTATTGGGGCTGATATCTGGTAGATGGTTAGACCTAACCTAAGACAGATGTAAACACAGGTAACTTACTAGTCTGAAATCCTTTTTATGCGTTGTCTTATGTTACCATAAAATAATCCTTTGCTTTAAGAAACTCTTACATCTTTGAGAGTTCTGAGCTGTGGTGAATAGTCATGAACTGCAGATCACTGATCCAGCTGAGCATTTTTGAGCTATGTGGTTGATAAATGGAGTTTCAGGAAAGACATAGACACAGCCTGACGGTCTGCAGAGGTGCTTTATCTGAGAAGGAAGAAAGTATAGTTAAGCCTGTAGCCATGCAACTCCACTGAAGGAAACCTATAGCAAATTTGCAAAATTCTAGGCAGAAGAATATGTAGGTCATGATTTCTAGAATCTGGAAGTAGAAGATAAGCTATTGCTTCACGGAGTAAATCTTTCGACATTGAGGAATTTATACTATTTTATAAAGAGAACAGTGTATTTGGCTTTCCCTTTACAGCTAGGTGTCTGCTGTCACACATACCAAATCTGTTGTTGTCATCTTAGGTTTCACTGATTCCAGTTTCCTAACGCTGCTGAGGAAGATGCCAGACATTGAACAACTTTATGGTCTTCATCCCAGGTATCTGGAAAGACGCAGAGTCCGTGGCCATGAAGCTTTCAGCATTCCTGGAGTTTTAGAGGCTTTGCAGGCCTGTCCAAATCTGCTGGTGAGTAGTTATACTCGAGAGAGAACCTCCTTCAGCAGCTGAGATGGTGCATGATAACAGCAGAAGAAAAGTGTCAGGGACTCGTTGCTTACAGGGCTTCGTGTTCAGACCTGGGCTTAGTATTCAGATGTGGCCGTACGGCTGTACAGAGTAGCAGTTAATTGTGACCATATCTGTAAATGAGTACTATTTTTAGTTGCACCGCTGAGAATCACAGGTGCTCTTAAGTTCAGAAATGAATTAAACTTCTGATCCCTCTGCTTTTAAAAGGACAAATCTTGCTACAAATTTAAAGTGACATAACACATTGCATTATGTATGGTGTGCTACTGAGAGGTTCACATGGTTAAGAGGATATTGTTGCTTGAACTGGTGTTACAGCATTTGCTTTGCTTCCTTTTATCCAGGGTGTTGAGACCTCTCATTTAGAGCTGGTGGAAGCTATTTGGACATACATGCCACAAGTTCATATTTTAGGGAAGTTTCGTAATCGCAATGGTGCTTTTCCAATTCCTCCTGAGAACAAGCTGAAAATTCCCATAGGAGCTAAAATTCAGACTTTGCACTTAGTAGGTGAGTGTTTAATGATGGAGTAGCTGGCTTCAACACGGGTGTGTTCAGAGGCTTTGAAACTCTGCAAGATTGTAATTCTTCTTGAGAGAGGCAGTTTGGCATGTGGCATTTCTGAAATACTAGTTGCTGTACACGATAGCAGGCCCAAAGGGCGAATTCTAAAAAAACTGTTGACACACTGAGGTGAAGATCTTGTGTTTAAAACGTTTACAGCTTTTTTCACATGTCACATAGCAAAGAAAAGCCTTCCTTCTAAAGCCAGAATGGTAATCCAAAGACATTTATCCTAGAGTTTATAGTTTAAAGCTTGTTTAAAATGTTTGTTTTGTTTATGTATTACTAGGGGTGAATGTCCCTGAGATTCCTTGTATCCCAATGCTGAGGCACCTTTATTTGAAGTGGGTGAGACTCACCAAACCACAGCCTTTTAAAGATTTCCTTTGTATCAGCTTACGCACTTTTGTCATGAGGAACTGTGCCGGTAAGAGGGATTTGTATATAGAGGGAATGTTTTAGCATGTAGGAAATCTATTAATTCTGTTAAAGCTGCATAGGCCCCAACAATAAATGGAAATCTTATTGTTTTATTCATGGTGTTGGATAGAAATGTATCCCTCTCTTTTACGTTATTTGGTGCTGTGTAGTTCTCTTGACTTCCTGACCTAGATGGATGTATCTGGACGTTTTAAAATTCTTTAACGCAATACGTTCAATGTTTTTAAGTGAACGGCCTTCTTTGTCTGTATTGGTTTATTCTATGCAGGACCCACAAATTCTTTGAAGTATGTTCCCCTAGTGACAGGACTGGCTTCTGCTCGAAATTTGGAGCATTTAGAACTGGTTCGTGTTCCATTTCTTGGAGGACTTATCCAGCATGTGGTAGAAGATAGCTGGAGATCAGGTATGAAACTTGTTGTCCGACATACTTCAAGCAAACAAATAAATAAATAAAAATATTAGCAAATACTGAAGGTGCGTGAAGCTTAGCTTTTTTGTCTGTAGCATTATTTGATTATTATTTTAAAGGTATCAAGTTTGGAACTGTGTTTATGGTGCTAAATATAGCTCTGTATTGAGTATTGTTTTGATCCTTTAACTGCAAATTACTTTTGACTGATAAGCTAACCTTCCACTTGCATTTGTTGGTGAGTAGAACTAGCAGGATTGGAGAGGAGTTGGGTGCAAATATGTGTTTTGTTGATTTGCTCAAAAAAGATGTATTTTTTTTAGTTCACTGGTCAGGATAACACTGGTGGAAATGTATAAGGCTTAAAGTTGTGATCTGTGACTGAAGTGAAAGAATGGGGTTTTTTTTATTCATCAGGTGGTTTTAGGAATTTGCACACTATAGTTCTGGGAGCTTGCAAGAATGCACTTGAAGTGGATCTTGGCTACCTCATCATCACTGCTGCACGAAGGTACGGGCCTTGAGATCTTTCTTTCCCCCTTGTATCTTGGTAATGAAGTCCAAGAATGTGAAGCAGCAGAACAACATTCAAAAATTTAAGGAATAAACATTTAAACTTTATATAACAGGAGTATTCTGTGGTTAAAATAATACGGAGTTATGTCTGCTTCTGAATCACTTTGTGTCTTAAGCCGCCTTCTTAGACCTATATCTGAAAAATGTGGTGCTTTTAGTCTCACAATTCCTGTATTGCTATGTAACTGCCAAATACTGCTGTAAAGATACAACAAATATACTCTTAATCCTGCCATTGTTGAAAGAATATTTTCATTTTATTACCAGAGGGCATCTTCTTGAGTGGTCTCTATGGCAATTGTGTTTTGGCATGCCTTTTAATAGGAACAATTCTTAATTGCATTCAGGTTGCATGAAGTGCGGATCCAGCCTTCCTTGACCAAAGATGGTGTTTTTTCTGCTTTGAAGATGGCCGAACTGGAATTTCCACAGTTTGAAACTCTTCATCTAGGATATGTTGATGAGTTTTTACTACAGTGTATGACATTTCCTATGTACATAAATTATTTGACAAATACAAAGATTAAATAACTTGATGTGTTCTCAGTCATTTTCTAAGAGTGACTTAAAAGCGTATTAATGTACCCATATTGAGGCTGCTGATCTCATACAGCCAAATGTGGTTTTCTTCACTCTCTGAAACTCTTACTGAAACTGGGAAAGTCTCAGCTTTATTGGACTGAAGTAATAATCTCATCCACTTTGCCAAATTGGACTAAAATAGGAAGTTTGAAAATCATGCTATAATTGGCAAGTTTCTGAAATTTACTGCTGTGTTTGCTACTATCTTTTTCTTAGGTAAAATGACGAATGGAGACTTGGTGAAGTACGGCTTGGCCGATGTGGTTGAAAATCCAGGAATTATTACAGATATTGGTATGAAAGCTGTAAATGAAGTTTTTTCTTGCATCAAGTATCTCGTCATTTACAACTGCCCACATCTGCATAACCCAAATAATTGGATCACAGGTATTGCACACCTTTGAAATTGTAGAGATATTATATGAATAGCTGTGATATTAAAACAGAATTTTTCTGTTCGTAGTACTGCTCGTTCTATTTCTTATGAGGTACAGTAGATGATCCTTGATTTGGAACCATAATGATGCTGGTGTTAGAATGGAGATACGGAAAATGCCTACTCTCAAGTTTGGAAAGGGTGCAATGAAAAATAAGTTAGATGGGAATCCTTCAGGAAATGCATCTCCTCTCTTCTGCAGATCATTCAAGGTGGACCCGACTGGTTGACCTCACCCTAGTGCGATGCCATGCGATAAAGCTAGATTCTTTTAGTCAGTTCATTGAGTTATTGCCAAGCTTAGAATTTATTTCTCTGGACCAGATGTTTCGTGAACCTCCGAAGGTGAGTGTTTCAGGGAGTGCTTTTGCTTTTTATTGTTGCCAGGTCATTGGAAATATGGTGAGCTCCAGCTGTCGTGCATTCTTTTAACAGCTGTAATTAATTAAATAGCTTGGTAAACTAATTACTTTGGTTTGCAGCTGCTATTGTCATGATCTGTTAGGGAGAACGGTGCTGCTTCTGCAGATGGGAGCAGTGGCAAGGTATGATCTTGTATGAATATGTGACCAGGAGTTAAGACCCACAGTGATTCTCTGTCTCTGTTGAGGTCTCTGCTGCTACTTCATTTTGGTAATGCTTTTTATATGATTTTTTTCATGCTTAGGGATCTGTTTACAATGCTAAGGGATTTTTATGATTTTGTGGGTGAAATGGGGGTACTGTTCCCCTGTTGGAGTGCTGTCAAAGCTTAGGAATTGTGTTTCTTCATGTTGTCCCCTCTTCTACAAGGTAACACAAATCTTTGTAACAGCCGTTGTAACATAAGGAAAACTGCCTACCTAAAAAACCGCTTTCTTTGATCATTAATTCTATCTTGAGGCTACTGTGTTCTGGGAAGACAATATAATCTGCTGTTTGGATTGATGTAATATGATCTCATAGCAAATGAGGTACAGCTTAATAACTTAAGATTATATGCTTTGTGGTGTTCTCTTTCATTAGCAGTTTAACAGAGGAGTGTAAGTTTTCTGGGTTGCCAAACTTAAAGTGGCCCTCTGCGATGCGTAGCATGAGGAAAATTAGGAACAATTTCCCTGTTCTTCACATACATATTGGTCTGCTGTCCCAAATGCTACTGACAGAATGCGTTTTCTGTTGGCATTAGGGTATGTTGTCAAGATAGCGTGCCTGTGTTTTCAAATCTTAATAGTTGCTCTTTGTTTTCAGGGTTGTGCTCGTGTGGGCCTAAGTGCAGGCACAGGAATTGGTGTCTCATCTGCCCTAGTCAGCAATCAGAACTCTAACAACGACAATGACAACAACAATAACCACCAGAATAACAATAATCCAAACCTCCACCACAACAATCACCAACACCCAAATGACCAGAACGAGGAGAATGAGCTGCGGCAAGATGGTCAAGCTGAAGAGCAGCAGATTGCAGCTGAAGGTAATTTCTGATCCCTATGAACCTTTGTAGGGAGTGATTTTGTTTGCATTGCCACTTATGTAGGGTGCTGGAGAAGATATGAATATACTTTGAAAGCTTGTTGCTCTTTCAGTTCCTGGTATGTAAGTTCTTTCACCTTTTCTGAGGTTGTCTGCATGTCTCTGATACCTGTGTGATAAAAGCTATCTTTGTATTGTATCTAGTGGCTGTTACAGGCACATTACAGTTCAGATATTTATGTCAGTACAAATGTTGGCAATGTAGAGTTTCAGTGTGATACTCATCTGTGGAAGTGTGAAGTGTTTTCTAGGCTCCTCTGGTCAGAGCTGGGACTACATTACCGTGTCACATGGTATATTTTTAAACTTTCCCAGCAAAGGCAGAAGTCATTGGAGGGAACAAACATGTAAATGCTGGTTATATTGCTCACTGCAGTAGAACAAGACTTCTGAGGGAGGAGTGGAGAATTTGGGAGAAGTAAATCCCAAAAGTTGGGCTGGGGTCTTGGCTAAAGAGATATAGAAAAAAGCTCAGAGACTTTGTGCAACCTTGAGACTTACTGAAGGAATCAAAGCAGTGATTACTTATTTCTTGATGATTCTCTGACTCTCTGTGGGTGCCAGTTGAATTCCTCGTATGCTTATGGGCTCTGTTCCTTCTGTTTCCTCTTCTTGACCTTGTCTTTATTTTTTCAGCACTGAATGAGATGGAGGAGGTGGCACAGGAAGAAGGGGTGGCTGCTGGGCAGGGCCAGAATGATGTCCCAGCTCACAGCCAGGCAGTCGTTCCTATGGAGGTCGATGAAGAGCAAGCAGGTAACTTTGGTTTTGGAAAGAAATTACCTTTTGGAAG
The DNA here is from genome assembly GCA_013398225.1 of Steatornis caripensis. Lineage (NCBI taxonomy): Eukaryota > Metazoa > Chordata > Aves > Caprimulgiformes > Steatornithidae > Steatornis > Steatornis caripensis. The sequence continues at coordinate 411,619 of VZSC01008736.1, forward strand.
CATCCCCTTCTTGAGGGGTTAAATTTTTCAGTGTAAGTCTGGTTTTGGATGGTTTTCTTCAGCTGGGTTGTCTGGTGTGTTTGGAATAATCATGCTAGCACAGCTTACTGCTGTGAAGAAATTGATTCTGTTTTAAAGTCTGTTTTACAGTCCTCAGTTTTCTTTTCCATGTGAAGTGAAATATCTTGATCTTAAAGCCTTATTTTTGTGCAGAGCATAGTAAAAGACTTAGAAGGCCTGAATGAGCTTGTCATGTTCCGATGTTGGTGTCAGTGGCCATACTTTTTTACTGCAGCATGTGGATTCATTTTTCCTTTGTTTTTTCAAGCCAGAACAGCTTGTTCCAGTGTTAATTTAATTTGTATTAGTGACATAATCAGTGACACACATTAGTGACACAAGTCAGTCTTGATTTCTTGTATAGCCACGATTTGCTGGACAACATAAGTTTCTACTAAATATGCCAACAACATGGCGTAACATACACACATGCTGGATCTGTTCACTTTTTCAAGATAAATCCTGAAAAGTTATTTAATTTCACATTCATTTCTTGTGTTATTCACAGGCACATATGTCATTGTGATTGGCTAATGCGTTCAGTTAGTAGCCAAGAGAGGCAACTAACATTTTTACTGGAGCTTGGTAACTCATGCTTCTGCTTCCCACTTCTGGTGGTGGGATTTAGAAGGATAATTGCAGATGTTCTGAGCAACATTTCTGTCTTGTGGAGGTTTCAGGGACTGCTTATAATACATAGTTGTGCAGTTACTCGTACTATTGTGGAAGAATCTTTAAGCTCTTCTGAAGCAGAGAAGCATTACAGAAAACCTGTGTTTTGTCTTACATTGTGACACTCTTCCCTTTCCAAACTACAATGGTTTAATGCTGAAATGCAGTGTTTTGCTCTTCTTGTATTTGGATTTTAATGAGGAAGTCACAGAATGGGTGGCTAAATTGAACCAAATTCATCTCGTCATTTTTTCAAGCAGTTCTAAAAGTTCTTCAGCCCTTTAGTCCATGCTTGACTTATTTTTACATCAATTGTTGGCATTCTTCTACTGTTTTCAGGACCAAGTGGCATTCAGCCTGTTGTAAAAGCAGCACCTATTACTGTCCACGATTCAGACAGTGAGGATGAGGAAGAAAACATGGGGACTCCAAGAGCCTCCATCTCTAACAGCATTGCACAGAATTACTCAGATGGAGAAGAGAAAAGCAGAGATCCAGTGGAAACTAGAGAGCCTGCAGGTGTGGAACAGATGGATTCCTGGGCACTGTTAAGCAAAATTTATTCTTAAGCTTCAGTCTTTCCATCTTGTTCGGTTTTATTTCTAGCTTTGTAACAGGCATGCTTGTTTGTTTGCCCCCTACTCTTTTCTTCCTGTTATAAATGGAGAGTGGAGGTGTAAAGACACATCTCTGAGCTCCAATCACATAGTCACTGTACAGAAACACAAAAATAGTGGTGCTGCAGTGCTTTGCATGTGGAAACCTGCAACTCCTCTTTTGGATTCCCAAGTGCACAGAATTTATCGTGCCTGTGAAGCCAAATTTGCAGCTATGTTGTCTGTATGATTCACCTGTCAAAGCATTGCTGCTGAAACAAAATATGACCGTTGGGTTAAATGCATGAGAGTTGTAGCCATCTTTTGGTTCGGGGTGGGGGAGTGTCCTTGAAGGGGGACACTTTAAAATCAACTTTACTTTGATGGGAGCTTTGGAGGTTAGTTAGAATTATCAGGGTGATGTTCAGTACTGTCATCTTCACTTCTGAACAACACTTACTATTATAGTGTGTGTGTGTATATATTATCAGTAGTAGCATATATATAACTATGACTCATTCAGAGTCAGAGGCCTAGAACTTCATAGTAGTATGACAGTTAGAGAGACGTAGAAAAGGACATTCCCTGTCCTTTGAGTTTACAGCTATAAGCTGCACATCTGTGGCTTCGAGTCCTGGGTCTGATGCCCTGTGTCATAAGGCCTTTCCAGCAGCAGAGATGACAGGCTATTTCCTGTAGTTTGTATTCCAAGTGGTTTCATACGTACACAAGAAAGGAGGAAGTCAAAGTCAAATTGTAATCTGTAAGTACTCGACAGATGAAGTACATACAGTATTAAGCCTTAGTGAATATTTAGCTAAGCAGTTAACATAAAAATCCAGCATTGTGAAGGACTGAGAAATGCACTGGTCTAGAACTGGTTTAATTTCTGCAAAGCCTAGGACATATCAAAGCTGTAATGGATCAAGTATCTTCTTGTTGTAACTAGCTTAATCCCTACACATCAGCCCCCCTGTCATTTTAGTACATTTCAACAAGACTGGTAGTTTCAACTTGGAAATCTGTAGTGTTGTGCATATAGTGTAGATGTCAGTTCTGGTTTGAGGGTTGAAACAAGCTGTGTTTGGAGACAATTTGCATAAATTCTTGTAATGCTAATAATGTTTTTTGGGGGGTTGGTTTAGTGCGACAGCTGAGAGGCTTAAGACAGTAGCCGTTAAGATCCAATTGTGATTTGTATGTTATTCTCTCTGGTTTTTTACTCATCTGTAAACTGAGACTTATGTTACCTGTTGACACTACTTTTCATATCCAGGAGGGGGAGCTAAGGATTGCCATTGAAAGCATAAAAACTTTAGTCCTGTCTATGTTACTATTTAATTCCTCAGACCTATTCCTCACATTTAAGAAAACAGAAGCCTGTTACCAGTGTTTTTCACATTTTTGTGCTTTGCCCTTTTTAACCAGTTAGCTGCTTTGTGGAAATACTAGCCTCTCTAGCAAATATGTATCTCATTTACTGACAAACGCCCCAGCACATCACTACAAAAATAGCTGCAAGACATTACAGAGATTCAGTAACTGCTAGAAATATTATTAATTCCCATAAGATGTAAATAGCAGCATGGTCCTGACAAGATTTGTCATTGGCCTCTAGGCTGCCTTCTGTTTTAAGTAGCTGCTGTAACAGAGTAGCACTCAGCATTTATTTCAACTGTGTATTAGGTTGTCTCATTTTTCTCTCTCGCTTAACTCTTACAGTGAGCGGTAAAGGCAAGACACCCCTGCGGAAGAGGTGTAGTGCCAGCCAAGTGGGCCAGACAAAGCAGTTCCATACCGAGGAAAGCAGCTGCGAGAAAGGTTGTCAAGTAACAAGTGAGCAGATTAAAGCAGACATGAAAGCAGCAAGTGACATGCCTGAAAGGAGCAAAAGCAAAGATTCTTACCCAGGTTGCAGTAATGCTACAGGATCAACGGGAACATCCAGCTCCTGCAGTGCTGTTTCTCCTAGCCCTGACTGTGCACAGACAGCTAATAGCCACTCTGCTGGCACCAGTCCAGCAATTGGAGATGAATCCAGGCAGTGTGTCTGCTCGCCTTGTAAAAGTGAAGGATCCAGTGAGAGAGAGACTGAGGAGAGCTCTGTTTGTTCCAGGTGTTCCTGCTACAGGCCACTGGACACACAACAGAGGACTAGTGGGTGTTGTGATGGGGAATGTGCATCCACGAGTGGAGCGTCCAGGAACGGACCAAACACTGCTGGGTCAGATTTTGCACTTAGGACTCTGCCAAACTGTGGGCCTCCAAGTGATGAGAGGACTAGTGGGAGTGCCCGAGGGCCTGCCAGTGAGGAGGAGAGCACGGGCTCACAGCGAAGGAGCTGTGAGATGGAGTATAAAGAAGAGTATCCTCGCCGACCACTAACAAGAGCAAGAAGCAAGCTGTCCCATGTCCCTCTGGTGTCAGAGTCAGGTATGACCTGTATGCATATATTAATTTCCCAGTAAACCACTGTGCTGGCATGAGACAGTATTGAACCGCAGCACCCACAGATAATACTGAAATTAAACATAAAGTTTATTGGTTAATAATTTAAGTGGATTGTCAAAGGGTCAGAATATTGATGGAACAGAAATGGCTGACTTCACTGCCATAGCTAGGTAAAATAACAGATCTCTCTGAAAGAGTGCCAGTGACTTTTTTCTCCATGCAAGTATTTCTGTATGTGTTATCCGTACATACTAAACAGTGTTTGATTTACTCATTTGAAAACCAAATGCAACTTCTTTTGACAGCTTCTCTCTTCCTCTGAAGGCTGTTATTCATTGAAACATAAGACTGTCTCCCCCATTAAAATTCTCCCTTTAAAAGGAAGAAGACAGCAGGTACGCTCAGATCTTAGCAAGAAGGCAAAAGTTAATAACTGATATTTTATCAACCAATAAAGAAAGCCATAATTATAATTGAGCTAAGCTTGTGCACCTGCATATTGGATTCTACTTCCAAGTGTGTAAGGCGTGGTGATCAACCTTGTTGAAAATTGTCTTTTTATTAAATAGGTTCGTGCTTCACATCATGTAAAACAAACAAAGCAATAAAATAAAAATCCTGAAGGGCTGGAATGAAGCCAGAAATGTTGGGAGAAAAGAATAGATGTGAGAGAGGAACTTGCTGTTTCTTCTAAATATACTTGCTTTCCAAAATAATCATTTTAGTCTGGCATAGCACACTTTATAATTACCTCATATATCCAGGATTCTTTGCTGAGAGTATCTGGCAAGTAAAATGAAACTGAACAATGAAATATGCTAGTTACAGAACTGTATGTGTTGGAGGTAGAAAAGTTTGATAGCAAATTCATATCTCTGTTAACATGGAATGATTCAAACACAGTATGTCCTAGTGTCTTTCCAGTTTATCTTACTGTTCCCAAACGTTAACAAAACCTAAATCACCTAGGGTATTGTTCTGTAGCTAGATGCATCTCAGATTAAAGAAATGATCTTGCTGTTGAATTTGAAATGTCTGTTTTCTGCCTTGGTCCGTTAAGACCAGTAATTAGTCTACAAAAATCAAAAGAAAATATCTTCTCTCTGTCCTCGTCCATTACCAAAACCTGAAGTGAACTCAGTCAGATCTAAGTATTAAATTAGAGTATCTTTCTGAGAATATCTCTGTTTTCATGTTTCAGTTGTTAGTCAGGAAAAAAGAACGGTTCTGCTCATGGAGAAAAAGGTCTCAGTATTTCGTGTATTTAGCCTACACAAGTCAGAACTGTTTGCCCAGCTCTGTACAGTTATGTGTATGTCTTTATGCACTTATTTTTCTCTTTGAAGCATCAGGTATTAGCTGATGCTTGAGGCAGAATGTGACTTAATGTGTCGATTTTTATTTTTTAAATCTGTGTTTAGTACATCAGACAGTGAGGCTTCTTCTGCCTGGCTGTTACAGTGCTTTTCTTCACTGGGATAGGATATACAACTCATCACAGTATAACCTGAAAATGCTTTGTTACAGAGTTGGAAATGTTTTTCCATAAATAGTCTAAAAATGTGCCTTGAATATGACTGCTTTCTGTTATTCTAGCATAAATGACATGGTGGTTTTCAGCTTCTGTAACAAACCTATATTTGGTAGGAGAAGTATTTTTTTTCTCTTAAATTATTTACTCACATTAAACAGTGGAACAAGTCAAATATTGAAGACAGTGAAATTTTAAAAGCCTTGTCACCACTGACTAGATGGCTAAAGGATGACTCGAGTGTGTAGTTTTGATTTTTACTTTAGCAAAAAGTACTAAGCCACACTTTTTCTTGTAATAAATAGAATTTTTTTAAAGCTTGTTTTAGTTTGCATTTGTAGTGAAGCAAAGCTTTTCGCGTTTTTAAAATGCATGTCACGTTGAACCTTCTATAAAGATTTCTTGGCCTTGGGCTGCACCTTGAACAATTCAACTCCAAAACTGAAGTTTTTCCTGTAATATAGCTAGGAAGTATTTCACTGTCTGTAGATACTCTAGGGACTGTCAAAAAAACTCCCTGGGGATGATGATTTATGGGTGCCACAAGTTGAGTTCTGAATACTACATCTTTCAGCCGGTGAATCGCCTAAAGCAGTAGCCTGAATTCTGGAGCTCGTAGGCCCATTGAATGTCACATGTTAATTAATCGTTTACGTGTGTTGTTGTAATTTAATGATGTTGAGTAGGAAAAGAGCTATTTTTTAATGTTAATGGTAGTATAGCATGGAGGAGTTCATATATAGTCTCTAATGTTTTACATTTCTATCTTGATTGTGAATCTCTGTGAACATGCTGTATATTTTAACAAAAAAGTCAAAGGAAGCTTAATTTTAGTAAAATAATTGTTCATTTTGGTCTGTTAATTACAGAAAATTAATTCTAGGGCATTTTTTTTCTCTTACTGTAGGAAGTAAGGGTGATCATCTATCATCATTTCTTTTCAAAGCCTCATCTTTTAAATCAAGCAGGAATTTGATGTCACTGGGGCATGAAATGGAATAAGAAGCAGCTTTGGAACATCGAAGTATTTTATACCTGGGCATCCTTTGCAATATTAGGAAAAACTTTGTTACAGTTATAAAGAGCAGACTTTCAGTAGTTTGAGATTATTTCTACTATTTAAAACATTAAAGCTATTTTGGTTCTTATATTTGTCAAGAATGTTCTGTTTGCTACAAAGAACCAAGTGTAACCTAACAATTAATCTTCTGTTCTTTTCTCGGCTCTGCATCTTCTTGGCTCCTCATCTTCCTGTGATGTTGAACTTGTAGATTCAGCTTTCCTGTGTTTTTTATCTATAAACAGCCCACTCCCTTGCCCTAAGTTATTTAGCATGAATGATTCTGAGCAACAAACCTGAAAGTGATTTTTGTGCGAGGAAAGGAGATATAGTTGTTTTCAAGCCAGACAGGTATTTTGATCTGCTTATGTAAGAAATGAATGTTCTTAGTGAACGTTTTCCACTAGGGAATGCCTCTATTGTTATCCTGAAAAGCAAACAGAGGAAAGATTTTCCTATTTTTCTGTTTCCAGAGGTGGTTAAGCCAAAGCCACGGCAAACCACAAAGCGGAAAAGGACAGCTGACAAGTCCACAAGTACAAGTGACCCAGTTATTGAAGATGATCATGTTCAAGTAAGGTCTTTTTCTTCACTTGCTACAGGTTTATCAGCTAGGGATGCTCATGAACAATTATATGAGCTCATCTTTTGTGTAGAGCCAGATAAGTTATAACTGATCTTGCTGCTCTCTTTGGGCTTAGCCATATACAGGAAATTTCTCTGTTAGGTGTGGTGATACTCTCTGATGGGCTTGAGAAGAGCAAAATAAAAGCTAAAGCTAAACTTGAAGTTTGTCAGATGTTCATGGCTACAGTGCTGCATGAAGTTTTGCCTTCCCACAGTGTCCTTCGTGATGTGCGGGGAAAGAATTTATTCCCTGGCATGTATTTTTGAAATGACAGCATAGGTTGTTGCTGTTAAAAGAAATATGGGATATGTAATTACCTCTGGACATAGCAACTCAGCTGTTACTTCGCAGGCTGTAGGTTCTCTTAGTGTATAAGTAACATGAGTTAATTCTTCTGCAGTGAAGATCAGTCATGGGAGGAGAAATTGCAAGGTCTGGCTTCACTGCATTGAGGATGTTTACTCAAGACTCAAATTCTAGCTGAGCATGAGGTTGGTTCAGAGGGTTACTCTGAACATCTGTTAAGCTTCTCTTCTGAGTTGTGCTGTAGAAGAACCTGCCTGCGTTTATTTTTCCCTCTCTGTCCAGTGAAGAATTTAGCCTCACTGATTTAAGATAGCTTTTGTGAATGTGTCCCATAATATTTTTCTGGTTACTAGGATGCGTTACAGCTTTTGTAATTAGCATAAAAGATATTTTTGGGCACATGATTTTTCTTCTTAAAATACACCATTTTGAAAGAACAGTGTTGTGAGTTTTTAATTTTTTTAACTATCTGTGGTTACAAGAAACAGCTTAAATTGTTGTAACTGAAAGAACCCATTGCAGAATGCAGGTTTTATTTGTGTTTACTTTGTTTTAATAAAACTCTGTTTAGTCTTCTTCGTGTAATTGGTCAGCTTCAACCATGGGCTGCTAAATTTTGCTAGGATTTTTGGTGATTTTTTAAAATTCAGATGAAAACCCCAAAAGATCCGTTCTTATATTCTCCCTGTGCTCATGCTATTGGAAATGGTTCTGCTTACGTGTTTTTTGAGCTTGATGCGTGCTTTATTTTTCTAAGACTGATAGTGGTCGTAGAGAATTAAATAAGTTATGCATCTAATTTTCAGCCCTCCACGTGAGGTTTTCCTCTGAGATAGTGCAGGTAAAATACATTAGTGTGGGAAGTTCAAACCATGATTCTCTGCCATGTCTTCTTTCTGTGTTTAAACAAGCGTTACTGTCCGGCATTGCCATTTTTGTCATTGCAGTTGAAAAATAGAAATCGTCTAGTTGAGAGTTTGAAGTTCCTGACTGATGATACTTAGGTTTCCTGATGGAAATTGGGCTTTCTGATATGACTCCTCTTTAAATCTTGTGAAATTGTTCTTTTGCATTTTGTGATGTTGCTGATCATCAGGAAGTCTTTTTGCTCATTACCATCGAAAGCCTAGTCAACTCAAATACCTGTTGTGAACAGAAGCTGTGTTATGTCGATTAGTTTCCAGTTAATATCCTTCTGTATCTGACAGTATCTTTTAAAATTCACTTCATTTTAATTTTTTCTTTGTTTTTACCCTGCCATAGATTATTTATGGGTTTGGGGTTTTTTTAATTTTCACCAGATCCTGACTTTGAAATCCAAGAACCTTGTTGGAATTACCTTGACCAATTGTGGAATAACAGATTTGGTACTGAAAGACTGCCCTAAAATGATGTTCATACATGGTATGTAGTTAATGTCATGTGTACCTCTTCCATCTGGCATTATTAGAAATTTCTGAAAGAATTAAAGTCAGTCCACTGCTGTTTTTGTATTCTTCAGCTGCTTTGCTACATGTCAGGCTGATGCTTAGAACACCAAATATTACTGCTTCTCAATTTGAATGCCTCTTTCTTCATGAGTCGTAACAGGTTTAATAAAGATTAATATCTGAAAATAAACAGATGAAATTATATGACAATTAGGAAAATGAGATGTTTATTGAAGAGTGATAATATAATAATTGGAAGTTGATGAAATGAGTTAGAGTACCTTGTTTTTTCTTTCATTTCTTCCTGCTTCCATAGATTATTTAGCTGACATGATGATAGTTTCCTCCTTGACATGATAAAAATCTGATTTAAATTATGGCACTTAGGCTGCATTAGATTCACATGCCAGGATGTGTGACTAGTCCTGTATTGAAGCATTGGGTCCTTTATTGTTTTCAACTGCACTAAATAACTTTTTTTTTTCTGAAATGAGGTATTTCTACTTAGCAGCAAATGAAGAAATTATTTCTTTATTCCAGAATACTTCTCAGAACATACATTAATTTTGAACTAGATTTTTATTACACGAGCAGCATTACTAGAAATCAAATGGCTTTATTTTACATTGTGTGACTTCATAGTACTCTGTATTTTATCTGATTTTGAAGTCAGTGGTTTTCAATTGTGGCAGTCCACAGACCATTTCAGGGGGCTTTGTGAAGGGAAACAAAGGGAGAAAAAGGTTATTGCTAGATGAAATTTGACATGGCCTTCTAAAAGATCTCTTCTTACAAGTTCACAAATGAAAAGTTTGATCATAATGGCTCCTAAGGTCTTTTTAGTATTATATTTCTTTTAATAATTTTGTTTGCTGATTTATAGCTACAAGGTGCCGCGTACTGAAACACTTAAAAGTAGAAAATGCACCAGTTGTCAATCGGTTTGACTATGCCCAGTGCAAGAAGTTAAACATGGATCAGGTTCTGGATCAGATTCTCAGGATGCCGCCAGAAAGAAACAGGATCATTTATCTTCGTCCAATGCAGCAGGTACATGATCACCTTTGATTTAATCGTGAACAGATCTGAAGTTCTGCCTGTATTCTTTCACCACTCTTGGCTTTGTGTGTTTTTCAATTAATGCAAGAAATGTAAATGTTACAGTAACATAACTCTGAGAAACTTGTTTGTTAAAACTTTAGCCCATCAAGGCTTTTATTGCAGAATCTGGAACTTGGATGATACTGAATTTTAAGACTTAATGTTACCATCTGCCAGTATTCATTGCATTAGAAGATACTGTAAAAAATCATAATGCATTGAATTCATTCCAAACTAAGTAACTGAAAGTAACTGTAAGAACCTAGATACTACTAAGTCAGCTTGTAGTTACGTATAAGCGGAAGCATGACATAGGCTTAGGTATCTGAAATCTTTAACCCATGTCCTATTAGATTTAGTAATAGCAGTTAGTGTTATGAATAGTACTTCGCTGAAAGCTGCATCTTCTTTTGATACTAAGCAGTGTTGCAAGACAGTTGTGGTACTGGGAGCCACCCTTTCCTCCCCCAGATTGTGTGTAGGAGAGGTAAGCACTGACATTTAGTGAGTTGTTGAGGTCATTTGACAAGTAACTAAGAGGGTTTGATTTAAGATCCAAATTTATTTTTTTTTACTTCATCATTCTAACCAGAGCATTCTGTGTTATACTGTGATGCTGCTTCTCTCATGCAAAATAATGCTTTTTCCGGCTTGGTTTGTCTGACCAACAATGGAAGAAACCCAGATCTCTTGCTTTAGCTCTTAGAGGATGGTGGTAAGACTACTAGGAAAAAAAAAAAAAAAAAGCAGCCAAAAACCAATGCCTTCCCTAAGCCAGAGATAAATTCTGAGAAAGTGGATGTACTTTAGACCATTCTGTAATTTTATGGAAGTTTACTTACATATTGAAGTTGTGAAACATACCAGAAAATAGACGTTTCCCATCAAATTCCACTACTTGAGAAGACTCATTGGCAAAGCTGCACTAGGAAAGTTTTACTCTGCTTAATCATGTATTTGATTATGTATGCTCTTAAAATTTATTTTCACTGGACACGTTCACCGAGAATTTGGGGGATTTGGTAGATGTCTGCTGTTGACGTTAAAATCACATCTCTCTGTTTCTCTTGGTTACAAGTCTTTGATGCTTTTCACAGGTTGACACGTTGACTCTCGAGCAAAAGATATTTAGTGGCCCTTACCCGTACCACATCTGCATAATTCATGAATTCAGTAACCCACCTAATGTCCGCAATAAGGTGCGCATTCGGAGCTGGATGGACACGATAGCAAATATCAATCAGTGAGTACTTGCCCTTCAGTAACTTTATAGAAAGATACTCAATCCTGATTCAGCAGCTACAGTTTCAGTCCAGCTGTAGACTTTTTGTGTTCTGTTAGCCAAATTTAAAAAAAGGTGGTTTGTTGAGTAGCGAAGGTTGAATTCTAGATGGTGCAATGTAGAATTTCAATGTCAAGATGCATCTAATACAAAACATTGATTAAATAAACTTAGCTGTATGAAAAATACCCTAGAATTCTCCAGTTCTATTCCATCCAGCAGTAATGCAGTTGAACATTGAAGTAGTCAGGATGGCTGAGGAGTATCTTCAAATCTGGAAATGAGCTTCTTTTATTAAAAAAGAGAAAGACTGATTTACTCCAAGAAATAGTGTTAGTTTCTGGGGAAGATGATGTGCAATCAGTATCAGCTCTTCACTGAGGAGCAAAAATTCCCAGCAGCAGGGAATTGTGTATGGTGGCTCTTACCCAACTGTTAAACCAGTGGGTTTGTTGTCCTGGTTTTTCACTAAAATGACTTAAGAACCAATTTACTTTTAAAGTTTTGTTTAGTTGCAGCTACGTGGATTGTTCCTTACAGATAGAAAGCTATGCTTGATTGTTTTCTCATCTAAACTGTACATATTCTCTGTGGTTACTCTCAAAAGTGAAGGGATTGCGTACTGAGTTTGTGTGAGGGTCTTACAGGAGTGTTTCTGTGGATTCAGGCTCATTAAAGGAAAGGTTGTCTAATAGGATTTCCCATTCGTTTTTTTCCCCCTTTCCGCCTTCACGTTTCCTGTCACTACTGGCTGTAATATCTTCCTCCTTCTCTCTAGAGAGCTTATTAAATATGAGTTCTTCCCTGAAGCTACACGAACTGATGAAGACCTGAAGAAATACACTAAGTACCCTTGGGGACGAGACATTTACACTCTAGAAGGTGAGTATTCAGAGAGAGCTGAAAGCTGATGATCAGTCTCTTGCTAAGATAAGTAACTTTGCATCATGTTACAAGAAACATGAATGATAATTCTTGTGAGGAAAGTGGAGGACCTTTAGCACAGAGTGGGGGAGTTGGAGTGAGGAGGTGCTTTTCCTGCATTAGTGACCAATCCATGCGATCCCAGTGAATTTTACTTGATGAAGAGTGCTGATGCTGCAGGAATAACACTGTCCTCTTCATATCCTCATCCTGTTTCCGCTCCAGGCATTGTGGATGGCGCCCCTTACTCCATGATTACTGACTTCCCATGGTTGAGATCCCTGAGAACAGCAGAGCCAAACAGCTATGCTAGATATGACTTTGAGGATGATGAGAGAAGTGAGTAATCTTTTTTGGTGTGTTCAAATAACTTTAACTTGTTGCTTGGTCCCAGGCTGACAACTCAGTCCTTTATTTTGCAGTTTTCTAATTCTTATGCTATTTGTGGTAGACTATAAATAATTACTTATAGCAGTGTTGGGAGCTGCATGGGCAGGGAGCCCAGCAGAGGAGAGGGCCATAGTACTACAACAGTGTATCGACCAACTGGAGACCCCTAAGACTGACAAAATCAGAGAGGCAATCTGGTGCTTAGCCTAAAAATGTGATGGGTTTGTCATATCCAGAAGAATGAGTGTATTTAAAACACACACAAAACTAATGTTGGGATCTGTAGTCCCAGCAATTGATGTTCTGTGGAGTGTACTGGCATTCCTGCTGAAAGCTCAGCTGGGCTACTGCTTCTGGCTTTGCTTTATGGAAAGTTGTTGAGATAGGCTGAAGAGAGTCCAGCAAAGAGAAGTGAGACTCACAGAAACTTGGGAGAAAAGAGGAAAGAACTGGACTTGAAAACCCTGGAACAGAGATGATGTGGGTTAGAGTTTAGGATAAATATGCCTCTTTCTATTCAGGAGCTTGTCTTACCAACTATTGTAGTGGGCAGTTCCTAGGGCTCAATTAAGAATCTTGCTTGGTAGCAGGGGAAAAATACGTTCTTCCACATACTTAATTAGGAAAATCTTGAGATGTTCGTGATTAGAGGTATTTTTAATTGACATCATTTTGGATATTCTTATCTAGCTCCAGTTCAAGGGGATGAACTCAAGAGGATGAGGAAGAAATCTTTTTTGCCTATATATACCTTTCTCTGATTTTTTTTTTTTATTTTATTTTTATTTTATTTGAAACCGATTCATGGACTTAATGCTTGTAGTTCAGTATGTAGTCTGAATTATAAAAAATTGGTATGTATTTGATGTAAAAGAGAATTGGATTAAACATGATGGTAAAGCCATAAAAATAAAGGCAAGACTACTGCTTTATCCTTAATTGCTCTCATTTATGAAACATTTAATTGATCACTGAAATGGATAACCTGAAAGCACGTCACATAAGGCTGAGGGGGAAGGCTTTGCTATGCACTGGGATTCCCTTCACTCGCGGACGTGAACTTGGCGTATGTTAAATGAGTATTGGAGCTATTGACAGGTTTAAATATGGAGCAGGCAGAATACCTGTTCTGCTTGAATAATATTCCTTAAACGTGGTTGCTCAATGGAAGACTTTTCTGCTTGCCTTTTTTTCCAGTTTTCCAATTTTTTCCATTTGCAAAACAAATTCACTTGTGAATCTCTTTAAAGGAAACATTCTAACTTTTGTTCTTATGTGGCTTCCACAGCTACTATTTATGCACCCCGAAGGAAAGGACAGTTGTCTGCAGACATCTGTATGGAAACAATAGGAGAAGAGATCTCTGAACTGCGCCAGATGAAAAAAGGTGTATTCCAACGTGTGGTGGCTATCTTCATCCATTACTGTGATGTCAACGGTGAACCGGTAGAGGATGATTACATTTGAGTGGATACTCTCCCTAACCTGTTATCTCTTCCTAAATTCTGATTGGCACTGCTGGCCAAAAAAGCAGGTGGATTCTTTCCGAATGCAAAGCATTTTCTTGAAACACATACTTTGCAGTTGCTCTCACGCAGTTTGGAAAAGAGTATGTAGTAAATGTATAATGAAAAGTAAAAATTGTATACTAAGATTTGTACATAGAAGAAACAAAAACTTCCTAATACTGAGACTTTATTTCATATGTTTATACAATTTAATTTAAATTCCATTTTAATGAAGGCCAATAATTAGGAACAGGGAAGAATATTTGAATTTTTCAGCCCATACAATTCATAGCAGTATTTTTTTCTTATAAACAAAATCCCATTTGCTGTGTTCTAAAGAGTCATCAGAGTCTCTTTTAATCTGTGCCTTTTTCTTGAGCATTTAAGAGTCCAGTCTGAGTAAACCTGTTGAGCACAATCTTTGTGTCTTGTGTGCATTTTTCAAAGGGAGAGAATTATTCTACAGCTGTTGCAAAGAAGGCCAAAAGCAGGAAAAAAGTAGCAAAGTTGGTGATCTGTGGGAGTTTCTAATGTTCATTAAAAACATTTTTTGGGAAAGAAAATACCCCACATTTAGCGCCTTGCAAACAGAAGTTCTAAAGGATTTTGCACCACTAGATTTCATTTTAATAGTGTATTTGACTCAGTAATACGAAAAATAAGTTGCAAATTGTTGGTTCCACTCTTCAGCATAAATCTGCACATACGAACTGGCTGAAAGCTGAATTTTCCCTTAGGATCGGCAGGAAAAAGGATGTGTAATTGCTTAGTTATAGCTATGTCAGTGCAGGATCCGTGTGACTCAACCAGTGAGCTTTTAGGCTGATTCATGCTCACTCATGAATACGGGTTTTCTGTATGGTCAGTAAATACTGCTGCTCTTTGCCCTGAATACTTGTTTTTATTGTATATAGATGTCCTGGTTGGAGCTGGGACAGAATCAGTTTTCAAGCTGGGCTGGCTATTAAACAGACGACAATAGAAAAGGCCTCCGGTTCCCACAGTATCCATAGACGTTCTGTGTATATGTCCAGAATTTGCTGCAAGTCCAGTATGCAGGTATAAAAATGCACAAGTTAGTATTAAACTAGCTGGCTTGCGTGCTGTTAGTAAGGTGTCCTGTCGGGGTGGGAAACCTCTTAAAGGCTCTTTTGCTGTGCTGTGAAACAGGGTCTGCATGCGTCCACAGTGGTGACTGGCACCTTCAGGTGTGCCATAGGATCAGCCGTCTCCTGATCTATCGTTCAGGCCTAACAAATGACAGTTTACTAACTTACTGTGATAAAAGCCACAGAGCTGATTAGTTTATACCATTATACAATTTTATACGTCATTGATAATGATTTTAGTTCTTTGAACTTCGGTATAAATGTGACTAACGGGGATTTCTATGACATTTAGCTCTGTAGAATTGAAGAGGCAAAACTGTTCAACACCGCAAAGCCAGCATTAGTTTTCTCTGCATCTGTCCCTCTGTGGAAATTCTTGAGGTAATGTGGAATTAGAAATACATTACAAAAGGACATTTTCTCACATGTGCTCTCTGTACTCTTAACTGGAGGTGGAGTGCTAAAGACCAGCTAATGATGCGAGTGCTGTTAAATTTGCTTTAATGCAGGATCAAAGTTAATGATTTAGTTGTAACAAATGTATTTAACCGTAGATAATATATTCAGTGATATTCAGACAAAACATAATTGTGACCCTTTCTAGAAGTGTTTCAAGTAATCTGAGTCATCGATTCAATCATGTTTACCATTTTAATACAGCATGTACAGGAAAATGTTACGTTTCTGGAGTGTTGCACCAGATCTCCCTCTGGTATCTAACTTTAGCCTTTTGAAGAAGTATTTATACAAATAATGTACTTATTTATATTGAATATTTCTTTCTGTAAGCAGTTGAACCTTGCAGCAGTAGTTTTAACTTCTTAGACGTTACACCCATTTTTACACATAGTGGTAATGTAGTGACTAAATTCATTGTGTCCAGCTCATGAGGGCTGTGGGTGATCGAGACTGTATCCGGGATCTGGCCAGGGAACCTGCTCTCTGCACTAGGATCAGTATCCGAAACTGAGAAAAGGAGCAATGCAAATGAAAAGAATTATTTTCCTGCTCAACCTTCATTAGTTTAAAAAATAAATTAATAAAAAATTGACTAGTTACATGAACGAGTATAGTTCGTGTTGGCAGGAGCTGCTGTACAAACAATAATTTGCGTGCCGGTCTCTGGCTTCAGCGGTGTTCTGCTAGGGGCGAGCGTGCACACTCAGTAGTGCATCACCTCCCAGTTGAAAAGCTGTCCCAGCTGTAATGGCTGAAAACGTCTTGATTTGTTTTCCACTGTGAAGAACAAAAAGCTGCAGTTGCCATTTGCGTTTCTGATTTCTTCTTTCGTGGATCCTTGAGTCACTGCACTAGGGGCTGTGTGTTTGCGGTAAAGATTGCTCTGACATCTGCCCACATTTGCTGATGGGATGTGCAGTAGTCATGAGCGTTTTATTTTACAAGTTGGTTTTGATTTTGTCAACTGAAGAGGGTCGACTAGATCAAACAACTACTTGCAAGAGCAAGGGAACCGAAACCTGGTAACAAGCGTGAACTTAATTCATACGCCCTCCGTTCATGTGCGAATCCAGCCCTGAGATTTTTGCATTGCACTAAATCTTTTCCCATGCGGTTACTTCTCCTTTGCAGGGCTCGAAACCTAACCAGTGCTCGTGTTTGATCTCTCTGATTTGAAGTTCCAAGGCCGCTCGCCCGTCTCATCCAGCAGAAGCGGTCAGGTTGCTTTCGCGCTCCTCCGCGCGGCGGCGGCGGGGCTGCGCCGCCCGGCGTTGCTCGGCTTGCTGTGGCAACGATCGGGCGGGAACGTCTGGCCGCGGTGCGCCCCGGGGTTCGCGCGCTCCGAGGTCGGGGCGCTCGCTGCTCTTCGCCGCCGGCCCGGGGCGGGCAGCGCGACGCCGGCTTGCGGGGCTCGGGGCGGGCGGCAGGGGG
>VZSC01008736.1:429047-486072 GCA_013398225.1 Steatornis caripensis
AAGAATTGTTCTCTTGGTGTTACTTTAAATGGAACTTGACTTTTTTCTTTCTTTCAGAAGCACTTCTCACATCTTTGTGCAAGATGCCAGTCCTTTTCGTGGCACGGGTTCCTAACCTCTTCTCAAGCTAAGATCAGCAAAGAACAGCTGACATAAATAAGTAAATGCCCTTCTGTCAGAGCTCTAAGGAAACCAATCATTTTCCTTTGTGCTAAAGCAACTTGATTCCAGGATGTCATGAAAGTTACAAGAGTGTATTTAGAGATTTAAAAGTATTATGTACTGTACCTTGCAAAACCTCTTGCATGCCACAGCGTGTTTTAACAACCTTTTCTAAGAGAGTTTGATGTAATATCTAGAAAAAGTGATACTTTATGTCCATTTCATTTTCTTAAGTCTGACGTATATCTCTAAAAGATCCTATATGCAATTTGGAAAACTGTCACCACGTTTATAGAAGCAGATGTAGACATACTAGGCTTGAGTGATTCTGGTTTGTAGCTTCCAGGTTGTAAAGAGATCATCTTTTGTATCTGAGCTTCCCTGTGTCTCTCCATTTTGTTATCTTTTGGGGCAGTCTGTTATTCAATTGCCGTGTCAAGCCCTGGAGGGCAAGAAAGGATTTCTGTTGGTCTGCCTAGTTGTTAAACTTTCCTCAGGCAGAAGCCCAGATGCCTCTGTCTGTATGTGATAGGCTTCCCTCTTCACACTGAAGTCTGGTCTGACACCTCTCTTTGGGCTGTGGCAGGAGGAGCAGGCTGTTGTCATTGCAAATAAGATGGCTGAATGATCCTGCGGTGTTCGTCTTTCTACAACACAGAAAACTCCAGCTGGGGTTTTAGCTTTAGTGTGCTCACATGTGGCAGCTTTGGAATGAACTGTGAAATCCATTTACAGCCTGCTTAACAAACAGTGATATTTGCATCTGGATATCACAGCAAGCTGTTTGCTGGAGTTCAAAGGTAGCTTTGCAAACATTAAATCTGATAGGGAAGGAAAATGACAAAGGAAACTCTGTTACGATTGCATAATTTCTGTCCCCTGCTTCCTTCATGTGTTTTGCACACGTGTGGCTTCAGGGAAAGAATTGAACAGGAAGGATTATCTTCCCTAGGTTAGCTCTGACTTAACAGTTCTTACTCAACAATATACTTCTGGGGTGGGTTGTACCTTTCTTAGATTTATATGCCTATAGTGCAGATGCAGGCAGGTGCACTAGTCAGAGAGATCTCCGCTTACAGTCAGTGAAGAGAAATAAGCTTTTCCAGGGCCTAATTCAGCTGGCCAAAGGCGGGTATTGACTAGCTCTTCTCTAATTGGAAAGTGAGCCTGAGGTGACTTGTGCCACTGCAGGCAAGTGCTTGAACTGCTTTGTGCCACTTTTTCTCCACAGCAAGTAGGGGTAACAGCTCTTCCTGAAAGAGGATGCGGTGATCATGGCTGCGAGTTGCTCGAGTGCCTGAGAAATGTCATCTAAATAGACTTACATAAGGTAAATAGGTAAAGCAGAAAGCATGCTTGGGATGCGGTCACTGTGGAGAGAGGAGCACAAAACACTGTGTCTCAGAGGTGGGCGGTATGCCGGTTCTTGCTTTTTTCTCTGCTTTAGGAGATGATAGATGAAATCAGTGTTTGGCTTTTGAAAAGAAAAAGATTTTGAAGGTATGTTTTTATTTGAGGAAAAGCTGTAAGGAGTTGATGGAGATAGGAATTTTGCCTCTACCCTCACTTTAGTGTCTAAGCTCTTCGGTGTGTTAGAAGCAGCTGTAGACTCCTGCCCTTACCCATGATTTCTGCTTCGATTTACTAGTTCAAGCAATTCAAGCTTAATCCATTGTCAGGGAGAAGACATGGCATTTGTACGTACGCGTGTGCACTGCGTGTGGTAACAGGACAGCCAAAACTAGTGACCCATCAACTGGAGAGTTTCCATTAGCTCATTAACAGTCATGAGGTGTTGAGATGAGATAAGCTTTCTCCATTGCAGACTTGTTACAGAGCAAAACCACCAGCTTCGTGTTTGCAGGGAAGAACAACTGCTTCCTATGGCACAATGTCTCCAAAGGAGTTATCTAAGCTGGAAACACGCCATTTAGTATGAGAGCGTGATATACGTATGAATGCAGAGGTGTATGTTGTTTGTGACAAGGGGCAAGGAGATGTTTCGGTGTTGGGAACTACCCATCCTGAGCTGTGGATGCTGACCTTGGTTTTGCCAGTCCGGCTGTATCGCACGCTTCCAAAGAAAGGTAAGGCAGGAAGATGAAACACGTTGGCAAAGCAACACAAGAAGTGCTTAACTTTTCTGGAGGTATCAGCCCAAAACCTGGCTTCATCCCAGAAGAAAACCTTTGGCTGGGAATTTTCAGTACAATGACTCATTGTTTTGAAGTGCTTCATTTATAAAGATCCACAGCAACGCCCAGCTTTCAGGGATAGGCCATTCTGAAGAAAAGCTACCTGAGAAATTGAAGTGTTTCTGGTAATGAAGGTCCTTGCAGAACACTTTCCAGAACAGTCATTTGCAAGAAAATATTCAAGATTGTGACACGATGGGCTGTTAAAATGTCCTTGCTTCCACAGGACAGATGGATCAAAAGCAGAGGCAGAGGGTAGTGCAGTTGAGGTGTGAGCCTTTACAAATAGAGCTGTAAAGGACATACGAAAAGTTGTACATTGGAGCTCTGGTATAGAACAGGGAGGTGGCAGGGTTTATCTGCTGCATATAATTATGCTCTGTGGACAAGATGCCAAATCTGTGGCTGAACTGGTAGGTCTGCAGACAAGAGTCTGAGGGTAATAGTGAGAGCACCTAATGACAGTCCTGCTTTAGCGTCTGCTATTTGTTTGCGGAGAGAGAACAGGGGTTGTCTTTTAGGGTTTATTAGATGGGCCACCCTTCTGCCATAAAAATGAGCAGCAACGTTTTCACTCAGTTTTCAAAACGTAAGATCATGTTTCTCAGTGGTCTGTCCTGGCCAGCTCTGTAACAGAGGTGGATTGCTGCTTGGCTATATTTCCCATTGTAGTTTAATCTCCTTATCTATCTCTCAATCCCTTCCTCCTCCAGGAGTGAAGAGAGACAAAAATCACAGATTTTGTGTTAAAGTTGGACTCTGGCTTTGCTGCACTTCTCTTTCCAACTCGGTAGCTGGGCAAGGAAGGGAGCAAGCAAGTGGAGGTTATAGGTTTAAACGTGCCTGGTCTAGCAAATGGCAACAAATCTGGCAGTTTAATACGGGAAATGAGTTGTGCTCTCAGGTGAGGCTGCCACAGGGAGCCAGCGCAGAACTCGGTGTAGGCTCTCAGAAATAGATAACTCCTATTCTGGCTGCTCCAAGCTTATGCAAGAGAAGCACAGATGTTCACAGCTTGAATTCCTGTGTGAAGATGATGAAAGATAGTGATCTTGGGACTGCCATTGAGGGCTGTAAAGGTGGTAGCAAGTGAATCGACTCTTTCAAAGAGAGTAGTGATGGAGTGTAATAGTGGGACACAGTCATGGAAACTGGCGTGGGGTAAACGTATCTGCGTTAGTTTAAGTAGTCCTCAGAGTAACCCCGGAATTAATACCTGTTGTTCAGTCACTGTCAGTAGTTACTGCAATAATACTCTAGGTTCTCCTTTATGTTTTCTGGTTTTTACAGGTAGAGGGATGCCCTTGAACAGGGTTGGATTTAGAGATTGGTGATGTGAAGGTGACAGTTGATATGGTTTGACAGCCCTTTCAGATGCTCAGTATGTCAAGAGCCCCGTTTGGAGGGTGGGATTCAGCTATCAGGAATATGAAAACAAATTCATTACTGAGGCTGCTGGAGAACGATTTAATTCTGATTGTCTGGACATTGCCTGACTGAAACATACCCCATGGCAGCTGGAGGTCTCATTTGGGGCCTCCCTAATCTTGACTTGGAAGAAAGCTTCAAAAAGTCAAGTGTACTACTTAGCCAGGAAATAGATATTCCTCTTGTCCCAGACGACTGAGAAACCCCTTCACAATATCCTAGAGAGTACAGACCTTGGCACTACAGCTGTTGCGTTGCATTCCCATTCTGTTGTGGTCCAGGAAACATATTTAGGGTTTCTCTGGGTTTTTTTAATGACTGGTTTCAAGAACTTCAGAATATCAATGAAAGTGATTTTGGAATGTCAGAATTCTGTAAATTGACAAATAATGTATGCTAAGCTAATGTTAAGCTCTTCTGCCAAATCTTTGAAATCCTTTAAGTAATAAGCGTATATTTGACAGGAAATCTACTAGATTTCCTAATAGCATAGGCAATTTCAGTTCTGTTTAACAGGAAGTAGTGGAACTTGGATCCATTTAAATTTTAATTAGGTAGCTTCTAGTTAAATTGTATCTGTGTTTTTAATTAAGTGAGGAAGTTCCTATGACAAGGTAAATCTTTATAAGATGCTGAGTGAATATGTGATTATTTTGGAATCAGAAAGATTTAAGCTATACAAAAATTGAAAGAACTAAAAGCTTTTATATATTTTTATTGAGTTCATATTCATAGAAAAAAACAACAGATTTGTTGCATTTTGGCATAACAGTACTCATAGATGGCTCAGGAAATCTAATGCAGAGAAAAAGATTGGATCCTAAACTAGTGAAGGACTTACAGTTGACAGTTACAGGATGAAAATGCTCTCTTTGGCTTCAGCATTTACAAAGATGGGCAAGGAAGACTCTTCAGAATGACTCAGAGTCTGCCGTACGTGGGCTGCCTGCTCCAAGAAACCATCATTTTACTGGCATTGTAACGTATTTTTCATCTGTGCTAGGGATTAAATGGACAGGATTTGGACCCAATTGGTTAGTTCTGTTGCACACTATTAAGTCAGGCTGACGCCAATAAATACCTTAAATAGCTTTTAATTCTTACCTTTGCTGAGCAGAGCCATTTTTGAGCGTATTCCATTCTAAAAGCCACAAGCCTTTGGTCAGATGATCTTTAGGTTGAAGACATTTGTTAGTAATACCTAAATTGAGAGGTGTTTAGAGATGCACAAAAGCATTTGAGTACAACTAATACACTATTGCTGATTATTCACAGAGCTCTTGACCCCATTTAGGGGACAGTAGGAGAAGACAGGGTAAAATAAAAGCCATTTTGAAGTGTGCTGGAGTCAAAGGCAAGGTGAGTATCATTTAGCCCTCTCAGCTCTGACTCGTGTTCAAGTTTTCAGTGGTTACCTAACGCATTTCCAACGTACATTCTTCCTGAAGTGTCCTTTGTTATAACAAAGACTTGTGGAGGACCAGAGTTTGCAAAAAGAAAAAGAGACGTTCTGGAGCCAGGGATTCATGTTGTTCAAGACGACCCTAATAACAGTTTTCATTGCTCATTTCAATTCATCTTGATTGCACTCATTCTGCAAGCTAAGCCAGCATCACAGTCACCCTCGAACGTGGGACTCCTTCAGGTAGACCTGTTAGGCCAAGGTGTGGGTTCCTATGATTGCAAGTAGATCATAACCAGTATTGCATTAAGCTTATTAATACAATGGTATCTCTGGAAGCAAATGGTGGTTGTATGTGTCCCACTATCTGCTTGTGGCTAGAAATGTGCAGAGAACAGAGCATTGGGAAAGAGATTGTCAGTGTGCCAAGTTTGTTTGTTCTGCTCAAGTCCTCTGCATGTGCGCACTATGTACGCAGCCTTTCTTTGAAGCATACACTTTTATACTGAGATCAAGGGGGGAGTTTAGCCTTCGAACAAGCTGAATGTGGAAAATGTAGATTGGAGCCTGGCATTATGTGGGTGAGAAGCAAGTAAGGGCTTCCCACTCATCTCTACAAATACCCCTCAGCTCCAACACTGTCAGTCCCTCCGTTTCCACTGTGAGCCCCTTCTCAGCTCTGCTAATAGACCACGACTGGAGGGTAGGCACAAAGGCAACGTACTGTGGGGTAGTGCAAATGGAAGCTATTGTCTTCGTTTTTAAGCCGCTGTGGTAAATGTTTTCGTTTCTTACTGTGTTTAGACAGGCATTGGATCCTGCAATGGGAGCGGGTCGTGTATTGGATTTCTAAACCACATGAAAAGGGTTTTGAGAATTTATTGAAAGCATTTTTCTAATTGTTCTGCCGAGATAGTGCTTCTCCTTTTTTTTCATTGCCCTCTCCAAGCCTAAAAACTGAAAATATATTCAGTGCTGAAAGAACTGTGAAGGATAAATGTGGAAGGGACATTTCCCCAAAAGGATTCATCTGTCTGCATGGTGTTTAAGAGCATGACCTGCTAGTACACTTGGGCTGCAGCCATATCTCCATACATCTCACTAAGCAACACAGCTGCTGGCTGCCTCAAGCACTGACATTTACAGAGCATGTATCACCCAGTTATTGCTTCACATCCCTCCAGACAGCCTTGATCATCAGCTAATTAAAGTGTATGGCCTCTTCTGCGCCCTTCCGTGGAGCTTCTGTTTGTGAACACAGCTTCCCATTGATTGCATGTTTATTGTGTCAGAATTTTGCTTTGCAGCATGACTGTGACTTAGTTTCTGAGTCAACTGAGACATGGAGAGAGATACGAGAGACATGGAAAGCTGCCCAGTAGAAAGGATGGCTCACCTCATGATGTGCACCCTGACACTGTCTAGGGCCCACTTAAAGTCACATGGCCCACAGTCTGAGTGTTAAAAGAAAGTTTTCAATCTGCCTCTGGAAGTAGCCAGCCTGTTGCTGCGCTTCCCTCTTTCAGCACAAGTAACCTCAATGCATCTTTGGATTTGCTTGTCTGGGCACATGCCCTGCTAACAAATGTCATGCAAGAGCTCAGAAACACTTCTAGAGCCTAGAAAAACACAGAAATACGGAAATACAACTGTGTCGACAGATCAGCCTCCTGAAGACCGTTTAGCAAAGGCCCAGCCAGCCAATTTCTTATTAGCTAGCTGTTCTGCTAGCACTTTGGCGAGGAAAAGCATAATGAGTTGTAATCCAAGAAAACAGCTACAGCAGGCATCATGCTTAACGCTTCTGAGGCTTACTGCACACAAAAAAATGTGAAATGTTCCTAGACCATAAATGTGGTGGTCTGACAATTTGCTGATGAGTACTAGTGTATTTATGTGAAGAAATAAATATATGGTTATTGGAGTGAATCTGTGAGAGATGGCAGGAAAGAGGAGGGAAGAAAGGAGCATCCTTTTTCAGTCAAATTCACTGGGAAACTCAGAGAAACAGGGCCGCGCAAAATTATATCTGAGTCTCCGTTTGCAAATGCCTTTAAGAGTGATGCCCGTAGCAGTGACATCTCTCAGTGTAGACAGAAGTGAGGTGGAGACAGCACAGGTAAGGGAGAAAGAGGGCTCGGTAACAACCTAAGCAAAAGTGCGGGGATAAAGAGAGACAGTGCACAAGGACTTTGTGCAGGAGGCAGGATTGTTCTGTTAGATAATCATCAGTAACTTGTATTATAACCCAGGAGCTCATCCATCAGTATTTTCAAAGCAGTGAGGCCAGATTCTCCCTTGCTGCTATAGCTGTTTGAGTATATTGCGAGGTGGGTGGAAAGTATTACTTGGTAGTGTCTTATGTTTTGAGTGAAAACAGTACAAGAAATGAGCATGAGCTGGAGTTTGCTGCAGTGTACATAGAGGTTTTTTTATTTTTAGAAACGGCCAATGTGTTGCACATTATTCAGCACAGGCAAAGACTTTTGACGCCACTAGCCAAAGTGGTCAATGGGAAGATGAACTCAGAGGCTACAGGAGCAGCTACCTTTAGCAAAGGAAATAAAGTACGGGTCCTTTTCACGAGACAGCTTCTTTTCCATAGAAATTCTAACTTTATCGATGATGGACAATGTCATTTGCTGGGTTCACAAGAGCATTGCTGAGATTATTGACTTAGTAAGCAGGAGCTGCCAGGTGGTTCCTTACAGGTTTGCAGAATCCAATGAGTAATTAGCCAGAGATGACACAGAACATGGATATTTCATGTTTGGTATTTCATTCAAATATGGTGTTTGGAATTGGAGCCTTTTTTCCAATCAGAGTTGTTGACCATTTTGGCTAGTGTGCTACTGATCCCACTGATAGAGCCTTCTGAACATTGTCCATGAGTAAAATTCAGTGTTGAGAAGTTCATTTCAAATTAAGAAGAAATATATTACTGAAGCACATAAAAACGTAGGAGAAAACAACACTTCAAGGACAACAGCAGAAACAAAGAACGCCATCACTATTGCATCCCCATGCTGATGGTTCCGTATCAGTCCGAGAAATTTCACACCAATTATTTTAATGCCTTTTAATGGGGACAGAGAAAAGCTTTTCTAGGATTTCTTTAAGAAATTTGATACTTGAGGTGAAATCAAGACAACTTATTCCACAGTCTTGCATGCCCAAATCCAGACAAACCCACGCGAGCACTTCCACAAAGGTGTAGGTCATAGGACTGAAGCAGCCTTGGATGGATTTTTTCCAAAACTTTCAATAATGGCCTATTTTTTTCACCCACTGCTCTGTTTTTGTGTTCGCAATAGAGTTGAACTAATAACGAGTTCTTTTGGAAACACAACCCTGTGAAAACAGGTCGTTGCCAAACTGTTCCTAATGATGAACCAGGAATTGGCTCAAACTGTCTCACTGTCTCTTTTCAAATAGCACATGTTCTTCCCATCAGCACAAACACCAGTAGTTTGTGTCTTTCTAACTGCTAGTGATTTTGTACGTTGGTGTCTGGCTTCTTCTAATTAGGTCTGTTTCTGCCCTCCGTCCTTCTGAGTCCTAAAGAAAAATTATGTGAAGCTTTATCAGTGACTGTTGTATGTGTAAGAAGTATTTAAAGAAGTTAGACACCATGGCAAGGAAGCCAGTTGTTCGTATCGTGCGCATCTTTTTTTCCTACTGAGCAACATTTTTGTTTGTTCAAAGCAGGATTTGTTTGTTTTGTTTACAGTAAATACCTGTCACATAGCAACAGAAACATTACTAAATAATAATACATATAATGTTAAGCTCCTGCGTCTAGAAGCTTTTAATGAAAAAAACCACACGTTCCTGATAAAAAATAATAAATAATGTCACCTTTTCTTTTTACATTAAAAATATCTGTACATGATTACACAATATAACAAAGTACAACTTTATTTTCTAGGCTCAGGGTGGCATCTCTGGGTTAGATCTTCGTCTAAAAGGGTGGAGGCTTGTAGTCTTGATCCTGCATATTTCCCACTGCATGAAAATTATTTTCCCAAAGTTGTGAAGTCTACAGCCTTGCCCACCCTTTCCATGCAAAGGTGGAAGCAGCTCACAAGGAACATAGCAACATCTACATGCAGGAAGCAGCTAAGGACTGAGGTCTTTGCAAACAGAGATGTGCATATGGTGATATTTGAAAGTCTTGAAACTTCTTGCCTCAACTGGAACAGAACGGAAACAAATAGAAAAATAAAGATGGAAAACGTAAGTAGAAGTCTGTCTTCCTAATGCGGCTAGAAAAGTTTTTTAGATGGTGTATTTTTCAAGATGGCACTTAGTGATCTACAGACTGACTCTTGTCTCTTGACCAACCTTTCTTCTTGGTAAGAATGCCCAAAGTTTGCTCAGATGAGGACAGCACTGGCAGCTTGCCTGGGGTTTGAGGGCTGCATCCCGTGCATTGGCCTCTGGATGGCAGAGGATGGCCACTGGTTTTTAGCAGTTGGGCTGGATTGAAGCAGTGGTTGCAGGGCCTGCTGTTGACTGTGAAATCTCTCTGTAGGTTC
This sequence comes from Steatornis caripensis, assembly GCA_013398225.1. Lineage (NCBI taxonomy): Eukaryota > Metazoa > Chordata > Aves > Caprimulgiformes > Steatornithidae > Steatornis > Steatornis caripensis. The sequence continues at coordinate 438,773 of VZSC01008736.1, forward strand.
CGCTCCAGCTTGTGAGGCACCATTGCACCCTGTGAGTCCTCTACCAACGAACTTGGCCAGGAAACACAATAAAAGCATTTACAAAGAAAGCTCTGCAGGGTAGGGTGAACCAGCAGCTCGTGCTGACCTTTCACTAGTAACTATAATCAAAAGGCAAATACTCTCTCTTGTTTGGCTAAGGAAAATGCAGTGCTGATTCTCTCCTGACAGCATCCGGTCACCGGCGGGCAGGATCTTGCACAGATAAAGCAGGCATTTAGTCTCACATCATGTTAGGCTTTAGCCAGAACATGTAAACTTTAAGATCATGGTATCACAGGACAGAGGGGTGGCGTGTACACAGGTGGCAGCTGGAAAGGAGTAACAGGAGTCCCTGCACTGGGTGGTTTGTGTTGTTTCGTTACAGTGACAGAAACCAGCTCGCTCCTGGAGTAAGGTTCTGACGCAGTCATATAATCCAGCCGTCCCTGCAGATACAGGAAAGTCCCCTCAGCTGTTCTGCTCGTGTACTTTCCCATGCCCCCATCGATCTACACACATGTGCAGCTGGACATTCGTATGGAGTCAGTGCAGGAGGCACCATGACAATGCAGATGAATGAGTTTTCATAAAGTCCTGCTGTCCATGAATCCTTTGGGTATCTTAAAAGGGACGTGTTCCTTCAGCTGGGCCATTGCTCTTCTAGGACCATGACTAGAAACAAGACTCTTGGGATTCAGGGTCATTGTGGATGGGAAGCTTCTCATGTTCCTGATGATGCCCATTACGTAAAACAGTATACCTGGGAGTGGAAAAACATAAAGAAAGATTCGTTAGTGCTAGTTAAAAGGACAGGCTTATGTAAAACGAGTTCTTGAAAACCCAGAAGTACGTCTTAAGACAGTACATCATCCAAATATTCAGATCCCACACTAAGCAAATGTGAATCCCTGTTTTGCTCCATGACAGGAAACCAAATCTTCAGTTTAAAGCAGTCAAGACAATCCCTGAAAATGAAGAACCTGTTGGTTTTCATATATCTAAGGTGCAGCTGGTAATGAGAGGAAACCAGACCAAAGAACTAAGAAACACTGATCATCTGTGGGTGGACTAAGCTCAAGGCACTTCAGTTAATGTCTTCAATGTGAGCATTTAAAGAATCATTTGAGACTAGCTTGGGAAGTGAATGCTCTTTAGGGTGAAACGGAGACCAACATTTCAGGGCATTTCCACTTACAAAAGAAAGTAGTCTCTGTCTGTTGCAAAGCTGGGTTTAGTGCTAATTCTAGTATGTCTTATCAAACGAGTCTTGTTCCGGTTGTATGTCCTTCGGACGTTATGTCATGTATATACCTTTCTGATAGTTTTCCAGACTTTGGGCCAGAAAAGCAGAATTCAGTTGCAAGGTTTTCCACACTATCTCTTATCCTGTGCCTCATCTGCCAGCCCATTTGCTGCTGCCCATCTCAACATGGCTTTCTGAACAGAACTGTTGATTTAGTTTGCTAATGACGTGCAGCTTTTTTCCCTGTGCTACTAGGCCGTGTGCAATGCTTAGTATGAATAAGCAGATCTGAGGTGATGGCAAAAATGGTGGCTAACTGGAGTAAAATTTTCTTAGTGCATCTTTCTAGGATTTCACATCTAATCAATCTTGTTTACAAATCCCCGTGAAGGGTACAAAGCAAGCAGCTATCTTCCCCTTTGCCGTCCGTTTCATTCAAACTGAAACTGAACCAAGCCATCCTTTGAGTAGGTCCAGAAGTAGGAAGCTGCTAAAGTAACTGTAAAAACATATTTTTCCCCTTCCAAATGCATGTTGGAGAAACCAGGTCTCTGTTAAGGTTTTCCTCCCCTGTGTGTTGAGAGATGTGGATTTATTATCTCCTTTTGTAACAAACATACAAGACATACCTGAAATATCTGCATCCCAATAAAGATTAAAAAAAGAAAAAAGCCTAAGAAAATAGAAGAATATATCACTTCTGCTATTAGCAGAGGGAAAAGGAGTACTATCAGCCTTAGGATTTGTTTGAATAATGATCAGAGAAAAGGTCAGGAACTTCTCATTGTCTGTATAGTCAAGAACTCGTAGTATGACATCAATTTATTTGGTGTTATTAATTTGGATGCATCTCTTTCTCCATTGAGTATACTTAGGACTTAGGCTCCTAATGAAGGTGCTTACAATGCCGCTGAAATGTCTGAAGTAGATGATCTGAATATCCTACAAATTATGTATCTGTTTGTTCCAGGAGATCAGCTGTGGACTCAAAATGAAAGCCAGGGTGTAAACTGGACTGCCTGTCTGAGTTTGCCCTCATGAGTATTCCTGGAGGGATTTACCCTCTAATGTACTAGGGGCTGTTTTTCATCGTGGTCAGCCTTGGTTGCCTTAATACAAGTCACTGTATGTGCAGATACATCCACTGAACGTACTCCCTTGTTGCTCCATCACTTTAAATAATTATCATAAATTTCAAAAAAGTGCTAGTTCTACCAACAAGATACAGACTTGGTGTAAGAAACGAGAAAAGACATTTTGCATCTAACACTGAACAGACATTCTGATTAGATGACCATGAAGCGTACAAGTCATAACGTAATCTTAATTTTATATCCCAAGTCAGACATGGCACATCGTGTGAGGCAATCCACCGAAGAGACCTCTAGCATGGCGAAGTCTCTGCTACAAATGGTGATACGGAGGATGAGAGCCAGGAGACGCCCCGTGCTCTGAACAAGGCAGACATAGCTCAGAGCAGCTCGGGACTTGCTCAGAAGCGCGACAGACAGGCACTGAAAGCTGACTTCATGCAGGATATCCAAAGAGCCAAACCTTTCTTATTCTCCTTCTGCAGTAGTCAGAAAACAGTTGTGCAAGATCAGCAAGTTAGCAGGTGATGCCGTTTGTTACAAAGACGCATTAAGCTAAAGAGAAGTCATTAAGGTGTCCCAGGATCTCTTGTGGCACAAAGTGTCTGTCTGAAGCCTCTGGCAGTGAGCTCAACACTTCCAGCTGTTTACCCTGTGGGGAAAGAGGACTGGTAGGAGAGGAGGAAAGAGCATTCATAGCAGGGTTCCACAGCTACACTGCAGGGGTGGTGGCTTGCGCTGGTGCTGGCACATCAATCCTAAAATTCTTACCAACATCTCCAGGAAACTGTTAAAGGAGTCCTCTGTGGGCAGGCTTTTGTGTTACCAGGATTGCTTTCACATACTGTAGTTGTTCCCTTCAAATGAAAGCTCAAAGCTACCTGCCAGTTACAGGGCACCAATTTAGTGTCAGATAAAAGACAGGATTGTAACAGCCCTGCTTTTTTTCACACCACCGTATCTTAACTGATCTGCTTTCTGAAAATTAATTGATTTTTTAGGCATCAGTATCTATGGGAAGCAAGCTTCAGAGAGAAAGCCAAGCTGCACCTGATGATACTCATTTTTGCCTCACCTACAGGAATGCACCTACGTGCCTCATGTGCCTCAGCTCCCCGCGAGCTGAGAAGCCAAGCACCGTGGGATTTATCTTACCAACCACAAGCAGAAGACAACACTCAGACCCTTCATGCGTGGGCTGTTTCAAGAGAAATTTGTCAAGTAGGTTTGAATAATGAATACATCTGAGGAAGCCACAATGTATGAGCAGGAAAAAAATTTAAAAGGTTTAAATGCATTAAATAAATAATCTGCAGCAATTAGTTACTCAGCTTTCCTGCCTGTAATGAGTTCCTTCAATGGGATTTGTATACGCTGGCACATTAAGCTACCAAGGTAAATTTCAAATAGCATCCCAGGCCGCCTCTGCCCTCTGCATCCGACTCCTCCCGGAGCTGGGGGAAGAGCACTACTGTCATTTCACCTGACAGCTTTACTCGGATCATAAACACCATTACCCAGCAATAAAGCCTAATAATGAAAAGGCATTACCACCTATAAAGGGACCCTGCTGCAGGCCATTCACATACTTGCCAAATGGTACTTTAATTGTGATGATGAACAATTTGGAGATAATTGTTTCCGCATCTCCTGCTGCTTCTGACAGTCCAATGGACCCTTTAATTGACTGGTTGGATTAGCTCTCAGCACAGCTGAGGGGAGCTGTGTGGTTTCACCCTCCATAGGCCCACGACCAGAACAAGAAGCTCCAACATTATTCTGGGAACTCAGCAAGAGCGAGGGAGAAAACACCAAGGGGATGCAATGGCTGTTTGTAATCTTCCCACTTCCATCCCCTGCAGAGCTATCCCCGACACCGACTTGTACAATGCATTAAGGAAGGAAGGCCAAAAAATTGCTGGTGTTTGCATTCCCCAACTGTAATGAAAAACAGTCACCATTTCCATGGAGCCTGAGGTCCCTGCTTAGTCCTCACCTCCTGATGAGCAAACCCGCAGCGTCCAGCTCTGCCCCAAGCATCTTGCCTGTCTCACTGACAAGCAGAAAGCGGTGCAATTTTGGGGAAGGGCTCCTGGCTCTGAACACAAAAGCTAACTGCATCCATTTCGTCGGCAGAGCATGACCCAGGAGGAGGGGGAGCAATACCCTGAAGGTGTGTGTGCCACCCCGCTGTCGGAGCTCAGCTGGAAGCCACCAACTAGTTTCCAGAAGGGAGCGTCTGTATGGAGGCGGTGCCTGGGGTCCTTAGGACAGCGGGGAACGGACGGGAATTGGAAGGTATCTGCTCTTTCCCAAAAATGCCTCCTACCAACCCTTCATACTTGCAGTATGTGTGTAAAGCTGCCTACGCTGGTTACACATACCCACGGCTCCTCCGCGCCAGCCTGGGAAGCACAGCTTGCAGTTCTGCAGCCGTTTTACCCCTGAATTACTCCCCTAGTTTTTAACCATAGTCTTTGCTCTGAACACTCGTATTCAGCCTTTGTCCCCTAAACTCCCTGCAAACTCGAGCTCATCATCCTGCAGGCAGTTAATCCCGGTTGCGGCTGCGAAGGGTGAGGGGCCCTGTGCAGGTACAGAAGCTCTCTGAGGGTTTGGATCACGTTAGTAGATACTGGTCGTTAATAACAAACCGACAAACACAGAGAGCACAGACAGCCTTTCCCAGCTACAGCTGAATCACTAATGGGCTAAAGGACTTGTGTGGCAGCAGCTCCTGCGCTGTCCAAAGCCTCTGAACAAACACTAGGCCTAGCGTTCCCTCAGCAGCCTCTGCCCCTTTAACCTTGGCAGGAGAAAATTTTACCTTGAGGGTCATAAAAATAGCAGAGAAAACAAAAAAAGAATAAAATAAATGCCCACAACTGTCCAAGCACAGCAAAGCATCCAGCTGGGCTGAAGGCAGATTAATGGAGGAAACCACAGCCGTGATAAACCCGCTGTAGGTGCGCAGCTGTCTTTGCTCTCTGTTTAGTAATCCTTTCCCAATACACTTGTTTACATTATTAATTGCTTCAATTTTTGAACCGCCAGAAGGTGGTTCCTGTTGTCTTTACGTTCACTGGAGACTGAGGTGAGGGTTTGCAGCTGCCAGGGTTGGGAAGGGTTCCCTTTTGTGCAGGGGTACCACGAGCTGTTAACTATCTGCTCCCTGGGACGTTGGCCACTGAAATCCACTCCCTCTCTGCCCGGAAAGTGAAGGACACATTGTCACCCGGTAGAGAAGTGATTTTACACGCACATTCAGACACCAAGAGATCAGTGTTACTATGGAAGTAGGTGGATGAGTGCGTTTATGGTATATATGCCTGTTACTGGTACTGCCAGGATAGCTTCGGTCTCAGCTGGATACACAAAGGGCCGCAAAGTCTGGGCAAGTTTAGACGTGAATTGTACAAAAAGCAGATAAACGCCAAGTTTCATTGTATTTGCAAATCTTTTTCATAGGCTTTATATTATAAATGCAGCGTAGTTACTTCCTGAGTTTCTGAATACCCCTTGGTAATGCAAGAATGGACGACAAAAACCCTGTATCAAATTCTTTGAAATAAGTGTTGCTCTTAGCTGTTCACATTGAATTGCTTGAAGCCTGTAACATACTCTGCCACTGGCTGCAACAGCGACCTTACGGATGTGCTAGCCTGTGAGAGTCTCCTACTGCCCCTGCACTCACACAACTCAGCAAAATTACCCATGACTGAAACGAAACTGTGGTCCTCGGACATCCCTGTAGTGGGATTTGGGGTTTGTTGCTGGTGCTTCGTTAGTGACTGCCTCCTGGGCTGACGGAGGGAACTCGGGCATGGCAGTCAGGCAAGGAGCATAGTTTCAACTGTGACATCCTTAAAAGTTTGAAATAATCTGTTGACTTTTTGGCAAGAAAAGGAATAAATCTGCAGGTTTTGTGGCACTGAAATTTGTCCTGCATTTGAGCCAGTTTCTTTGAATTTGTCTTTAAAAAAAAATTAAAAATCAATAATTCTGTAAAAATGACAAGTGAAACTTCTCATTTAAAGGCATTGCAATTTGTTGTTGTTTTTGAGAAGTGTCCTTTCTTAATACTTTTACATTAACTTTTTTTTGGTCAACTGCTTACACCCCAAATGAAAGATTTCAAATTAAACCAACCTTTAAATTTCAGCAAAACCAAAACTCTGGAAAGTCTAAATCTATTCATGTTTTCCTGACAGTAGCACACTGCAGTCCAAATTAAAGCAGAAATCTGTTGTGCTGAGCTCTGGCTAGCTCCTTTTGAAGAGAATGCATAGTACAGGCTAATTTAGTTTACAGCTAGGAGATTTAACAGGTTGGAGCGGATGTTTAAGGGAGGTCAGAGTGTCTGAGAAACATGCAATTATAAAGACTTACTTGCTACGTCAAAAATAACGAGTTTCAAGCTAAAATCAAAGTGGTATAGAAAATGCTTTTCCCATTCTCCAAAAGTTTTCAGAGTTTCAAATATTTTCACCATTTCTGATCTGGTGCAAGTCTGCAACTTCTCGCCAGACAGAAAAGAAAAAAGAAAAAAGAAAAAAAGAGCAGACTCCAATTCATGTTCAAGGCCTTCTCCTGCCTTTTATCAAGGTGACTCATCTAACCGCTGTGTTGCTGGCAATTTTATATGAGTGAGCACTCATCTGCCTGTCTCTTCCATTTTCTCCTTTTTCCAGCTGTTGATTGCCAGCACTCCAAATGAAACATTTCAAAATATATTTCTTCCTTCACATGCAACTAGAAACTCTCTTCAGGACTCCAGAAATCTCAGTAACAGCTTTTGTCCAGGCAATTTCCACCTTGGAAAGCTGTGACAATGTTTGCAGAGGCAACCCAGAAAACACAAATATTTCTGGTTATTCTTAGGGAACACAATCAACTTTTCCACTGCTCTCCCATTCCTCCCACCTTTGGTTCTGCTCCCCGTGGGCTCAGACAGGAGTCCTGCACCTTTGCGTGTCATTCTCCACTATGTCCTCTGAGTTTTGCCTGCAAAATTCTGATGACCCCATGGTTGTGCCACAGCTGTGGGTTACAGGTGATGCCATGTGCTTTGGTGCATAAGAGCAAAGCTTTCAGCCCTAGGAGAGCTGTAAACCATGTTTCTGAACAGCTCAGCGGCAGCACAGCCCTCAGGCTACCCAATGAGTGAAGAAGATCTGCCGCTTGTAATGGGGCGTCTTGAGGTAGCCCAGGCAGGACGTAGACACAAGGAGATGTGAGGGCCAGGAATCAGAGCCTGGACAATGGCCAGAACTGGAGAAATAGAGACTCCTTCAATCTCAACAAAGAAACCTTGATATTGTGTCTCTATTTTCATCTGTGTTCAGACCAGGTCCCAAAGTCTCAATGTGAAAATAGTGGGGCAGGAGATCTCAGAAATAAAATACTGCAAAGGAGTTGAAGTGCAAAGAAATATCTCCAGATCCATCACATGTCTTGCAAGATGATGAAGCTGGTGAAGTGAAACTGGTAAAGTAAGATTTCAAAAAAGGAAGGCAAATAGGTGATGATCACTGTGAGTTACATCACGGAACCTCTTATTTGCAGAAGCAACAGCAGAAGTAAACACTTGTTGGGACTAGCGGAAGACTAGATGTTACTGTGTAAGATGTGATAAACTGTGAAGATTTACGTTTTGCCAGAGCTGAGATTCCCATTTTTAATAATGGAAACTACCATTACTGAATGCAACTACCTAAGGCGATAGACTGTAGGAAGTATCTGCACATAGGTAGAAGCTGGCTGGAGCCATATTTTAAGTGGAATCGAGCTCCCAAATTGAATAAAGAATTGAAACTTTTCTTAGATTTGAAAATTGTGTTGGTTCACAATTTATCTTCCCCTGCGTTTTACTTTCTGTCACAGCTGCACAACTCTTCAATGTTTTCCCATCTGGAATATATGCAGCACCATTGTTGTAGCTTCACAGTCAATATAGTGTCCATTTCTCAAAGCTCTGTTTCTTTCAGATGGACTTACAGAGAAAGAATAAATATCTCTCTTCAATATCGAATTGGGATTACAGTTAACAATCACTTGGCAGACCAGAGTAGGCTATTTTAATGAACACATCATTCTGAAATAAGCCTTCCACCATCTGTTCAGTCCCATGATTATAAATGCAAACAACATAATTCATAAATGCACTATAAAAGAGAGGGAAAGGGAGAACAGGTTAAGATGACTGTTTGTGAGTTATTCCAGACAGTGATGCACCTGCTTAATTTATTCCTGTTTCAGGAGCAGGTAGAAAACAGTCTTTTAATTCTGTGTTTTATGGCAGTCACTAACCCACAGTAAATGATTGTCTGCAGATGACAGAGATGTCGTTAAGTGCAGTACAGTTTCTGGTTGGCATCATTGTTTAGCCATGTCTACGATGGAAGCGCCCAAGAAGGATCACACAGATCATCCTGAATCCCAGTGGGCCAGGAATAAACTTTGAGCATGTTTTTCAGAACAACAGGAAAGAGCCTGCGGCATTGCAGCATCTTCCCAGGCTACAAGAGCTAAGGGTAAAGATGGAAATTATATTTTCTCCCTGAAAAGATGCTTCTGACATTTCAGAAAACTGCATAATCTTGGGAAACGGTCAGAACGTTGAGAAGAGAGTCAACGTAAAATCCAAGAATGTCTGGAATCTGCTATTTTAATTTGTGACATTTTTCATTTTGAAAGAGGCAAAAAAATTTTTTTTAATCGAAAATACACAAAAGCCCAAAAAGAAATGTGAACAAAATATGTTGCTTCATTCCCGTTTTCTGTTAAAAAAAATAAATATGCATAATTCAAATTAAATGTATTTTCACAAAACATTTTATTTTAATAGAGCTTTTCAAAAGGTCAGTGCAGAATTGTACCTCTCTCACAATTGCCAGGTCCGTAGCCTCCACGAAATGAAAAGCTTTCTAGTAACCCTGTAATTTCTGGGCTGAATGCCTCATGCTTCCAGCCATTAAAGTGAACTTCTACATTTGGCCATCAGTAGAAAATCTTTATAGCAGGATAAGAACAATACCCCCCACCTACTCAACATAATTCCCGGGGCAAAAGGGAGCCAGAAATTACAAGTTCATTCTATCTTTTTATTGATAAGTATCAACATTGCAGAACAACGTAAATCGATTTCATATTCAATGCTGCAAAACTAGCAATATATCTAATACTTCCAGGATGAGTAGCCCCTGTTGTTTCTCTGTGGGTTTCACATTTCCTTCTGTTTCTGAGATGAGCAAGATACTTGCAAGATTTCCTAGCAGTAAAGTTTAAGCTTATTGTGTATCTTCATTCTGCTGCATCTGATTGACCTGCAACCGAGAGGTTGCAGCACATTCTCAAAGGTGAGTTTACCAAAGGTAGGTCTTTCACTGCACCTGCGCGTGACAGCCTGTGATCTGCTTTGGTCAACAGAAGCTAATTCAGAGATAATTTCTCTTCTAAATGTATGAGAAACCAAGGAATATAAAAAGAGTGCGTGAACTGAGAAAACACAATGAGAACTGCTCCAAGAGAACCCCCTCAGATACCAGCCATATTCCTTTAACTCTGCAGAGATACACTTTAATGTTCATCTCTTCTGTGCTTTCAAGTGCAGGGCTCCCACCCTCCAGCCAAGCAGGCTGGAGGAAGCAGGACTTCAAACCAGACGAGCCCGGGCGTGGGGATGGTGAAGCCGTCATGGCTGGCTGCTGCTTCTGCTTGGGAGCTGAGTTAGTCTGGGCGGCAGACGGATGTCTCCATCCCCTCTTCCTAGGACTATTTCTCTTCATTGCAAGCTGACAGCCTGCAGAGCCCATAAAGATACGGTATGATTATCCGAGTAAAGCGGCTGGGGTAGATGATTTGCTAAATCGTCTGTTGGAGCTCTGGTAGAGAAACAGCCAACCAGACACAGTCGGTATCTGTCCGTGCCTTTGCAGCCAGGCCCAGGAGAGCACAGTAATGTGGCCACGCAGATGAAATCCATCCTCTGCACCAAGCCTTACAACAGGGATCTTCCTTTGCCTTCAGTGTCTACTATTCTAATTTGGGGGAGGGATCATCTTTTATCTGTGCGTAAAACCCACCTAGTCAGTGGATTTCATGTCTCAAGCAACATCAGTCTATCCCCAAAGAGAAAATATTCCTAAATTCTTAAAATGCCCTACCCAAGTTTGAAGTGTGTCCTAGTCTTACTTTTAAATTATTTCCTTTTAAATAAAGAGGAGCAAATATCAGTGGACCATTCCTCCTTAGAGATGATGCAGTCCTTTGGGAAAACATGGGTAAAATCCACAGAAAAAATCATTAAAAGTTCAGTTTTCCCATTACAGCTGAATGGTCAAAATCTGGATCTCAGGAAAACATTCATTCGAATGCTAAATTATTTATATGGATATGACAGCAATGTTGATTTTAAAGTCCTTTGTAGTCAAATGTAAATACAAATTTGTCTCTATGTCATGACAAGTGTTTATTTTTTTCCACTCTTGAGCGGTTATGCTGAGTATCTTAATTATCTTTAAATCAAATAATGCTGTTCAGAGCTTGTGAGCTGGAATTAAGCACTCATCATTCTTTACTAAATTTCAGTTAAAGGTTTTAAAAACAGCTGTCTCCAGCCCACATAATCCAGCCTCCGGTACATTTTGTAAGACTTCTGCGTGCCTCCTCACATTTAAAATTAGCAGACAGTTCTCCAAGTAAGCAAAGCCTCCGAGTGAGAGAAGCATATCGCTGGAAAATTAAATTACTTTCTTTGTATCTGACAAGTCACAGAAAACAAAGAAAGCATCTATCAATATGTTTGTTTCTGTCCTTTCTTTTTCCTTTGTTCCATCATTCCTGAAGGATGTTTGCCTTAGCTGAAGCTTGCCTGGTCTCTCACTCTTACAAGCCAGCTCTGGCTGCCGCTTGCTCTAATGAGCTGCAGCTCCAGGACATGTTCCCAGAGCATCTCAATCAGATATGGGTCAAGGCGCTCCCGTACAGTACCAGGGAAGTCACTGAAGCTACACGAGGGATGTCCCCATCTCCAAAAGCGGAGGTGTGCAAATAATGCCTAGTGGATACGTGACCGCTCCGACCCACAGGCACTACTGGTTTGGGTCAATGTAGACTAGAAATGTTTCATTTTTTTTTCTGGCAAAACAAGACCAAAATCCCTTCCAGTTAATTTATTTTTGTGTTTAAAGTAGAAGCATATCTTTTTTACGGAGGATGTTTAACTCCTTTTAAAAGTGCAGAGTAATAATAAACTGAAATATGACTTCGAAATAAAATGTCAAAACACTTCAGCATCTTGTTTCCTTTTCATTTTCTCCTGCTGAAAACAGTTGCTGAAGCTGACCCAACCAGTTTGTCTAACTCGAACTGCAAGTGCTGATTACATCTTCCTTTTTTTATTCTTTTTATTGCCAGGCTCTATTAATGAATTTGGTATAAGAAAAATCATAGGAACCCGTTTAAGTTCCTTTAACTTCAACAGCTAGTCCCAGCACACTGCTCCTTTGCTCAGAAGATTCTTGTTCCATGAATGGAGGAAAATCGTATTGGTATCTCTGGTCGAATGCTGAACACAACCCTTCACTTGGCACAGGAAACAGATTGGATGGAGATTGATTAATGAAGATAACTAATTAGGACCCCGGCCTGAGTCAGCCAAGGCATTTCACGTAGATCAGCAAAGAAGCAAAGAGTCGAATTCAATAAAAAATAGGGCTGAAGGAACACATTTTTGTATGTCATTATCTCTGGGTACTACTTAAAACCTTTTACATGACGTTATAAAGTCTTATTGCAGTATCGAATAATAACGTCTTAAGATGGTAATTGCGTTCTTGATAGACATAAACAGTTAAAAAAAAGGAACATGACCACAGATGCTTGAGTGCTAAGCAAACAAATGCTAAACATGCTAATAAGAACACAGATCAGCTAAATTCTTCAGTGATGTATTTTAATAACTTTTTAACAGAAGATTACCAGGGGCTCAGGACACCTCAAGACTGCAGAGGTGGCTTCTCTGACAGTTCCTGTTTGATTGTGGGCAAACCTGCCATTCCTCTGAGCCTTCTTTCATTGTGGATAAAATAGAGGCAGTACTACTTCCCTTGTATGCCTTGATTTTAGCCTCTTTGGAACAAACTTTGTGTCGTGTCAGACACGCATAGTGTCTGGTACAACTAAATCATAGTTTGGTTCAGGGCTGTGGTGCTCCAGCAGCAGCAATTAATCACTTGCATAAAAATAGTTTGTTTCAATTTTTAAATGTCAGAAATACTTTCCAGGACAGAACAACCTACAGCTGTAGGAAAGGTGTTTTATTTACTGAAGTACTTCTTTCCTCCACTAAATCCTTCACGCCCTCAGAGCCTGGGAGTATCCTGTCTCTGGGTCACTGCTGCAAAGATGCTCTCAGGCTGGCGAAATAGAAACAGGGAGGTGACTGAGTTTGGTTTGGACCTCCTGTTTCTCTTTGCACAGTCACAGTAAAGAGATTCCACCTTTCCTCTGGTTCTTTTAGCAATGCTTACTAAAAAGGCTTAATCCCCCCCCACCCTGTAATGGTCACGCTGCAGCTCTGCACTCTTGCGCTTCCGATGCTGAGCCAGCGTTGGGACGGCACACTCCCTTTGCACAGAGCAGCGCCCGCCGGCAGCCGTCCTCCTCTGCTGACCATGCAATATTGCCTTCCTGTTTTACACTTCAGCATCCCGGTTTTACCTGACATAATTTCAGGTAAGGGGAATGGTCGAGACTGGCCGGGCACTGTGCCTCTTGGCCCCGACCCACACTGAACAGCGTTGTTTTCCATCGCTTCCAGTGGAGATCGCTCTGAACATCCATCTGATGTTAGTCACTGTTGGCCAGTTATAAGTTGTAACATGGATGTTGCTAAGATATGCCTGAGGTTTTTAATAACTTTTTAAGTGAGAACAACAAACAACCTCTGAGTGGGGCCTGGAAGGGGCAAGAAATACAGGACGTGATTCCTTGAGCGCATCCGTTTGTGACTGTTTGTCCAGCTTGCATATCTTCCGGCCTGCCCACTTCCTAGCTGATGTCTTACGACACCAAACCTTCAGGAGCAAGCAGCTGAACAGGTTGAATTTTTTGGCATAAAGCAGTGTCATCATGGAGAAAGTTAATACTTTGGGAGATGTTTGCCAGATCTCTGTGAGTGAGAATCACTGAGCTGCTGATGGCTTGGTGGCTCTTTGGACGTGAGTCAACAGGGCTCAGCAGGACCTTAAATAAACCAACTATCTCACGCACCCAAAACACACCATGACTGCTGTCAAAGTTGTTCTCTGCTGTCAGCCTGACCCAAGAAATGATGCCCAGCTGAGAACAAAGTTTCTGTTTCCCGCGGAGCCGAGAAACTCTTGTTGCTGTTGCCCCTGTGCTCCCGTGGGCCGATTGCATTTCTCCTTTCATGCTCAAGCAGATGCCTGTGCCTTCCAGAGCTGTCAAACGTGGCAGCTTTCAAACAGCAAAACTCACTTTAAAAATAATCAGCCTCATTATACCGTTGGCAGTTTTGATCCTGTCAGAACAATAGCTGCCACGTTTCTTCAGCACATCCCAAAGGCATCTCACACTACCCTCGCTAGCAAGATTAGCAGTTTGTACCTCACCTCTTCCTGGGTGTAAGGATGAGAATTGCAGGCACCCCTACGCAGAAAAACACCCGAGCTGGGATGCGCGAGGGAGTGCCGCCTCTCTCCTCCCCTCTGGCCCCTTCGTGGAGACCTGCTGGGACTCTGGCACTCCCAGCTCTCTCCGCCACAGCTCCAGGTCCTGAGCTGAGCTGTGGATCTTAAACACAAAGACAATGCCAGCTAATGCCCCTCCTGACCTTGCTGGAGGGGTTGAAGACCCCCTCACCTTGATTGCTTAACTTCACAGCTGCAAAATATCAACATATGGTGCAATAGCTTAAAAATAAAGCCTGCTTTGCTTTTTGTTTAGAGCTGCTGAGACAATGTCTCGAGAAGCAGCCTTGGTCACGTCACGTCAGAGTGAACCAGGGGATGAAGAAGGCATCACCAGGAAGGTCCCCAGACACCTGGCTTGAAAAGTACTTTTTCCTTGTTCTAACAAGTCCAGTGGAGGCATTAGAGATGTGACAAAGATTATCAGCTACCCCATGCCACCTCTCTGCTGATACAGGGCTGTACCACTTGCCATTACTTTATCCAGCCTAATTTTGGCCATCCAAAGGGTGTTTCTACAGCGGTTCCCTCAAGAGGCTACTTCATGTACTAATAGATATCATGCACTGGCTTTGCTGGCAGTCATCTTAATTATGCTTGTCCCATCTCCCAGCTTGGAGTTTTCTCTTTTCCCGGCCTCTTTATGCATCCGTCTTTCAGCTGCTTGACCTGAATTATGCTTATCAGTTTCCCTATTTTCCACTGCAGGACGTTCTGCTAAACTTTAGCAGAAGGCCTTGGACTTTGGATATGATGAACATAAATGTGACAGTGACTGGTGATAAAAAAACCATGGGATCCGCACAGCAACCAAGATGATGGAGTCAGCCCAGAGACGTTGACTTCTTCCATCACAGATTTGCAAATTGCTGATATTATAATAGTTGAAGCTTCCACAAGAGAAACAGAAACTTGGGAACTGAAGGACAGAAACTAAGCTAACTTTAAAATCAACAAGGGAGCTATTTGTTTTCAGTGATCTAAATCCATTTGCTAATTATAAACACCAGGGTAAATAAGTAAGCAAATGAGTGAGGCCATCCAATGCCATGCTGCAGAAGACGGGCACTTTCTCCTTTTTCTCACATTAACCCTGTATTTCCATTTCTCTCTCACTAATGTCAAGTTTGGCACTACATGATGTGCTCTAATTACCTGCAAGTTTTGGCCTACAGTTCATTTTTGCACCATAATTAATACAACATTCCTAAGAGGCCCAAATCTGATAATTAGGAGAGTAGTTAGAAGTGCTTGCTTACATTAGAAATACACAGCATCACATTAAGAGCGGTTTATAACTACCCGCAGATGGGGTAGCTCATAATAGGCTTCTGGTTTTTAAGTAAGGTGTTTCAATTCCTGAAGTACAAGCAGAATCAATTAAGAATATTCAAATGGAAGATAATGAATGTTTTTATATAAATGGAGATCTCACAACTGGCATAATTAGATCTTTCATCTGCTAGGGAAAAAACACAAGCCATTTGTCAAAGCTGTGGAACGAAACAGTGGCAAAAGCACTTGGAGCTCTTGCCTTGTGCTGTGGAGACACCACAGTTTCCAAATGCATCTCAGCCACGAGCCCCAAGACTGACTTTTGTCTGTCAGGTTTCTAACATGTGCCACGGTGCTTGTTAGAACGGCAGCTGCCAGGAAATGGGTGGCTTTTCTGCAGTGAAATATCCAGTGAAAAATTACAATTGCTGTTTGTTGAAATCTTCTGGCAAAAAATTCTTCATGATTTCATGTGTCTACTTTGTGTGCGCAAGAGCAGAACTTTTTTTGTGTCAAAACAAGACTTTCTATAAAGAGTTATGCATTTTATAACAAAAGTCTAGCATATGCACATTGTTAATGTCAGTCATTAGTTTAAGTTCCTTTCTGAATAGCGAACTATCACAAACTCCCTCACAGCATCTGGAGCTCACGCATGTTCCCTCCTACTCTACAGCCTGCCGGTAAGTTTTCTGGTCACCAGGGTACATATCATCCTTTCCTGTCTTTTGTAGGGCCAGTTCACACACGTGCTCACGCAAATCTATGTTTTTGTACCTTGGTAACTTCTGCGTATCCTGAAAGTGGTGTTGTGAGGCTGTCCATATGTTAAGGCATCTAATAGTAAGATCTGAAAATTATATTTTCTGGTAATGGAACAATGACACAAAAATCAAGCACCAGAAAACAGTATTAAGACCAAAATTAATAACAAAGGTCCTTGTTGGTGTCTCTAACAAATCTCAACTAGTGTCTACTTTGCTTTAGGTTAAGTTGTAGTAAGTCTTACCAACTCAAGGTAAAGTTTCTTTGGCTACAGTAGTTGCTTCCTTTTCTCAGCTATCCATCCTACTCTCAGGGAAGGACAGGTCACATAGCAAATACCGTGTTTCGCCATGTTGTTTCGAATGGGAGTTATTCCTCTTTCCTTCTTCCTCAAGGCTTTTCAGTTACTATTTCTCTGATATGCATTAATTAGTACATTCCTGACTTTGGACCGCTTCTCTCTTACAGCCCACTGAGTATGAATTCACAAAACTTCATACATTATATTATGAAAAATATTACCATGGCAAACTTTTGAGCTGTGCTTATAACTACTCTTACTTTGTAAGAAATTTTATTAGGATTAAATGTCATACCACAGATGGTGACATTGGAAGCGGGTGCTTAATTTGAGTAACATCTCCATATTCTCCTCTGTACAGCCTTGGTTTGATAAACACACACTGTGTTTTCCCTTATGCACTAAGGGCAGCAGCAGGCCCTCCATGCTCCCCATCCTACTCTGTCCCTCCCATATACGCCCCACTTGCAAACATTAATTCCCTGCATCACTTTCATAGAGAGTTGCTCCTCATTTTCAGCTTGGTTCAAACTGATGCCAAAATAAGCCAGTAAGTACATATTGGTCGGTGGCTGTGTTTTCATTCTCCTGTTGTTCTTCAGGAAGGATGATGCTTCATTTGCTCATCTGCCTTCCCTGCCAAGAGCTGTTTCACAGCTAGGTTAGATTGTCTTCAGGAGTGTGCTGGGAGGACAGGAGGCGCCTTTGACGGCTTCTTCATTTCACTATGATTCAGAGGTTGCTAAGCCCCCATTTTCTGTTAACTATATCCCCAAACATCCTGTGATGATAGCCTGTTATCTGACTACAGCCTTTCCAATCTCAACAGGAGTGTTCCTGGACATCTGCTAGTGAGGGTCTCCTATGAGTGATGCCAGCTACGGGTCCCCTCCAGGCTCAGGGACCCTCTGAACTTCGGTGTGCAAGAAGGACCCAAGGAAAACATTTTCTCTTCTTTCTGAGCATCATAGCAAGGAGAACCTCATCTCTTCAGAAGATGTCCAAAAGAAAAATGGCAAGCTCAATCTGAACATTTGAATACACCACGTCCAAGAAAGCTTGTCCGAGTGTCAGGAGAGGTAAAAATCTGGAGGAAAGAGCATAGCTGCAAACAATTTCTAATTTTTGTGAGGGTGGGGGTATCCAAGAAACTAGGGAGCATAATCAAAGAGAGATATTTGTCCTCTGGTGGGTTTCATAAAGTAAAAAGAGCCCTGGGCAATCCCTTTTGAGGTCCTCTATTACAGAAATGTCTTGTAGATTGGAACATGACACTTAAGAGCTGTATTGATCAATGTATTGGTTTTGATAATAGGAGGAGGTAACTAGTGCAATCAAAATATCTGGCAATCATCTGGGAGAAACGCATACAATAATCATTGATAAAGTCATATTCCTTCCCCTGCTGACATGATTAGATTTTCAGTTTTCTTGCAGAAATACAAGGTGGGAAAATTAAGCTTCAGGTGAAACTAGTCATTTATTGTACTTGACGTAAAGTGAAATGCTGGAAGAAAACAATCCAAAAATATTTTATGAATAGTGAGTCTTTCGATTGACTCAGCCAAGTTTGAGTCCTTTAAGCATAAGTGAAGCTCCGGAGTTTGCTGGAATGAGTCTGCGGAATATATATTTTCTTTGGCATCCAAGTCACATATCATAGTTACACCTGCAAATGGCAGAGAACAACCACAAGGGTATGTGGTGCCTAAACCTGAACGCTAACTGCCAAGACAGATCGTAAATACACGTCATTCGTGCTGTGGCAGCAGTCATCATGTATTTTAAATATCATACAGATTCAGAACCAAGAGACTGATTTGCTTCAGATGGTACAGATAAGCCCAAAGTCACCAAATCTTGCAACTGGCAAATTCNGTAAATACACATCATTCGTGCTGTGGCAGCAGTCATCGTGTATTTTAAATATCATACAGATTCAGAACCAAGAGACTGATTTGCTTCAGATGGTACAGATAAGCCCAAAGTCACCAAATCTTGCAACTGGCAAATTCTCTTCTGCAAGATCAGCTTTTTCAAAGTCTCATCACTTCTCAGCACAGGTCAAACCGTTCTCCACAGCAGAATTAGTTCAGAAAGCACAAGAACCCAAGCACAGGCACCTGGGAAGAAGAGCGGATGTCCCAGCAAGCTTCACGCACAAAATCACCCTTCCATCCACAAATTAAACTTCTGTCTACATGAGAATTGCTATTCGCTTACTTAAGGAATTTCTTTGTAGTCAATCCAGCACAAGAAATGCCAGTTTCTTATTTAAAAAAAAGAATGTTTAAAACATAAAACTGAAAACAGACATTAAGTAAGCAAAACCTCATCTGTGTTTTTCTTTGGTTTATGCTGGTTTAGGTCCTTCAGCCTGAGCCAATGAGGTTGTATTGGTCAGGTTTGCTTTACGGGATGGGACCGTGACCATGTCCTTGCAGCGTTTTCCCTGAAGACATCTGCTTACCTGGCTGAGCTCTGCCCCATCGCTGTAACTAACGGGATCTCAGAGGCTGTCGGTGTCCAAGGGACTCCCAGACTGAAGGAGGATGACGAAAGAGAACATGCCGCTCTGGCAGTCAAACACAGCTATGAAAACATCCTGGGAACATTCAGATAAGACTTGAAAAACTTTCTTCTGAAAGATCAGATTGTGCCTTTTTGCGCTGTTTACCACCACAGTGAGAATATCTGCACGTGCTGCCTTGGAGGTTGATTCCTTCAGCAGAGCTGTTTTTCCTAAACCAGACTAACCACAGAGGTGATTTCTTCAGCCCCTCACATAAGGAGTCTCTCACTGGTGGCCCCAGCCCTTCAACCTGTGGACCTCATGTCCAAAGCATCACAGTTCTGTGCTGTACAGCAATTCAGATGTATCACTGAGCCCACCGCACTGGAGCTTTTCTGAGCCTTGGCATAAGCTGGTGGAATACCACCCCCAGTCTGTGTCTCTTCGTATACGTGCCTGTGTGTGTAAGTACCTAATTCGCATATACCTGCTGTTTACACTAGGCTGCTTGATTTCTTTTAGTCCTTCTGCAGGTGTGAGTATTCCCTCAGGGCTCACAAAACCAGCAGCCCCCACCTGTCCATTGCTTTATATATTGCCTTCAAATTTAAGGTGCAGAAGGAAACAAACTTCTGAAGCTTGTGATATCCCCTTCCTTGGTTGCTTCTGGGCCTCTGTATTTTCTGCTTCAGAGGAGACGACATAGTCTATAAATCTCTGCCTTAGCCTCTGCTTTGGTAAATAAATGTTGCTGAGATTTATGTTTGTTCTCGTTCTTGAGGCAAAGCAAAGCAATGATACATACGGCGAGTGGAACAGGAGACTGCATTTTAGCCAGCAGGTTTCAAATGCAACCAACTTAAGTTTTGGCTCAGCTACAACAATCACTGGTCCATCCTCTTAAGAAATAAACCCAATTTTGTACCTACAGTTCTTAGTGTTACATTGAGGCAATCTAAGATGCACTTTGCCTAATAATTTAGCAGAAGATCACACACCTGCATGATTAGCATGATATAAAGTACAACAATGTTTTGCCCCTTTTTTAGGTAAACTCATCTCTGTTTCTAGAAAAATGTGAATTTTAAATCACAGTTTTCAGTGCACAATCGCACCAATTATGTCAGGGAAACACAAGACTTTTAGGATCAGACACCCTAAAATAACAAGGAATTTTTTGGATCACAAAGGTCTGTCATTTAGCAACCTGCTCGCCTCCTTACTTCACCCTTACTTCACCCATTTGCTGTTGCAGACCCATCAAATAGGTTTAGACATCACGACCTCCACACTGAGCTGCCTGGCTGCTTGCAGCCACATCTCTCTCTGTTTTCCCTAATAGTGTAGCAGAGGAGCCTCGGATGGGTTACCTGAAAAATAAGCCTTATTTAGCAAACAGAGATGGCAATTATATTGTCCCCAAGTTCCTAATGCAGTCAGGAAATTACTTTCAGACAGGATCACAAGATCTAGTGACTTCAGATAGACTCATAGACCACCCAAAAAGCAATTCGGTTACCGACATGGAAGTAATTTCAGCTGACTATATTGGCGCAAAGAGCGTTTGTCTTGCTGAGTTTTATGGCTTTTGCGCGACTGAAAAGCACTAAGATTTCACAGTGATTAACAATAGTCTGAAAAGCATGGTTTCAGTTACAAAATTTGGTAATATACTGCCACTTCTGTGGGAATTCCCAAACTGGCTGTGAACACGCCATGAGGACTCAAGACCAGGACACTGAGGTACCGAGAGCTCAGACTGTTTAGGAGGATGCACGGTTTAAGGAAACAGCTGTTGCAAAAAAATGAGGCTGTCACGGCTGAGAAGTAAAATATGGAGAGAGGGTATCTACTGAGGTAATCTCTTATATAGGCATTAGGTTTGCAAAACCAGAAGCTGAGAAAAAGAACGTATGTATCGGGAAACCCAAGAATAGCTGCAGATTTCTGCCTGGGACACAGGCATGCCCTGAGCGCATGTATCGCAAGAGAACATCACAGTAGAGGCACAAAAGGTGTGACACTGTAATAGGTCAAATGGGGACTTCCGGGCAGGGATTCCTCATTTTTTATATATAAAAAAAGTCTCTAGCTTGCTTTTCCTTTTTTTTTTTTTTTCCTTAGTTTGACCAGAACAACTAAGCTTCTTGCTTACTTTTTATGGGAGACACAACTTAGAATTTCTCTCCTGAAGTAAGAACTGATAACACCAATTACTGGGATTATCCTTTCATTCTGAATACGCTAAGAAATGCAAATTTCTTCCAACCATTTCATACAGCTGGTTTGCCTGGAGTGTGATAATTCTGTTACACAGATAAACTGTGCTGCTACCAGAGTCAAAGATCAGCGAAATGAAGAACACACCGATCTAGCTGCTGTCTCGGGGAGGGCTTGTAAAGGAAATCTTGTGTATATTTTGGCAGTGCTTTATCTGTGCTACCAAGCCTCCAGCTGCCAAGGTCTTAACTCCTAGCCGTTTAACGGGCATGCCTGTGTTTGGCCAAAAAAATGGGTGTGTTCCAGTGGCTAAACACAGCCTCATTAAATAAACTTGGTTGGTGAGGCTGCCATGGCAGAACCCAACATGTTCCTGGTATGTGCCTTCAGGAATTCAGCACGTCACAGCTGCTTTGTCAAGCCAGTTTTGAATTGCTCAGTTTCATCATCTCCAGCTATTAATCATGTTGCTTAATCTCAATTAAATGTTGTGGGCATCTCTCGAGCTCGGTTATCTCTTTATTTAATTACAGTAACATACCATAGAATGTTCTCTGTTTGATGAAACATTTTGCTCAATAGTTCAATCCAGAAACTGAAAGAATTAATTAGTTCTTAGAATATGTGTCTAAACAGGCGGTCAGGTAAACTGCACGTTTGTGACAAATGCCTGGACTAGTTAGTCATCGTAATCTATTACTGATATTATATACACAGAATTAGAAATACGTTGCCCAGTTCCGTTGCTCTCAGATCTCATAGGCTCTTCTGAAGTAGGAATTAGGCTAATACTAAACAGAGATAGCTGGGATTTGTCAGCTGAAATTCTTGGCCACAGCCCAGGAGAGTTTACAGTTTCGCTCTTGGTCCATAAACATTTACTCCCTGTGAACTGTCCCCTCTCTGCATCCTCAGCTATACGGTGCCATGGTCTGAGCCATCTCTCAAAAGGGACCGTCTGCCCAGGGAAATGTGGTACAGCAGCGCAAACTCATGGCAGAGCAGAACCAGAGCAACGCAGGACCATTGCTCCTGGAAAAGCATCTCAGTGTTTGCGGTGGCTTCACAGCAAACAGGACGTTTCCTTCCCTGCCACCTGCCTGCTTGTTTTACAGGGCCATACCAGTTCCTTTTCTCAACAAAGCCCAGAGCTGCTTGCCTCCCCCTTTTCTTTGCCAAAAAGAAGCTGGGTCAGCAAAAAATTGAAGATTACAGCCCAACTCTTGCAGCAAGGACAAAGCAGAGCAAAGGCAGGGGACTGCCCCGAGCAGACTGCAGCCCCAGAGCTCCTGAGGCAGTGTGGCCCTGACGCTGCTGCACGGCTGGGCTCTGCTCTGCTCTTCGACTTGACTTGTGGCACCCTTTGCTGTCATGCTTTTCTCACTTTCCTGCACACGGCTGTTATTCCTTCAGCAATACAAATGGAGGGGAACATAGCATGACCGGCACTGGCAACCAGGCGAGGTATGCAACCCCTGAAGATCCATTGCTTAAGACAAGCACTTTCTCTCCACCCGCCCACCCACCCAGCCACCCAGACATACACACTCAGTCAAATACAATTCACTGTAAAAGTACAATACTTGATGAAGAAAAACATGCAGGGCCTAACTGGTTTCCTATCAAAATTTACATGAACTTTCTGCTTCTCCTTGAACCATGCAGAGAGGCTTAGATGCATCAGCAATCTCTCCACGTGCAGGACACTTGGTTTTTGCAGGCTAGGAGACGGATGAGAACGTGATGATCCTTAGAGATTCAAAAATAAGTTCTGAGGGGGAATTACTCCAAAGCAGCATGCAGCTTTCATTCGTACTTCAGGGATCAGCTTCATCCAAATGGGGAGCAAATCCAGCTGGCCCAAAGCCCTTACAAGCTTAAATGCTGGTTTTCCGGTACATATGGCAGTACCATTCAAAGAGCTATGACAATGATACTGTTTATAGCTCTGAAAATGGCGCTGCCATCTGCACCATGGTGCAGTGGCTGTCATCCCCAGGACACGGCTCTGTGGCAGGACCCGTCCCGTGCCCTGCTCTTCTATGTGCTCAAGTGTCCTGCTAAAACACAGCACAACTCCTAGGTCGTTAGTTGAAAAAATGAGAATGGAGGCACAATTTTGGTTGAGATGTCCCTGCCATCTTAAAGAAAAGCACCCGTGAAGTTCCCATTGTGGTTGTCTGGAGGAAAAGACAAGGTGGTGCTGGCTGCACAGTCTTCTGCTGTTGTCGCTACAGTTGGCGGTGGAAGCACCAGTCCCCCGCACGCTGTTCCCTGCAAACACTACAGAGGCTGTTGCAGTGGTGCAAGTGAGATATGGTGACACAAGCACACACGCGCACGTACACACACGCGTGCCAGTTTCCTCTTTTACCTTGCAGTTTAACAGGAAAAAAAGGGAAAGCCTTCCTCTCTTTCCAGATTCCCCCCATAAATCGGCACATTTTCTTTCCTTCTCTTTTGACTGAAGTCAAGATGTCGCAGTGGAAGTGTACTGCACTCCGCTCCCGGATAGTTAGTAAATGCTGTAGAACATTGGACATTAATTTCTTCTGGAGAACAAGCACACGGCATTCACAGGGCACAATGTGCATGCTGCACCTACCAAGCAAATTGCCAGATATCCACTTTCCAATTAATCCCAGCATGCTGCTCGCAATTAAGCATTGATCAGTATTACTGCCCTTGCCAGCTGGAAGCCAGTTCTAGGCTGGGTATTTCCAGTTGCTCTTTGATAGCAGTCTTCATAATTGAAAGATTTATGCTTTGGAAATTGTGCAGCCCCTCATTTGTGTTGCTGAAACATCTTTCCAAGACAACTGTTGTATGACTACAGCCATAACCAGAGATTACCCTTATCACAGTAATGCATTGTTAAAGTAGGAAGACAGAGAAAAAGCTTTTCCTTCTCCGTGGCAGTGGCATCCTACCTGCAGTCTCCAAGGACAATTGTGGGAAAAGGCTTGTGTTACAAGTAGAAAATACTTTTTCTGATGTCTGAAGCGTTTGAATCAGCTGTGTTCCTATGACAGGCACTGACAGCTTTCCTCTCAGTGCTTTTCAGCCTTAAAAAAACCCCAGCAGGATCTCAAATAACTTCTCTGCAGCCTTGTTGAGTATGTCATCAATAACAACCGTGACAAAATCAACTGGGGGACATAAACAAGGACAAAAAGAGAAGCAGAAGAACAAGAAGCAGTTTTATCATCCCAGTTCTGTCTCTAGCCCATGTTAAATTGGCCCAGAGCTGATATAACCTGTGGGGGTGGCAGTGGCTCATGGGCTTGAAGACTACCGCCATGCTCTCGCAGAGCTGCCTGTGCCACGGCCATGGAAAAGCAAAGGCACTTGCTGGTTGGGACAGCTTTCTGGGTAACAACTTTGGCTTTCAGGCCAGCTAGGATGGACACGGCGGCTCCAGGGCAGCTCTGAGGCACATCTGACATCAGCCACGGAGCTTGACTGGAGGACCCCACTGCCTCTCATGCATTTCATTAGCAGTAGCTGCTTGTACTCCCTGAGTTCTGCATCCTCACCTACACAGAGCATCCCTACCTCCTACATTTTTCACTTCTTGTTTAACAATTCAGGATGGCATCACCAGTAACTCAGGTTTTCAGAGCGAGGTTAATGCAAGGGCTAAAATAGCATTTAGGGAGTCCATTTATCTTACAGAAGTATAAACAACTTCGTTTTCTATTCACAATATAATATAAAGAGCTCTAAAGGACAATACTATCTCAGAGAAAACATCTGCACAGGTGTGACCATGAATTTTCTAAGTGGCGATTTGATTTTAAAGACTTGGCAATACTTTGAATTTACTATTTAAGCAAGTTGTTGTATTGTTTTATGCAATCATTGTTCAGAAGCATAGTCAGTCCTTCTTTTTGACTATAAATTTTTTTGGGCTATGGATCTGCTGTCTTTAGTAATTCTATTTCAGGAAATGTGTGCTGTCAAAACTTTGTAAAGAATTGCTTAAGAGGCCAGGAGTGTAGGAGTGTGTTTGTGTTGCTCTGGCTCTGCAGGTGATCGTCAAAGCTCAGCAATGGCTTAATGATTCAGTTGGAAAACTTCTCCCTTTGACCATCCCTGTGGAGTTCCATTGGGGACCCCATACAGTGCATGGGGTCCCCAGTGGAGCTAGCAAGGTTTTTTGAACAGCAATTACTTATACCAAAACATTGGAGTGCAGGTTCATTCTGCCCCGATGGCCCGGCTCCCTGCTCTGAGTCTCAAAGTGAACCCCTCATTATCTTTCACCAGTGACACCAAGGCAGAGTCACCCACCTCCTTAACAGAAGTGAAGCAATCCACATCAAACGGGGAGGCAGCCCCAAACCAAAGTACTGTTCTTAGCTAACTCGATCACTGCAGCCTGCCAGGGCTTCTCATTGAATCACAATTCCATGTTTTGGAACAACTAAATTCTCTTCCGAACGAGTCACGAGGTTCAGAGACTGCCTTGGCAGCCTGCATGGGGTCTTTTTGCAGACCCTAATCAAATTAGTGGTGACTTTAAAGATTGGGATAAATAACAACAGGTTTTATCAATGTTGAGTTGTGAAATGCAGCTTTGCGCATCTCGCAACCAGGATAGCAGGAGTCCATCCTCTGAAGGAGCCTGCCAAGCCATGGGCTCAGATCCCCAATTGCTGCTAGTCAGGTAGAGCAGTGTAAGAGGCAATGGACTGTGCTCATTTACAGACACGTGAACTGGCTTGTGCCAGCTGCGTTTTGCTTTTTTTGTCCTTGCTCCTTGTTGCTTTCTGAAACTGAGCTACTTTCGCTGTTGTCCTGACCTGTAGGGAGGTATTTTTCACTTTGACCAGGAAAGTGTAAAATCCTGCCAGAACAGATTGTTAAGGCTTTGTAACTATTTAGCGGAGGTACCGTTGACTATACAACAGGAAATCAAGATTTTCCTCTCTGTGACTAGCAGAGCAAGTGGAGAGGTATTATATTCAAGTGTTAGTGGGTCACAGGATTTGACAGCACCTCAGTTAGCTTGGACTGTTTCAGGTAGAGTTGATTATTTCACCATAAAGCAGAGACAGCAGCACACAGAGCTGGAGACTGTAGATCACCTTTTGCTTGCTCTCTTCAGTTGAGTTTTTTGGAAGAACTGCAACCAAGACAGATTACAATTAAGTGATGGACATGCGGAGCGATGTTCGTGTAGGGATAAGGGCATGTGGCCATATGATGGGAAATGACAGTAGAGAAATTGCCAGAGGGAGGGAAGCAGACACAAAACCCCACACGAGGACATTTCACAAACACCTGACACAAAGAACTGAAGGAATAAAAGGCACATTAGACATCTATGTCTGAAATGTAGACCTCTGAGCTCTGTGTTCAACCCCCATCTAACTATGAGCGCCCAACGAAGTCCTTTAGATACCTAAATGCAAAGAACCCAGAAGAGCTGTGAACCTGCCTCATGCAAAAACTGCAGGAGCCTCCTACCCTCGGTCAGAGTGAGTCTCAGCTTTCCGGCCCCTTCATATCGGCTCACATGGGATGGAATTGGTGACAGCAGCTTAGTGAGCAAAGGGATTTGGAGATCAGCCTTCAGGTCTCCTTTTTCCTGGAGAGAGTCGAATTTGTTTCTCCCCCACCCTACAGTGACCCACCACCTCCAGACTCATAACTCCTTTCGGGTACAGGGTCCTGTTCGTGTTTTTCCATCCTGCAGACGTATTTAAATACACGCACGGTGCAGGATGACTTTTTAACTTCTGTGGTTGGTGTCCCTCCTTAAGAAAATGAAGATGAGGTGAGTGCCATTTCCTAAGCCAATGACTGCTTGAATATGGCAATGAGCAACTGAGAAGAACCAGGATGACCTGCCCTCTGCACCTCATCCCAAAAAAAATCACGAAGGAGTCTTTCACCCCACCTTGCTCTTGCTGCCCCATGGGCCAGCACAGCTCATGTCCCACCCATGAAGAATCCCAGAGGCCTTCCAGAGGTGACGGGACATGGTGAAAGGCTCTGACGGCTTGAGACTACACCTGCACTCTGTGCATGCTTACTAACAGACGTGCAAAAATGGGTTGAAGAAGACAGCCAGCTGGTCCTAGGCAGTGGCTTAGGTAAAGGAGTAAAATGAAAACGTATCATCCTGAGCGATGGAGCTCTCCCTGAACTGAGATACTGCCTGTTTAGTGTCCTTCAGTATGGCAGGATAGTCTTTTTCATAGCTGAAATGTGGCTTGCAGGGTGCTTGTGTGCAAAGCGTGGTCAGGAGAGGGTTACCAGAGACAGCTGTCCCGGCAGAGCAGGGAGATGGGTAGGGCAGGGGCAGCGGGAGCCTAAGGAGCCTCATTAGCACCGAGCGCCTCGGTGGGGAGGAGGAAATAAAAGAGCAAGGGTGGGAGAGCAGTACTCCTGGGTGCTGGAGTGGGTGCGGTGGTTAAAGGAGCTCTGTTAATGCTCCCTTACCCTGGACAGCATTGAAAAGGTGAGGGAAAGATATTCTAAAAGACAGCTATGAGAGAGTCATAGCTGTGCTAATCCTGTTCTCGCTGACAGTTATTTCAGCTGTGGAAATCTTTATGGGTTGGGAGTTACAGGATTTGTACCTGGGCTCTTCCAAGTGCTTACTTTTGTCTTTCCTCCCTCCCAAGTGAGACACCGTGCTCCCTCTCCTCTCTGCCTGCGTGGCTGTAAATGGCTGTGGTGGCTGAGGGGCTGGGAAAGGACCTGAATATTGCTGACAACCAAAGCTGCCTGTCGTAGCCTCTGAGGCACAGGAGCTGAGTCCACTGGGGATGAAATGGGGCAGGGTGGTGCTGGCAGTCATTGTTGGGACACTGCTCTCCCTGCAGCAGACGCTGCAAAGTTCGAGAAGATCCCCTCTTTGGGGAGCTCTGCCTCATGGGTGCTTTTGTACCTTCAAGTGGCTCCCAGGGATAGTCCAACCAGCTCAGAAACACCCCAGAGTCTCCTCCTAATCCTTCAAGTTTCAGTGATGGCCAGCAACAGGGGCGATACCGAAAGTTACTGAGGTTTTTCTTCTCTTCTAGTAATGTGCTCTCTGAGAAGTGCTCATTGTTGCCTTCTTGTTTAGCCAGGGATGCTCTCTCTGTGCCTNAGTGATGGCCAGGAACAGGGGGGATACCGAAAGTTACTGAGGTTTTTCTTCTCTTCTAGTAATGTGCTCTCTGAGAAGTGCTCATTGTTGCCTTCTTGTTTAGCCAGGGATGCTCTCTCTGTGCCTGAGGTCCCTACTTTGTGTTAGTCTACTTTAAATTAGCAGTTTATGCAGCTTCCACTGGCTGCTTTCAAAAAGGCATTTTGGCATCGCCTTGTCGCTGAGGATGTCGTTACAGCCTCTGAAGGGATGGTGCCAGTTCCCTGTCAGTGGTTGGGAGTTCTGCAATGCAAAACTTCAAAAGCAGGTTGAGTGCCGATACAGGGAGCAGATTGCAGCCTGATCACAGCTCTGACTCTGCATATGCTGCGTCCTATCCAAGGAACCTGGCTACGGGAAGTTACAGATGGCAGAAACAGAAACTGTGTTCTCCACTTTGAACTCTGCTGTCTTAAAGCAACTGTTGAAATCTGTTGCCTCTCTTCAATATCTGAGTGCTCTAATGAGGAATAAACAAAAGCATTGAAGGGAAAAAGGAGAGAAACCCCCTGCCTGCCACAAATCTGTTGGGATAATTGGAGATTTTGTGGGTACTGGGAGGTGCAATCTCCCCAGGGTCTGTGGCTTCGTGGGCTTGGATGCAGGGGGCTCGGTCTGGAGAGCAGGTGGAGGATCCGTAACGTTGAGACGCTGGAGCAGCTGTGGGTGTGTGACACTGAAGGGCCAGATGCATTCTGTGTGTGTCCTGATGGAAGATGCAAAAGACTGGTCATCCCAGCTTAAAGGCAGGGAGATTGTTACCGTGACCACCAGAATTTTCTTGGTCCCAAAAGGAGCTCTGCTACTTCTCCCTACCCTCTTTCCAGAAACAATGTGAGCAGGAAGCCAATTTCACACTTGGTACCTTTTTCTTTTTAACACTGAGCTAATTGGAGCTGTGTGCCTGGAAGAGCCTGGCCCGTGGAGCATTCCCAAGATGCTTGTCCCACCGTGGCAGGAATGCAGCTGTAACCCTACCCATCGTCTGAGGGAAGAAGAAGCCTCAGAGCTGTTAGAAGGTTTAACTGACTTAAGACAGGTACTGGAGTTTTCCACATCCCTAAGAGAACCTCTCATGGCTGTATCTAAACTCTAGGCATTATTAAAAGTCCTCTATGCCTTATGCATGGATCAGGCTTGGTCCAGCCAAGGGCCAAGAGAGCTCTTCTGTCCTGAGCACAGTCTGTGATGTATGGCGTTGTGCAGCTCTAACGTGATATAATCCCAGGTTGTTATTGTCCTCCGTATCTTTTTCTGCTCTTCTGTGTGGTACTGTGTGGTGAGACTGCACTACCGTAACACGGTCCTTCGAGAACAACCGTCACCAAAAGGCAGTGTTGCTGCTGCACGCTGTGCACAGCATCCTGCAGCCAGGAGCCCACCCTCCATGTTCACAGGATCCTCTTTTCACTGCCTTTTATACTAAGATTGTCTTTGATTGTCTTCTGGAAGCTTTAATTAATGACCAGCTTCCCCTTCAGGCATGAGAGATCATCCACGAGTTTCTCACTGTAAGGCAGGCTCTCGAGGATTTCAGTTACTTTGTGCTTTATTCCCCCTGAGTTTTCTGATTTTTCTCACGTTCCCAATCTGGGCACATCAGAACAGGCTACAGCAGAGCCTGTGACCACACCATGTCGAACAAAGAGGTCACTTCTTTATTTCTACTTGATATTCCTTTTATTTCTTCAGTCGTGGACGGGAGAGAACCTTTTGCCCTCCTGACCCACGGGTGTGCTGAGCTGCCACGTTTGCGTTCAGCTGCCCGTCCTCGGTTGCACACACACCTCGTCCTCTGCAGACCGGTCCCTTCCCTGACAGACCCTCACTTACAAACATTTCGTGGGGATAAGAAAAGGGGACTCTGATGCTCCAACATCTGATCAAAGAGGGAGTTTTGGGGAATTGAAAGAAGCAGGGAGGTGAAATGTAGCTGTAGTGGAATAAAGACTACCTACGTCCGCCTTTCCGGCCCTGGGGGGGATTATCTTCACCCATATATTCAGGTCGTTATATGTACACTTCCTGAGCAGAAAGTCATGAGATGAGAAGGTGGGGGTTTTATCCCATATTTATTAAAAAACGTAAGCATCAGCTGTAGCCCTTACTTCTCTGAGGTGTAGCAGATCTGTAACTTATTCTGCAACAATTATAAAAAAATAAAACCCAATGATAAATAAAGCAGAATATATGGGAACAGGAGTGTGCAGTCAAAACTATTTGCGAAACAGAAAAGGACAGAACAAGTAAGGAAGCGTGAGGTACTTTGTGGGTTGAAGAAGGTTTCGCAAGCTGTAGAAGACATAGAGGTTACTGCAAAACACAAGTGACTGAGCAGCTCCACTGATGAGGCACAGAATCACACGTTAGGGCCGGCTGTGAGAAGAAGGAAAAGATTTGCACAAACAGTTAACAGATCTGGCTTATTTTCTGCATTTGGTTGTATCTCTAGTTTAGTAACAGCCTCTTGCTTTCAGCCCAGCAATACCCTTACGCTTCTCCCACATCACAGAATGGCAGGGGCTGGCAGGGCCCTCTGGAGATCCCCCAGCCCAACCCCCTGCTAAGCAGGCGCCCCCAGAGCAGGGGGCTCAGGAACGGGACCAGGCGGGTTTGAATCACACCGCAAGTTCCATGATCTTTAGATCAGAATTTTACTCTACTTCTGCTGACTTAAAATGGGAGTTGGGGGGAAGGCTTTGCAGCACACCTGTGTCATACACTTGCTTGCAGAGGTGGAGCACCCACAGAGCCCAGCTTCAGGCATTTTGGTACCCTGAACTGCCTTCTGGAGGAGCGCTTGTCTTCACTGATTTCTCTGGAGCAAGAGGGATGTCCCAGCTTAGGTGCCTAACTGGGGCGCTGGGACAGCCCGCCCCAGGTAACTGCGGACTCGTGGCTATCTCAGACCTCTGCCTGTCTCTACAGAAGAGACATATTTCTGATACCCAAACATTTGCATTTTGCTTGACCGGCCTGTTTTTCCTCCCCTAAAAGACACTGAATTGGCTTAAGAGGCTGCAGTAGTGGTGTTAAGTAGCATCAGTGGCAGTGGCAACGTAATTAACAGCTGAAAATTGTCCTGCTTGGGCAGGAAAGCTTGTAAGGCTAATTTAACCACAAGAGATGTCTGTCTCAGCTTGTGTTATCTGTGTCATAGTTTGACAACAACTGTGGCAACAACAGCTGAGAATTTCAAATTTGCTAAATTTGAGGCATCTAAAAATTCATTTAAGTTAGACAACTTTCCTTATGTCATGAGAATGTAATTTAGAGTTGTCTCTTAATGTACGTCTGGCGCTCTGAGCCATATTCCAAAGACCGGTCTCTGTCCAACCGCCTCTCTGCTGCTTCCCAATATACGTGTGTTTTACTTAAAGGCATGTATGGATTTTGCAGACTGCTGAGGGTCTAATTGCCTCCAAAATGCCCAGCACCCAGGTTTGTACTGGAAATCAAAGGGAGAAGCACTGCTGAAAATCAAAGCCTTTTCGATTCGTCCGGGGCACTCTGAAATATTTGCTTGCAAAAGTCTGTGGGAAATAGATTTTTAAGGAAATTACTTCACCCTGGAGCTTAGTTTAAAGGATTTTTATGGGCTTGTTTTAAAATATATTAAGAAAAAATTATTTCAAAAACAGATAAAGAAATGGTGTGTAACTGAAGCGCATTGTTTCCCTAAGTTCTTCGAGCTGGTTTTTTTTATGGGCTCTTCTCTTGCATCCTATTTTCTTCACTGCCATATGATCACAGAAGCTGAACGGGGCTGTGCCTAACGAGGGAGCTCCAGGGAGGCCGAGGCGCAGCAGAAGGTGCATCTGCTTGCTGGGGAGGTGGATGTGATGCTCCTGCTGGGGTGGAGCCGAGCAAATGTTCCCATCTTCTGCTGTGACAGCACTGCGCCATTGCCGCGTGCTGTGTTGTATGGTACGAAACTGAGCTCTTTGAAGATCTCTCAGTAACGCTTCTTCAAGTGTCATTCGTAATTGCTTTCTTGCCTATGAAGTAGTTGTTTTGTGCAGTTCTTGTCTCAAATATTGTACCAAAGTGTCATAAAGTGCTTTCATTGCTAATAAATACTAACTACGGTGCTATAAAAACCTGTCAAAAAAGCACCATAGGGCACGAATCTCACTGAATAAATTATATATGCCTTTAATACATTAATGTAAACTGTTACCGTTTCTGCGCACTACCAGGCAGACTACAGATCAATCAATGATAAAATTATT
Source organism: Steatornis caripensis (assembly GCA_013398225.1). Taxonomy (NCBI): domain Eukaryota; kingdom Metazoa; phylum Chordata; class Aves; order Caprimulgiformes; family Steatornithidae; genus Steatornis; species Steatornis caripensis. The sequence continues at coordinate 471,288 of VZSC01008736.1, forward strand.
CATACATAACATTAACACAAGATACGACCGACTTCTTGATTTTTCTTTTCTTTGGTACTGGTACTTTTGTTTGCCTGTTTGGCTACGCTCCCTTTCACGTAGCAACGGTACATCCTTCCATTTTTTCCAAAGTGACAAATCCATACTGTGTTTCCTTCATGTCTTAATTTAAAAAAGCGCATTACTGTGGTTTGCACTTGAACAGCTGTTACACGTCTTTACACAGAGGTGCCTTCACTTCGGTGGTGGAAAAAGCGCTGCCAGGACTCGGACCTTTGGAGACTTTGAGGCTAAAGGAATTTCTATACTTCATTGAGAGAGGTAAGGATTTCAGAGCAGTATAATGCTCCTAGGAGGATGTCCCATTATACGATGTGCAACTTAATACCAAGGCAAAGCACAAAAATGGAGAAGAAAAATGATGGGATGTAAGGGGATAGGAACTACCTTTCTGGTTTTCCCTGCATACAAGTGGGTGTACCTGAAGATGAGCTAAATCCAGTCTAACATTCACATATTTGTATTGAACGATTTAGAAAGCAGCCCAGAAAGGGCTATTCTTTACAACGGTTTTTCCCAAGCTATTGTGGCCAGCCTTCTCCCAGGCGAGTGCAAGCTGATGCAGGCTGATGCCATCGCAAATGTCGTGCCAATGCTTGGCTGATGCTATGGGCCACGTGAGTACCTGCCTGTTTTCAGGTATAGGCAAGGCAATGCCTGGTTAGTGACCAGTGGGTCCATGGCCCTTTGCAACACTGAATTCGCCTGGGATTGAATGAACTCACTAACAAAGCCTCTTATTACCTTCAAAAGGATCAACAACTGACCTGGAAGAGCATCTTTCTGAACTAGAACAAAGTTCATGATCTTGAAAGCAAACGCACCCAGCTGCACTTGGGTTCACAGCAGAAGTAGCAGCATTTGCGACTCTGCAATTCAACTGCCTGTGTGAGCCTCAGAGCGCGTTCCCGCTGCGCTGGCGCATCCGATGTCATTATTTAAGGAGGCTGTTGCAGGCAGCCATGGCTGCTGCAACAACATCTAATGAATACTGGCTTATACCTGACATTCTTCCTAGGTAATAAAACAGCACTTCATAGATAAAGCTAAATGCTTTGTTTGATGGGCCTATGGAATAACACAAATCAACAGCCTAATTCACATCCCTTCTGTTAAGTCTGCAAGCACATCTCTTCAAAGACTGTCAGGGACACTTAACAAGTGTCAGGCAGAATCAACGTGCTTCCTGGAGGGACACGATTGACTCTGAAACCACTGGCTCAGTCACTGCCAAAAAAGGTTTAACAAAGCAAGACGGTTATTTTAACTTCTGTGAGGGGAAGCAGCATCAGAGAAAGGGAAGAATGCAGGGTGGACCACAGCAGCGTTCCTCCTTTCCAGCACAGCACTGCTCAAGCAAGGCGCAGTAATACAGCTCAGCAGTATCCTAAGGACTGCTCTGTTCTACAAAACTAATTTCAAAACCTGTGCCTGTAATGTGTCTGTGTTTTCTGGAGTTAAATTTAAAGAAAGTCCAGCTGAAGACTCCGCGGTAGGAGTCTCTGACTCTGCTACGTGTGGAAGCACACAAAGCTAAACTGAGCTTCTGCTAGAGCTAACACGTCTTCCTCCCCTGATGAAAGAAAAAGAGGAAAAATATCAGTGAGTCTATCTGCTAGTTAACTCATCGCTCTATTAATAGGATAAACTTTCATTCCACAGGAAGAAGGGAAAACTGTTGGAGCTGTCCTCTCAAAAATCCCATTGTCTGCAGTGAAAGTATGAGACCGATGCAGCAGCTTCAGCTAGCTCGGCATCCGACAGTGCCTATGCCATTTCTCCTCCAGGGTCAGAACGCCTCTGTGCTTGAGAGTGAATTGGTAAACATTTCACACAGAAAACGCTGAAGCTCACTTTGATCCAAGTATGCGATGTCTGCGGGATAAGTAGCCCACCTCTTTGTGACCAGATGTTTACATGTTATCACTCCTTCAGACTGATCTTTCAGGGGGAAAAAAAGGCACATTTCTCCACAGAGAGCGATGGCTGAGACCCTCTGTGGATTTATCAGTTACCATTGGCGTCAGGGATACCAGCAGAGACCTCTTAAGCTTCCAGAAGGTATTATTTCTTCTAACCCAAACAAATCAGTCCACCCTCAAACTTCGCTGGTGGTCTGGAGCCCTGCAGCGCTCCTGCCGGGGCATAGTTACAACCTCGCAGCATTGCTCAGGAAAGCTCTGAGCTTCTAATGCAGATCAGCACCTCGCAATACCCTTCAAATACCCTTCACGCTTGGATCTGTTATGCTGTTCCTGCTCACCTATTGCCTCTGGTCTGTAAGAAGTTGAATTCGTACAAAACAGCAGACATCATTACTAGAAAAGTCGACTCTCGTTTCGTGTTGATCACAGCCAATCTAACCTTCTTCTGGCATCTCACTGTGCAATTAATTACACTTCATGTGGAGCGTGCTAGTAACGTTTTCTGTGCTTCGGTGGCCTCTTGGGAAGTTCATAGGTAATGAATTTGAAGTAGTGTTTATAGGTTAAATTCAAATATCAATTTGTAAACTAGAGGGTGCTTAACTTGCTCTATACTAACTCCTTATGTAGACTTTGGGTATAAGATGCCAAGGATACGAACATCAAGTGAGGAATTTTCACTAAATAAATTAACTGGATGTAACAGGAGAAATTAAAGAAAGAATTATTTTTAAAGAAGAAACAGAACTGAAAAAGCACTGAATAGTGAAAGCTATGAGAAATCACGGAAGTGTTCCCTACAGAGGGTGAGGAACCTGCTTTGTCTCTGGAAACTTGAGCTAGACTTGGGACTCTGACATGTGTCCGTCACAAGTTCCCCCAGCCAGGATTTACTAATCTAATCTTGCGTGTTAAGACACGATTACTCTTCTGATTACAACACCTGCAAAAAATGAAGGCTCATAGTGAAACAAGTCTTCAGATTATAGGATTTCAGATAGTTTGACATCAGTAGCAAGAAAATACATCCGGGTTCATCCTGCAATGTAAGAAAAAGACTTCAGATATCGAGGAGCTTGTACATCTCAAAGGAGAGGACTACACTTTGTCACCAGTAAGAGAAAGGCAACATGTGTGGTTCAATGAGCTCTTCAAGCAAGAGAAATCATGTGACTTAATCAGGATTAAATGAAGACATAAGGTCAAAGGGAGAATCCAGAAAAATCCCCCATTGATTACAAGGCTGTGATAAACAAAGGCATCGTACGCCAGTTATAAATCTCGTTGATAAAGATGCAACCATAAAGCAAAACACAGCAACAACAAAGGTGGGTTCCAAAACTGTCTCCTAAATGTAGGTACCTGAATTTTAAAAATGCCGTCTTTAGTGATGGATGATAGCAACGCTGAAGCACCGTGTAACAGCCAAAGAACAGAAAGAGTAATGCACAATTAAGGACTCGAAGTCATCAGCTAACACAGGAATAGCCTTACTCAGCTGTGTGTAATGGCTGACGTAGTATTCGCAAGACATTATGTACTCTGAAAGGCATACATAAAGAAATATGCATCCTTACTGGTGACAAAACCAAAACAAAACCACACCTATACCAATTCCCAGGTCAGGCCATCTATTCAAGATGGGAATGCGTATTGAGCAGCAGATGTCAGCAGCAACTATAATCTTTGTTGTGCCAAATAAATAAAACCACAAACCTCAAAATGGCCAATTTACTGGTTTGAAACGTGCAGTTTAAGATGGAAAGACGTTTACAGCTGACGAAGAACTGAAATCACAGGTGGGCGAGCACTGCAGCCAGGCTCACAGCAGGCTAAGCAGGGACCTGAATTTGATGAAGCGTGTGAACCAGGCAGGCTGGCACTAGCAGCCACCCAGCAATCGGAAAAACGGGCAACGGTTAAGGATCCAAAAAGCGGCAAAACGGTAAAAGGCAATCAATCAAATCACAGCAGAGGTAGTGAAAGTCTTTGACATCTTCCTGGAGAAATCAAAGAGCTGCCCCAAATGGTCTTGCGAGGAAGAGGGCTCTTCTCTCCCACAGATACACCAAGGGCTTCAGAAGCAGTTTTAACTACAGCAACAGCGAAGCTTTTCCACAGGGTGAGTTTACAGAGAAAGAGGGGGTGCATATAATGCTTAAACAAATTCTCCTACAGCAATCAGAAAGGGAGTTATCTAAAAATGAAAAAGAAAATAAATTAAAATTAAAATGCACTTAAACAATTAGCCCTGAGTTTGAGAGGTGTCTGCTGCCACAATGAATAATAGAATAGAACAATAATTGTTTAGATTTATAGAGCATTTCTAGCCCTAAGGCACGTGGAGCTCTTTGCAAATGCTGACATGCGTTGTCTAAAAACACTTTGACTGATAAAATGTATTAATCTCTGGAGAGGAGGGAAACAGCCCAACACATTCAGCACAGCTGTGCAAAGGTCTCGGTTGGGAGCTACGCAGTTGAAACAGAAGGGAAGTAGATGGATAGTAAATTGCTATTCATAATAGAATTTATTCAGGTACCAAAATTAGTTTTAAACCCTGTTCTGGCCTTCTGGAACGAATGGAGAGGACTTCGAATCAGATTCAGTATGTATTATGAGGGATGTATGTATTTACCTAGATGTAATTGTTTAGGTTACATTCAATTATTTAAGTGATACGCTTTCCACAGGTCTGGGCCTCGCCACGTAACAGGAGGCGATGCGGAGCAGCCCAGCTGCAGGGAGCCCAGGGCTGTCGCCAGCAGTGCTCCTCTCCGGGCAACGGGTCCCAGCTCCGGGTGCAACTGCAACGGGCAGCGCGCTCCGAGTTACAGCTGGAAGGCGGATAATGCACGCACATCTTTGTCCATCTCATCGCTCCTTTCCCGGCACCAGCTATTCAGCCTGTCCTGTGTTCCCAACACAGGCCACAACGCTGCTGAGAAGCTCAGCTAAATAGCATTACATGAGATCGAATTCTTTTTTCAGCAGAAGCTTTCTGCTTTAGGTGTATAAACCTGAATAAATATCTGGCATGGTATCATTGATTCAGGAAGCAGAGCTGGGATTAAATTAGGCAGTCCAGTCACGGTGCTCCATATCGGCAAGGACTCAAGTGAAATCAGATTAGAGCTTTTCCCAACAGATAATGTCCCGCTTTTTCATCAAGGCCTCCGAAGTGATGAAAATTACCATTCAAATCACTTTGTGCACACAGGAGCTGCTTCTTTTACTGTCAGGAGACCTAGAAGGATGAAAAAGTGTGTGGAAATCTAGCCCATCCTTACGGAGTGAGTCCCACCAGGCAGACGACATCCCTATTTTTGTCATGCGCTCCCTTGCTGTTTCCTTTCACTATGCTTTGCAGGAGAAAGGAAAGGAGGAAAGCTGCAGATGCCGGACAGGAGGGAAGCAGATGACGGGAGAACGGCAATAGGTGCCGAGGCTTTGCAGCAAGAGAGGCGTTTCTGAAGCCCTTGGGAGAGCACTGCCAGAGCTCTCCAGGGCTCCGTGTGGAACTCGAGTTCCTGTTCCAGGCCAGCGATTGCAAAATGCTGGGGACACGCCGTTCATTATGCAAACTGGCTGTGCAAAGCGGAGAGAAATAAGAAACAGTCATGCACGTCAAAGACCAGAGAGGTTTAATTGGAAAGGACAACAATTAATGTAAGTTACTTAAAGTTTCCATTTGAATCAGAGAGACACTGAAGTGAAACCCAACAGTAATTGCACAGAGAAGAAAAGTTGACCTGCAGCAGGACTAGCCACCCCTGTGGCTTCTTCCCCTCTCCTGCTTTTCCTAACAGCACCCTTCCTTCCAGCACCCTTCGCTGACAGCACTGGAGGGGCTACCGCCAGCTGGACCGCCGCAAACTTCCGTAAACCAGATTGCTTTCCATTTTTCATAAACAATAAACAGATTAAGAGAGGCTTTGCAGAGAGCAAGGGGGCTGAGCCAGGGGTTTGCTTATGTAGGCTGTGCTGGTGCTACAGAGGAAGATGGAGCAGGACGCAGGGCGGTGTGGGCAGGCAGGCAGCTCCTGGAGTTACTGGACTGAGCACAGCTTCCCTGTACAGCCCATGGAGTACAAAATCCCACTGCTTCCTGCAGAAAGGACTCTCTCAGAAACCTCCAAATAATATGGATCATACGACAAATGGGGAGGGACCGAACCAGGGGTCAGGCAGTCCTCAGGGAGATACAAACCAGAGCAACGAACAGCCAATCTCGGATTAGAAGGACAGCCTTAACTGGGATCCTCGCCCACCAGAATACATCAATTGCCTTCATTACCCAAAGCATAAGTCATGCAATTAAAAACAGACAAAATTAGTTGATATTTCAGTTGCTTCCAAGCTCAAGGTGCCCTTCAGTCACTTGGTGTCCCTAGCAGAAACAAACCGATGCAGGAGAGAACTTCTGATCTTGAATCTTGTATTAGGCCAAACAACAAAAAGGGGTTTATTTTAGCTCTAATCTCTTTTTCCAATATACAGACATATTGAAAGAGATTACCTTACTAAAATTGAAGGAAACTGCGGTATTTTAAAATTCTAATCCCTTCTTTCCTCTGTAGGAAATAAGATAAGTATCTTGATTCACTCAGTACAATTACAAGAAGCTTTTCTCTTTTCAGACGTTCTCAGTTTCCTCTGGTGAGGCATTTTCTGAGCTGTGTACCAGGCTTCAGCAGTGTCCTGATTATTGGCAGGACAAGCGGGTTTTTTGTGAAGGAAGGTACCAGCGTCCTCCGACACAGGGTGCACGAGCTTACCCGAGGGCAGGCGTCCCTGTGGGAGCTGGTTCGTACTGGGACGGCCAGTTTGCCTTGGTGGTGGGTTCTGTGGGGCTCGGCTGGCAGGTGGGGCTGCTGTGCAGTCAGTGAGGACCACGCAAGGGGCGACGCGCACACACGCTGCCCACGCAGCCCAGCGTGATGCCGGCAGCGCTTCACCATCCCAGGGAGCTGGTTTGATGCCGGGCAGGTGAAGGGAACCAAGGTCACCCCTAGACTTTAACCTTTTTGCAGAAGAATTCTGAAGTGTCAAAAGAGGAAAAAAAAATCTTAGAACTGTTCAGCTTTTAAATTTAGCACAGATCCCTAGGAAAGAAAAAGCAGGGAAGGAGTGGGAGGAGGAACCTTACCCCAGACTTCAAAGATGACAGCTGAGAGAAAAGAAATTAGCGTCTCGACTTCCTACCCTGGGGATAACCCAACCTCAATAAAAAGCCTATTGCATTTACAAACATGAAGAAAGGCTTTAGCAGTAACTTTACAAAAACACCCACAATAAAAAATAAGTCCGCCCCCACACAAGCTGGAGGTACACTGTATGCTGTAATGCTGGTGGTTGCTTCAGTCAGCACAGACAAGCTTCGCCTTCCCAACACCATGACGGGGCAGAGCAGGGGCTTAGACAGTGAGCACGGCTTCGCAGAGGCTCCCCGCTACAATTTCTTGCCTTAAGCTCCCAGCCCCACATAGCTTTTCTGGCTTCAATTAATGGTGCAATTCCTGCTCTTTATTTTCCAGATTGTGCTGGAGTCTCCTCTCCTCTTCTGCAGCTCTTGGCCTTTGGGATTCTTTTTTCTGACGTTTGGATTTTAAATGCTGTCGGAAGTGGCTGGTACCCGTGACTGCGGCGCTGCCTGCCCAGGCGTGTTTGTGCAACACAGTGCCAAACAGCTCGGCGGCAGCTCCCGCGATGTTACAGTACGACAGAAAAAGCCTGGAGATGAGTCTGTGTCACTGCTAAGTAAAAGGGGCCAAAACCTCTGCTGGCACCGGCTCCCGGGCACGCACAGCCGCAAGCGCGTGTGCATTTTTCACCAGTCCAAACAATCCGCCCGGCTGTAGCTCTAGCCTTGGCTCTCTACCCTTTCTCCCCAGTTTTCCTTTTTAACCCTTGCACTTCAACGAGAAGAAAGCTGCTGGAGGAGAGCTGAGGAGGCTTAGGGGTCCGAGGCTCAGCAACAGGGCCATCAGGGGAAGGCGGGTGCAGGCGAGCGGCACAGGGAAGCGGCAGGACACTAATGGGCAAGGAGGGGAAGGAGCCCGCACTGCAGCTTCCCTCCAGCCCGGCTGTGGCTGCAGCTGCTTTGCCCTCTGCACTTTCCACCGCGTGCTGCCATGCTGGATGTATGTCGTGGCCATTTGCAAATGCTTTTGCCCAAAACAGCTGCGTGCAGGAGCTTCGTGTCCCACCAGCCGCCGCAGGATGCCTGTGTATTCACCTGTTTGTAGAAGTGAGGAGATAGAGAAATACACGTGTCTTCCTTCAGATGAGGGAGAGGGGAAAGGAAGGACAAGGCAGTTGTGCAGGCGATGATGTCCTAGCTTTAGTTCATAGGTTGTCTGATGCTGCACAGAACAACGCATGGCCAAGCCCTTACCTACAAGAGTGTGAGAGTGTGCAACTCTTTTTTTTTTTTTTTTTTTACAGTGGTAACTTCTGCTGTTGTGGAACATCTGAATTGCCAGACCCGAGGGCTTCTCTGCTCTTGCATCCTTCATAGCAGAGTGTATAATCTCACCCTGCACTGCCTGACTCAGCCCGTACCTCCTGTTTGATCTATCATGTACCCCCTGATATTTATAGCTCTCTGGGTCCTGCTCGTGATCCTTCACACAGTGGTTGTGAATGTTACTCTAGAAGGCTGTTACTGTGGAGAAGACTGATGCCAAGCTGTAAAATCACGCCAGGGAAATTGGAACATAAGTTTGATTGTAAATATTGGCAAAGCTTCATAAAAAATTACAAGAAAGCTCCTCCAAGAAATTACAAAACACTTTTTTTAGTTGTTATTGAGTCTAACGATCGCCTATATTTTTACAGAATACCTTTTCAGGTTTGCAGCTAATGAAATTTCAGTGAAAAGCAAATTATCTCTTGACTAAGATTAACAACATTAGCAAAGACGAAAACCTAATAAGTGCTATACTCTAATTCCCCAGTCTGAGCCTTTTCCCTGGTAAAAGTTGTCCCCTTCTAGTATTTTTAACTACTTTTTGTCGAGTCTAGCTTTAAATGGCAGAATGAGATGAGACATCTGAATGTACTGTACATGCCATCACACATCACTCTGAAGAAGAAACTGGGAAACAAGAGCAAAGGCACAGAAGAAAAGTATTTAGAGAAGTAACGGAGGTTATTCCCAGGTCACTGAGAGCCCTTGTTCTGAACCAAATGCAACCCAATACGCTTGTGCTGCTCTGCTAATATTCAGGGACAGCAGTGGAAATTGTGTTCTCCTTTCTTGCACTCATCACCCCGCACCAGGCTGCCATAAAATGCTCCGGCTACTTACAAAGCCACACACTGCTGAGAGTTGATCAGCTTAGGCCATGGCTCAGCCTGCCAGCTCAGCGCCGTGTCCCTCTGCTCCCCAGCTGCCACCAGCTGTCCCTCGCTTGTCCCAGGCACGGCTGCCGGGTGTTCAGCTGCCTTTCCCCTGAAACTGTGTGGCACCCAGCAAAATGGTGAACTTGCTGCTGGCTGGGTGCCCTCAGTGCTAGCACAACAAAGCTGTGGATTGAAAGCAAAAGGGCTGAGGACATCCCTGTCCTGCAGACCAGGTCAGTCAACCAGCAGAGACCCTTGTCATCACCCAGTATGTCCTGAACGAAACAGGCTGCAGGTCTTCCCTGAACTCACTCGGGCTTTGTGTTCAATACCTGTTCTTGAAGTAGAGAGGTTATTACAAAGAAAGCCAAGCTTCAATCTTAAATTTCTACTGGTAGAAAACTGCCCATGATAATCTGTTGTCGTGGCTGACGATTTTCACTGTTAAAAATGAACACTGCGTTTCTAAAGCAAGTTCCTGCACTTTAAACTTACAGGTCTTTCCCTTGCTATGCATCACTGCATTAGACTTCTGTGCCCAAACAGACACCGATCTCTCTATCTTCTATAGTGCAAGATAAATAGTTCATGTGCCAGGGATATTTTGTTACAGCCTCTTTTCGAAACCTTCATTTTTTCCCAGCCTCCTTCCAGAGCGTGGCACCCACTGCCAGCCCCGGGTATGTGGGCAGCACTGGCACCGTGTCCCTGGGAACGGCCACCTCCACCCTTCAGGCTCAGTATCAAGCGGGAGCTGATGTTGAGCATCGAAGCCTGTTTCACACTGGCTGTTTATTAGATTAGCCTGTGGTCTGAGGTTGTGCTCAGCATGCCAAGAGGCACAGCCATAAGGACCGTGTTTCTGTAACTCTGCGGAAACATTTTTCTTCTGCTCAGTTAACCAAGTAATTCAGAGCGCCGAGTAGCCCTGTGCTGCTCTTTCTCATTACTGTTAGTCCTCTAATCTTGTACTATCTGCGTATGTTATCAGCAATTATTTGTTTCTCTCCGAGAGGAGTTTAAAAGTAAACAGCTTACGGCCAAGACCTGTTCCTTAAGAATCCCGACTACAAATTTTATTATGATTTACAAACTATGGGGGTGATCTCATTAATACATGCCATGCTGATGTAGGTAGCAAGTCAAACGTGTCACACCTCACAAATTGCAACCTCATAAAATAAAATTAGTTTGGAGAATTGAGATCTACTTTTCATAAACTCATGTTTACCACTGGTACAGACATTACCCTGCCTTTTCAGATTTTTTTAAAACAGTGTGAACAGTATCACTTAAGGGCCATGTCCTTCCTATTTATCTTTGGGTGCAATTTTGTCCTAAACCCAGATGCTGGGAATGAGACAGCGGCAACCTCAGGACCCCAGGCTGCTGATCCACAGGGTCACGATCTTGAGAAGTCCACTTGCCAGCCAGCAGGTGATACTGCACTGCAGCCGCTGCCCGCAGGGGGACGGGAACCTGGTCCGTAAGGTCTTTTGGGAAACGAGGACGATTTCTCTCGATGTTCCCCGATGGATGCAAAATCAGCAGGATGGGGAAGAAAGCTGCACTTTCTGTAGGCAGTGTGGTCAGGTATTGACAAGACCCGAAGCACTTCAGCTCTGCTTCTGGTTTCCACAAGGGTCAGAATTAAGGCCAAAATGGGGCTTCGTGGGGTCCTGAGGCAGTTTCCTGCTATCACAGTCATACCATATAATGCGATGATTTTTGTAAATTCACCAAGCTTCAGCTTGTTAAAAATTACATGTTTTCCCCCACTAGTCTTAATAACAGGTTATTTCAAACTGTCGCTGCCATGATGGCTAGAAATTTCATCTAATTCCATGCTTAAGTTTATTCCTGGCCACTTTATTATCAGTATTATTCCTTAGTTTAAATAACTCTTACCCGCTCTGATGTATTTACAGATCCCCTCTCAGCCTCCATTTTGCCAGACGGAACAAGCCAGCCGTGCTCGGGCTGTGGTACGGAGCCACGCGGTGCCACTTCTGCCGGCATGGGGAACTGATACTTGAACTGAAACTGCTGGCGTGGAAAACACATCCTGAGCAATCTCGGGCTGCACTGCCCAGAGGTCTCAGCCCTGGGACTGTGCAAAAATGAAGGAAATACTCTGTCACCTCTGAAGTCACGATTTTCAAATGTTTTGGCTGGTATTTCACGCCTTGAGATGGAGAGCTCTCACGAGGTTTCCCTCCTTGGCGTGGCTCTGTACCAGGTGGAAAAAGCAGTCTCCAGAGTGACCCACGGGGCCACCTGCTCGGTACCCTTCCAGCAGTGCTCACGCTGCGTGGGGTAACGCTGCGCACAGCCTGACGCCGTGCTCGCGGACTTACAGCGGGGAAAGCGTACGGTGAAAAGAGCAGCCACACAGTACCCAAGGATGCCAGCATGGCTTATCCAGGCACCTGCAGCTGATGAAAAATGACACTACTGCAATTAAAGTCAAGTCTACCAACAGATTTATGTCTATTAAATGAAAAATTTCATTAGCTTCTCTTGTGCCTCTTGCTAAGCACTGGAGGGTCCCTAAGGACAGAGCCGTCCCAGGCGCAGAAGAGGAGGTTCCTTCGGGTCCTCCAGCCTCCACAAAGCAATGCGATAATGTGCCTGCAGGGTACAGTCACCTGAGGGTGGCTGCCCACAGGCCTGCTGATCAGAGTAATTTAATCACAGGAGCACGATGCTTCGCGTGCAAACATAATGTTTGCATCTATTTGCTAAGGTGAAGCAAAATAAATCCCTGCCATCAAGGACAAAAATCAAAATCCCAGCCCAAGTATATACAAAGATGTTGGCTGCACCCTAGCAGTATTTCAACAGCTTCTCTGAAAAACAAAAATTATTTGCTTCTCTCAACAGAGTTTCCACTAAACCTCTGTCAAAAAGAGGAATTACATAAAAAAGCAGAATTTGCAGGGAATGGAGATGTCAGGGGGATGGCATCATTTGTGTTTCTCAAGCTTTTACTCAGAAACATCCTAAAAAGAGCTTAGCAGGAATGTGCTTTATCAGCGCCTTCTCAAAGGGGTGAAGTTTTTGCCTACTGGTCCCATTAATAAGGCGACCGCTGGAGAAATGACAACGCACGACCTAAAGCTCAGCAGCCTGTAATTGCTCCAAGTCTCACAAGCACAGCAAGATACACGCTGCTTATATTACGCCTCCAAAATGACCCATGGAAATCCAGCGTGAAACAGCGAGCAATGAGGCAATAAAGGAAAGAGCAGACCAAGTCCGAATGATCCGTCCTGAGGCTAATGAACTTGTAGCGAGGAAGATGGTAACGTGTCAAAGCTCTGAACTGTCCTGCAGGATCATTAAAATTCCCAGGCAGTTCCTGCCAGTCAGAAAGTTTCACCCTAATGGCCTGATTTTGTTCTAAATAACTGTATAGCTTTGGGCGACAGTACCCTGCCACTGGGATTCTCTTCCAAATGCTACTTCAGTGATAAAAAAAAAAAAATCACAGAACACCTGCAGAAAAATCTGTTCCATTTGTACAGGGGAAAAAAAACCTCTTAGAAGAGTATTCATGTCGTGGTTAGCGCTGAAATAAAAAAACCCAATTTTAAATGGAAGACATGCATCCTTTGTGTTTAAAAACTGAGTCACAATGAAGATTCCCTTCTACATCAATTTCAACTTTGGTCAAACCAAGCTAAACCAGCATGTTTGTTATTGATGGGGTTTGTTCCCTTGCCACGTCTGTTTGTGAGTTTTGTGCACCCAGGTGCCTACCTGCTGCTTGCCCATTTCTCCTTAAGAGCAAAACCAAAAAAAACCCTTTCAGAAACTCTGAAAGAACCAATAAATATTGGATTTTACCCTTTCAACTAATTTGGTGCAGCCTCCAGGCAGCCTAGCAGAGAGAATGAGGAACGCAAATCGCTGGCTTTGAAGCCGAGGGCAATCAGGGCACCCGGAGTTTGAACCCAAACCTTCATCTTTCACCTCTGGGCCAGCTGAAGATCAAAGCCTTTTGCGAGTTTGTCCAAGAAAAGTTGTGCATCTACTGAAATACCTAATTTTCTTTCATTTGTTGTTTTTCTTTTTAAAGCAGTACTAAAGCCCTCCCTTGCCCAGCCTGGCCGGTTGCTGCTGCAGCCTGGAGTTGAATTCCAGGTCCTCGCTGCAGCCCTCGCGCACCGTACTCTTTCCAACATCACAGAGCAGAGTGTAACATCCCAGTGATAACACAGCCTGTAAACAGCTCCTTTCCAGAAATAACTTCCCTCTGGTTTACATACTGCTAGTCGTTTCCACGAATGTGCGTATGCGTGTGAGAGAGCACAAGAGGAAACAGAGGGGAGACAAATATTCAGCACCATGTAGCAGCAGCAGACATGGGCTCAGATTCCTCTCTGCTGCTACTGAAATGGTTTTTAGGGACTTCAGCAGGGAGGGCTGAGACATCGTCCTGGCCGTGCCCGACCTGTGTCCCCGCGCTCACTGCCGCGGTCCCTCCTTCCTCCAAAACACCTTTGCCGGTGCCAGTGGCCACCGTGCTGTCCCGTGGGAAAACACAATAACGAAGGCACGCGTCCCCCACCCCGTGTGAGGCTAAATGCACATTTGCCGATGAAGCGCCCGTGCTGGGAGAGCTTTCGGCTTGCCAAACACCAAGGGTCGGCTCTGCCCCGGGAGAGCTGGAGAGGAGGCGCGAGCAGAGGACGGGGAGGCTGCGCTGGCCAGGCCATCGGCTGGAGGCTCGGCTGGGCTGGGGTGGGAAAGCCCCACTGCGGGCGCCAGCCCTCGGCGGCTGCTGCTGCTGCTGCGGAGCGGCGGGAGCCGCCGGGGCTTTCCAACCCCCGGCAGCAAGCATGTTATTCTGCCTCGGGAAGCTCTGCAGTCTCTGTGGCTTGTGTTAGTGCCTAAGGAAGGATAAGAGATAAGAGGAACAGGAGGAGGCAGAGCAGGAGGAGATTTTTAACTTGTAAACCCCAGATCCTCGAGAGAGACCTGACAGTTCCATCAGAAAGCAGCTCTGAGTAACTAACCTCTGCGATTTCTGAGTCAAGGCACAACTGCAGCCCACGAAATCCCATTGCTGGTGGGACGGGATCACTGCAACATCCACGCCCTATGAACACAAATGAAATGACCCATGCCAGGCACTGCATCTGCTGTGTGATTCCACCCATGCTCACTGCCTAGGTGCGCAGGGAAACCATGGCACTCTTTAACCCACCTGGTGACACCATTTCTGAGGCCGGGCGCTCAGAAACAGTGGAGGATTGGCAACAGCACAGCCACCGAATGTGCCCGTCTCCCTGAAGGCGACCCCACAGGAGAAGGNAGACGGGATCACTGCAACATCCATGCCCTATGAACACAAATGAAATGACCCATGCCAGGCACTGCATCTGCTGTGTGATTCCACCCATGCTCACTGCCTAGGTGCGCAGGGAAACCATGGCACTCTTTAACCC
>VZSC01008737.1:14370-34545 GCA_013398225.1 Steatornis caripensis
GCGCTTTTTTACAAACTCATATTAAAATTCGCCTTTCCCTCATATCTGTGGTGGTGATTCTTTGAGCGACCATTAAACCTTAACCACTCCACCCCCGTGACACTGTGGTGGTATAATTTCTTTCACTGCATGGATATAATAGCTTTATCACACTGATTTTGTTTAATACTAGTGTTATGACCCTGTAGTGGTGATAAAAAACCCCAATTCTTATCATTATTCTGCTTTATCTTTTGCTTCATTGCTTACAAAACTTCCAACATTCATGTGATACACAGTTATTAAGAAATCAGGTTAGCTCTGGTTTCAGTACCACAACCTGAAGAGTAACACTGAAAACCCGTATATCAATTGTTTAATTAGTTGTTTAAAATAACCCTCTTTGTATAACTATGTTTCAGATGTTGTTCTCTGATTTCCTCTTGCCACTGGGTAATCTACTATCCCACAAAAGTCTCTTCAGCTCATGTAAAGCAAGTCTTTAAATATAGTGTGATACGAAAGGTGTATTGAATCCTCACAGGCAAAGAGGAAAATTAAATTAAACCCTATTAAAGTGTTCATCACTGACTCCCTGCAGACAGTGCCTGTCTTTTGTCTTCCCTGTTCCAGTAGAGCTAAGGTTTGGTGTCTTTAAAGATCAGAATATAGTTAGAGCATGGAGATTCCGTGCTTGTGGATCTCTGAAAGACTTACCAAATATTATATATCATTAAGTGATAAATGCACTCATCTGGCTCAGAAATTGACTGAGTGGAGAAATTTGTTCCTGGCATGTCTGTTCTATGCCCAGAGCCAAAGTGGTTTTTTTCAATACTTCTGCTACATATTCACGCTAAGATCTCACACCTCTGCTTTATGTAATATATCTGTATTTAACAAGAAAAAAAAATCTCCATAGTTTACCCAAAATCTTACAGAACACTACCCTCAAACAGTCTAAAATAGCAAAATTTATCCTTATGGCATTCCAGAATGATTTTCAACTAGAAGACAGACTTCAACCCAAGTGTGCAAGGTTCATGCCTCAATACTTGTCAGCCTCAGAAAAGAAACATCACTTAAAAAACCCAACGAAAACAGTTTGGATAGGATGCCACAGAAGAGACACACAATAAGAGAACCAGGATTGAGAGGAAGGTATTTTTTGTCACCACATGATCCAGTTCTAAGAGTCATGACAGTCTGCAACGTAGAGTTCAGTATAGAGTCAGTAAAGGAATAAAGGAAATATAGTGGACAAAGACAAGAAACAAGTTAAGAAATAATGAGTGTAGAGAATAGGAAGAGTTAACTTCCAAAGGTGCCTAAATACAAAAACATCTTTAGGATCTTCAGAAGATGAAAACACATTTCTGAATGCTATTTTTCTTTTTTGCCACAGATAGAGAAGGCTGCAACTCATGTATGAAATGATCAAGTATATATAATTTTTAAGACTCTGCTGTAGAGTTGTTGCTACAATATTTTATAGTGTTTCTTTTCTTTTCTTAGAAGACTAGACAGCCCAGTTTAGATCATAATAATGTTGCCTTTGAGATAGTAACAATCTTATATAACCTGGCCTGAGGTATTACAATATCTATTGTTCTTTTGTCTGTTTTCCTCTACAACACAAGCTGTTTTAAAATTCATTTTTGTATCATACTAATGAATAAGATTTTAGTGGTTAATAACAGGTTTGGAAATGTAGCATAATAATAAGGTGTTACATACACACCAGATTTTTCTTCAAACTCTTTCTTATTTTTTTTATGGAAGAATTTTCCAGGAGGGGAAAATTTGTCAGTTGTACCCAGGAATGTTCTAGAATAATTATCACTCAATACTTATTCTGCTCACATGGAAATCAATGTACATTTAAATGATATGTTTCAAGTCACATTGGTTTGGATTAAAAACAAAGGATGTTTTTCTTTATTTATCCTAATTCTCAGCTTTTCTGTTCTCTGGTGGCAAAAAATGTTGTTATTTTGTTCTCAATAACACTCCATTTATCTCTCTTCTCATTTACGCTCATTATCTTTTAAAGTCTTACTGCTTTTCCATACTGGCCAAAATGAACTTGAATAAACTTCTGATAAACACTTTATGGCAAGGGACCTTTCAAATTTCTAAGGAAGAAGAAAGAAGACCAAGAACTTCACATGCTTTAAGTAATTTCCCAAATTGTGATTCACAATATACTGCTTATTTTTTGGCCTTAAAAACAACATGTATTTTTCATTATATAAACTGACTTGGAGTATATATCAGCCTTTAGAATAAGCTACAAAAGATTCACTTGGATTAATTATTTGCTTATAACTTTATAAAAATTTCATGGATTCTGAGAACCCAGCTGTGTTTTGCTGACTTCAGGTGTTGTATAAGCATATGTTTTTGCTTCCCAAATATGAAATCTTGTGAAGACAGAATTTGTCCCTGTGAAACTGCATTGAACGTCTCAGCAACTTCACTTTCTTTCCAGTCCTGGAAAAAATCAGTTTAATAAATTCAGACATAACTCACTCATCACCATAATATCCAGCTACCTGTTCTGTAATATGAAGTTGTACCACATGATTACTCTGTTGTAGCAAACATTAGAAATATAGAAATTATTATTTCAGTCAAGTCTTATTTATGTTCTGTTGAGACTAAACACTTAACTAGAATCTTTTGGTATGAAAAAGAGGAGAAAGGCCAGAATATACATGAAAATTGAAAAGCTGATGGGTAACCCATTTAATTGCATTCCTACATGATGTTTGGTATTTTGGCATACTGTTACTACACTTGCGGACAGTGTTCCAACAACTGTTGAGAGTTAGTTATCCTGACCCAAGTGCTGCTCTTGTTCAGTTGTTGGCCATTTCAGTATGTTCAGCTATTTTTGTTCTCCAAGCACAATGATAAACCTGGCACTTTTTTTTCTGGTAGAAGCCTTCAATAGCTAATAGAGTTATGGTCTAGCAGCATAAACCGTAAGAAGTTATGGCTGATTAAATATGTAAGGAAACCAAATCTTTACACAAATAGCTAGATACTAAACTGAACTTTTGGTCACAAAGGTCTTCAGCATCTGGCGTCACAAGAACAAGCATCTCTGTTACTACAAATAGTAGTACAGAAAATGTGTAAATCTCTGCTGTAGCTGCCACTGTTTGTGGCATTAACATAAAATTATTAATAGTTTCTCTGCCTTCAAGGAGCTAGTCTGACAGTGCTGCACTGCCATGCTTTGCCTTCTCGCTCTGAAATATCTCTGTTGAGATGGATCAGAGGTACAGATCTTTCTAGCCTGACACCCTGCTCAGGTAGTCCCTGCCTAGAGTGCAGTCTAAAAGGCATATAGAAATCATAAGCAGAGGTCCGTCTTTCCTCCGACTTTGCACTGTGCCTAAGTGACCCATCTCTATACATCACTTCATCATAAAGAAGATGAAAACTATTCAGTACTGAAAACAACCTCTACAGAAAATGTGAAAAATTTCCTGATTACATTTAACATTACTGTTTACCTGATGCAATGTAGAAATAAGCTATACAACAGTATTAATCAGCATGTTTTTTTCTTCTAGATGCATCCATAAGGACTGTGACTACCCTCAAATGCTGGTACCACATTTCCGAAGTAACAGGGTTTATACCTGTGTTGTGTTGTACACACGTGAATGCTAATTTTGAGTGTGAATAATTTCTTCATTGATCTGACCATGTTCCCAAGTACTGTGTATTTCCCCTATTTTGGAGAACATCTTGCATTTCTCACTGTATATTGTATTTCCTAGTTTCCTAATTCTCTAGAAAGGAACTTGCTGCACCACTGGAGTTTTTGCCAGTTTTCTGCCTGGCTGAGCTAGAAGAGTTGGATTCAGAAAAGTATTCTGCTTTTCTGTACAGTGAAAAATTTCAACATCAGTATATCTTGCTGGTAAACCACTGAATTGCTTTCTGCCAAGACTTCTAGTGCTGTATTGAACAGTAAGTCTCAATTTCAGGCTCCCATTCCTTGTCTAAGCTTCCTGAGGTAATATAAGCACACTACACTGATCACTCTGTATTTTAATCTCCCTACACACACCTCATGATGCCAATGATGGACATTTAAAGTTTTGAGACTGTCATTACTCATGAACACTCCAATTGATTCATCATCTTTGTTACTAGTTTGAGCATTACTTGCTAGGTATTAGAAGACTATGGAAAAAATGCCAACATATGTATGATTTCAACAAAGTTGGATGCAGTTAGAAATCAATTTGCCACTAGTACAAAAAAAATCAGGTAAAGAAGAATAATTCTGATGATGCAACTTGAGTGAAACAGATGTGAAGAAAATACTCAAGGAAACAGGAAAAGAAACTGAAGAACAAGCTATATTGAAGTGTGAAGAGAAACACTTAGAACTGGGACAAAGTAAACCACTAAAGAGTTAGATTGGTAAGAAGGGAATGAGAGTACTTAAACAACTAGGAAACACTGGGTTCAATTAGGTAACACAAGAATAAGGAAATTCTAAATAAATATTTTTTAAAAGGAAATGAAAAATATATTAGCAAATTCTAAACATATTATATGAGAGAATCTGCAGATTACAGTGCCTTGGTCTTTCAGATAGGTTGAGATACTCTCAAATATTCCAGATTTCAGAATAGAGAAGCAGCTTTGCCAATCCTAGAAAGAAGTTTAAAAAAAAAGCAAGGAGAATATATCAGACACCTGTAAGAGACTGTACTGGTGAGAAATATACTGCTGTTGCAGCATGTTTGTCTCAACATTGTTGACATCACTGCTATGACAGGAGATCCATCAATGGACGCCATCGCCACAGCATTGTCTTAGCATCACTGACACCACCGATATGCAAGGATGTTTACAGGACAGGAAAACCACCTCCGGACACCACCAGCACAGATGTTTCCCAAGATACTTAACCAAACCGCTGTGTATGAGCCCAGACCCAGGTTCCGAGAAACTGAGGGGCCTGGGGACACCAAAGACCATCCAAAGCTCCTGGGGACCCCCTAGGGATGGTATTGGGCATGCGCACCACCACTAGGTGGAAGGAGTGGTCAAGCAGAACAGCAGTGTCACAACCCTATAAAAGAACAGACCCAACCAATATCAGAAGGAACGTTCTCTCACCAGGCTCGAAAACAGATCGGACTGTCAGGACGCTGCAGCTCCAGGGTGGTAGCTATTGCACTCTTTCATCCTTTTCTCTTTCTTTCCTTCCTTTCTCTCTTTATCTCTTGCTCACTCCTCTGCATTTGCAAACCTGTCAGTGGGCAAATAAAGTTCCTTGACGCTTGACTCCATTTTGAGTCTTAATTCTGTTCCCGATAATATGAGCGAACTCTCTCCGGTCTTTGACCGGCCTGCGACAATATCTTAGTATGGTTTCACATTATTTATTAAATACCAAAGAAAATGTCTACCAGAAGAAAAAAAGTTAGTGATTGGGCATGGCTGAATATTAACAAGACACCAAGCAGAAATCAACACACAGAATGTCTGTACTATTATCAGTTCCTAGAGTTATACTTGATTAACATATACATATGACTTAAAATTACCTGAAACTAAGCCCAGTGGAAGTTATGTTGTGAGAACGTAATTTAAGTAACTTCCTCAATTTATAACAGTTTTAAAGGCCTTAAAGACTATAGGGATTTGACAGAGATTTTAAAACTACCTCTCCTGTCATATTGATGGATTTGGTTTTGATTGGCAAAAAAAGGAATTTATTTTTACAGAATTCATGAAGATACTCTTATTGCATGTATGCTTTCCTGATAAGAAACGTGGCTCTTACAAAGGAAGAGACCATTGTGTTAGAGTCTAAGAGGACAAAACCAATACTAGGTGGTTCAGCCTCCTGTCTAGAAAAAAAGAAAGTTGTATTCTGTCCAAGCAACAATCAATCTAGCTATCAGATACTGCAAGGTTAAAGGATCTTGACTTTTCTAATAACATTTGCAACACAGGTAATGTCAGAGGTGAGCTATAGTGGGAAAGCCAAAAGAGTAAAACAAAATCCTTTTAATAGTTTCCTGTAAGTTTATTCAGAAGAGGTAATTAAAAAAATGAGTATGAATTGATGTGATTTACCATTACCTTGGGTAAGTTGCAAGCAAAGAGCTCTCTTNGGTTCCGAGAAACTGAGGGGCCTGGGGACACCAAAGACCATCCAAAGCTCCTGGGGACCCCCTAGGGATGGTATTGGGCATGCGCACCACCACTAGGTGGAAGGAGTGGTCAAGCAGAACAGCAGTGTCACAACCCTATAAAAGAACAGACCCAACCAATATCAGAAGGAACGTTCTCTCACCAGGCTCGAAAACAGATCGGACTGTCAGGACGCTGCAGCTCCAGGGTGGTAGCTATTGCACTCTTTCATCCTTTTCTCTTTCTTTCCTTCCTTTCTCTCTTTATCTCTTGCTCACTCCTCTGCATTTGCAAACCTGTCAGTGGGCAAATAAAGTTCCTTGACGCTTGACTCCATTTTGAGTCTTAATTCTGTTCCCGATAATATGAGCGAACTCTCTCCGGTCTTTGACCGGCCTGCGACAATATCTTAGTATGGTTTCACATTATTTATTAAATACCAAAGAAAATGTCTACCAGAAGAAAAAAAGTTAGTGATTGGGCATGGCTGAATATTAACAAGACACCAAGCAGAAATCAACACACAGAATGTCTGTACTATTATCAGTTCCTAGAGTTATACTTGATTAACATATACATATGACTTAAAATTACCTGAAACTAAGCCCAGTGGAAGTTATGTTGTGAGAACGTAATTTAAGTAACTTCCTCAATTTATAACAGTTTTAAAGGCCTTAAAGACTATAGGGATTTGACAGAGATTTTAAAACTACCTCTCCTGTCATATTGATGGATTTGGTTTTGATTGGCAAAAAAAGGAATTTATTTTTACAGAATTCATGAAGATACTCTTATTGCATGTATGCTTTCCTGATAAGAAACGTGGCTCTTACAAAGGAAGAGACCATTGTGTTAGAGTCTAAGAGGACAAAACCAATACTAGGTGGTTCAGCCTCCTGTCTAGAAAAAAAGAAAGTTGTATTCTGTCCAAGCAACAATCAATCTAGCTATCAGATACTGCAAGGTTAAAGGATCTTGACTTTTCTAATAACATTTGCAACACAGGTAATGTCAGAGGTGAGCTATAGTGGGAAAGCCAAAAGAGTAAAACAAAATCCTTTTAATAGTTTCCTGTAAGTTTATTCAGAAGAGGTAATTAAAAAAATGAGTATGAATTGATGTGATTTACCATTACCTTGGGTAAGTTGCAAGCAAAGAGCTCTCTTTCAGCTTAAATACAAGCAATTGTCTGAAATTGAGACCTGGTCACTTCATTGATTTGGCTTATGTGAGACTTGACAAGATGAGTTTGCTGATCTCAGTTGACAGAACAGCAGCCTTACTTGTAATTTTATGTGTGCGTGTGTATATATATATGTATTACAGTGGAGGAGGGGAAGTTTGGAACTCACGAAACCCAACCTCTTAGCAATAAGTTTGATTTCAAAACCAAAACAGAATGTCACGAATAATTAGTTAATAGATCAAATCTAGATTTACACTCAGGTATAAAGCATCTTGTTCTATGGTTGAAGGATCAGAGGAATTATCCATTTGACCAGTAACACAGCAGGGAAATATGTGTATGCTATCTACTAAAAAACAGATAGAGCATTCAGATAAAAAACTCCCAAACTGAAAACTATTGTAGTTATAGTTAGGATTTGAATTTAAACACATAACGAACATAAAAAAATTTTGAAGAAAGATACTTAGAAAGTACAACATTTTCTGGGGAAGAAAAATCTAAAGTACATCAATCAAATATCTCCAGGAAACTGTTTTATAATAAAAAAGTATTTATTTGTACAAGGCAATCACACTCATATTCATTTTACTCTAACCTTTCTGCCTAAAAGATATTCATACTCAGTCACAGGAAAGGGAATCAGCACTTGTTCTCCAAAGTAGGGAATCTTATTTATAAAGTCTTGTTTGTTTGAACGATCACAAATCCATCTGCCATGACACTGACACAAAGTATGGCCCACAGAAGATATGTAAGATTCTACAAACCCAGATTGCATTGTACTCCCATGTGGAGATAGAAAACTACTTCTTGACATAACTTAAAGCAATCATCTAGATGCTTGAAACATCAAAGAGATGATATAGAGATAAGTCATTATGAAACAAATGGCTTAATGGGGTAGAGTGCAACACAGTTTCTCAGAAAATACAAGAAGCAATGGCTGACACTTTCAGCTTATTCACCAAGCAAAAAGAGAGCAGAGCATTTCATCAGAAGCTGGCTTGTCAGATAGTTTATTGGAAGCAGGTAGGAGTTTTTTGTATTGGAAAAGACCTTAACAGGGAATGGCAGTTACTGAGATATACTCGTAAATATTTTGCTTCTCCTGTCTCTTTCAATGTGATTTCCCCCTGTTGATTCCTGATCTTCCTTCTGAAGAATTCAGGGTAGGTGAATGGGGAAAGGAGGGAACTCTTTGTTTCATCTAAATGCAGCTTGCAGTGTATTTACATTCCTATCGGTACTCCTTACCTGGCAGGTTGCTTCTGCTAGAGGTTGAATTGGTCGTAGGAAATATGGGGCAACCCTGGGATAAAAACCCAGTGGAACATCTACAGAGAATGGGCATTTTGTAACAGCTTTCATGGAGAAAACAACAGCTTGGATTTCCTTTCTGAAGCTATCATGGCATTTGTCTCAATACCTATACTCCAAAGTATCATCAGGATCAAGCAGAGAAATGGAGTCAGGGTAGACACTTCATAGTTATATCAGGCATCAAGATATATCAGGTGTCTCACCATGGCGGATTTCAGAGCATCACCTACATTGTTGTGTGAACAATTTCAATTTAAGCAGCTCTTCCCCATCACATAAGGACATCTTCATGGCTTGTTTTTAGCAGATCCAAGACAACAGAGCCCTAGAAGAGTTGTGATAGAAACTAAAGAAGTAGCAACATCAAAGCTGCTCACAATGAAAGCACCATGCATAAAGCCACTCCCTTTACTCAACTCTGTATATAGGTGCCAGTTCAGAAAGCTATCCAGAGCACTGCATTGAAATTTGGGTGAATGAATACTTCTTTTTATGTCTAATAAATGATAATCATGATTTAATAATCTATTTTTTTTCAAACTGACACATCACTGCTCTGTAACTCCTTCACAGCAATCTTTAAGATATTTCTAATTTTCTAAGATAACACCATATCTCTAGTTCACTGTCTGTTAGTCATCATTGTCTTCTTTGTGATAAATGGCTTAACAGCCCTATTTAATTTAAAGATTTGTGACATTGCTAGTACTCTACAAAGGAAGTTTCCTTTTGCTTTGTACAGACAGAGAAGTGAGAGTGAGTAAAGAGGATTATCCACAAGTTTTTGAAGATGTAAGTAGAAAAAAATAACAATAAATTTATTTTTTAGAAATAATTCTGAATTATTTAGTGTAAATTTAGTCTAAATTTAGTCTAAATATATAACTGAGCTTTAATTCAGCCCATCCCCGTTCCCCTTTGGCATTAACTGCTTTACTTATTTATTTTATAACTTACAGTTAATATTCTTGTGGTACTGCAAAAGACCTTTGGAAACTATTAGAAAGAGAAATGTGCATAATAAAGCTTAAGCTTGATTAATTTTGCTTCTCTTGTCTCAGTCCTTCCAGAGATTGATATGGCTGACTAAACAAATTGCTCTGGTAGTTTCATAAATTCTACAATCAAATGACCACTATTACTATCTTTATTCACCAAGATTCTTTAATCTAAAGACAAAAGAAATAAAACAGATCCGTAAGAGTGCTGCTCAGAAGACATCTGCAACTTTTATTTTCATCTGAATCAGACTGAAACTTGCTCTGTGCATCAGGTTTCTACATCGACAGCCCAAATAAAGAAGTGTTGCTGGAATGAGTTTTAACCACCAGCAAAAGTGGTTCTAAGGTGTAGTGCTGGAGACCTGGGGGAGGTGAGAGATGTCTTGGGGCAGGCACAGTGGGGCAGGGCAGGACCTCCCCAGCCAGGCAGCAGGGCAGGCAAAGTGGTGTTTTCCATGACTGTATTCATGTCACATTCATGTCTGAAGATGGTTTGATGATTCATATCACACAAAACTGCTGAGGAAAAATATGTTAATATTTACAGCAGTAAGTCAACACATTTTTAAAAGTTTGCCCTAAAAGTAAGGTTGAAATATTTACAAAATGTAATATGAGAGTAATCTAGTCTTTGCCTCTGAGTCAACAAAAATTTATTTTACAGCTGTAAGCAAAACACCATACATTTATTTTCAGATATCTAATGCATTTCAAAATTTTAAACTGATTTTCTTCTGAGTAGCCCCAGGGAAGAGCTAAGAAATAATTATTCCTAAAGCTAAAATATTTCATCATAAACTGGAAAATCCATTTAAGCTATACTTTCAATACAGCAATAGTATCTGAAAGATGAACTTTCACAATCTCTATTGCATCAAGTTAGAGGATACTCACATGTTTAATTTTCATTTGAAGATGTAGAGTGAATTTGTCAACATATAAAGCCTTCTCTGTTCTATTCTAGCTACCTCAATCAGTTATTTATAGCTGCATGTTGTAATGTAAGCATATGCCTAGTTAGGAATAAACCATGACTTTTGATCATACAAACACAGAATTATAGAATGGTTTGGGTTAGAAGGGACCTTAAAGATCACCTAGTTCCACTCACCCCTGCCATGGGCAGGGACACCTTCCACCAGACCAGGTTGCTCAAAGCAGCATCCAACCTGGCCTGAACACTTCCAGGAAGGGAGCATCCACAACTTCTCTGAGCTACCTGTTCCAATGTCTCACCACTCTCATAATGAAGAATTTCTTCCTAATATCTAATCTAAATCTACCCTCTTTCAGTTTGAAACCTTTACCTCTTATCCTATCATGACCAATCCTATCAATCCCAGATGGATTTTCAGAATCTTTCTCATCTTTCACCTGTGAAAATCTTGCCTGATGAACCCCTTGGAAGCATCCTTTCAGATTTCACTCTGAGTAGAAAAAGAGGCTCTTCATTTTGACTTTGTGAAGTAGACAAGTCTGCCTGCCACGATACAAATAAGGAAATGAAAAAAACAAAAACCAACAGTATTTTTATAGTCATAGTACTAAATAAAAGTTATTTTTCATTCATCATGATTGCAAAAAAAAACTTCAGACTGCAAGAGCTATTGGCAAATCTAGTAATGTTAATTGCATGTGATTCAATGAGGTATTCTAAAATCACATTGTTTTCAAACTGTGAATGTGGAAGCTACTTGGACCATGTCAAAAGTTGTACAGAGAAGTATAGATTTTTTTTTTNTAAGAAATAATTATTCCTAAAGCTAAAATATTTCATCATAAACTGGAAAATCCATTTAAGCTATACTTTCAATACAGCAATAGTATCTGAAAGATGAACTTTCACAATCTCTATTGCATCAAGTTAGAGGATACTCACATGTTTAATTTTCATTTGAAGATGTAGAGTGAATTTGTCAACATATAAAGCCTTCTCTGTTCTATTCTAGCTACCTCAATCAGTTATTTATAGCTGCATGTTGTAATGTAAGCATATGCCTAGTTAGGAATAAACCATGACTTTTGATCATACAAACACAGAATTATAGAATGGTTTGGGTTAGAAGGGACCTTAAAGATCACCTAGTTCCACTCACCCCTGCCATGGGCAGGGACACCTTCCACCAGACCAGGTTGCTCAAAGCAGCATCCAACCTGGCCTGAACACTTCCAGGAAGGGAGCATCCACAACTTCTCTGAGCTACCTGTTCCAATGTCTCACCACTCTCATAATGAAGAATTTCTTCCTAATATCTAATCTAAATCTACCCTCTTTCAGTTTGAAACCTTTACCTCTTATCCTATCATGACCAATCCTATCAATCCCAGATGGATTTTCAGAATCTTTCTCATCTTTCACCTGTGAAAATCTTGCCTGATGAACCCCTTGGAAGCATCCTTTCAGATTTCACTCTGAGTAGAAAAAGAGGCTCTTCATTTTGACTTTGTGAAGTAGACAAGTCTGCCTGCCACGATACAAATAAGGAAATGAAAAAAACAAAAACCAACAGTATTTTTATAGTCATAGTACTAAATAAAAGTTATTTTTCATTCATCATGATTGCAAAAAAAAACTTCAGACTGCAAGAGCTATTGGCAAATCTAGTAATGTTAATTGCATGTGATTCAATGAGGTATTCTAAAATCACATTGTTTTCAAACTGTGAATGTGGAAGCTACTTGGACCATGTCAAAAGTTGTACAGAGAAGTATAGATTTTTTTTTTTCAGGAAAAAAGAAGCTCATAGAGCTTCTCACATAGGTGAGAAAGATGTTAGCTGTTTGACTTTACCATAAAAAGCCTGTATCATTTTATTTGTATCATTTTTTCTTGTCCTCCTCCCTCAAATTAATAGGTAAAGACAGAAATAAGGAAAATCATCAGAAATACTAGAGATGGATGTGTAAAAAACCCTACCTACCTAAGGTTGCGTAGAAAGAAATAGGTGTTCTTCCCACTAGAAAATAAATTTTAAATAAAAACCTGACTTTTAAAAAAACTATTTTTGAAAAAAATAGAATCAAATACTTGTTGTGAAGATACATGTTAACTGTAAAAGATTAAGAAAAACAATTCAATGGATCCTTGTAGCTGTGACCTGTACAATATTTGCACTACTAACAAACAAATTGATTTGTATGTTGTTTTTTTTTTTTCCATGATGGGAACAGTCCCAGTAGTAGATGAGGCCAGACTGGATAACTGGATTCAATTTTCTCCATGATAAAGTTCAAATTTGTATCTGAACACAAACATCAGTATTCTCTCTGCAAAATATGATCCAGTCCTGATTGTTAAGCTCCTTCATTTATGTTATGCTCTGAGATTTGACCTTTTAAATTAAAAATGGACAGATTTTTTGGCTGTCCTTTACTCCATAAGCATATAAAAATAAATATTTCTGTAATATTATTTTCAAAAATGCACGGTAGATTTAGTGACTAATTACTGAATCAGTATTTAGAAAAGTGAGCCAGTTTCAAATTCCTATTCAATCTTTTAATACAACCCCTCCCAAGCTGTAATTCGATAAAGCCCTAAATTTCAATTAATAGTATGACCTGTCACCTGCTACTGAAGTTGGATAAAAGTCTGGCTCCACATTTGTGTTGCCTCTGACAAGCAACTCTGAGAAAACTATAAACCAGAGGCAGAGAATCACCTGCCAGCATCTGTTGCTTCTGTTTCTTAAAAACAGACATGACCTCAGCAACAGGCAGATAATAGATGACAGTTGGGAGAATGTGAGGTAAGACAATAAACTGCAAATCTATTTAGCCAAAAGATTCTGTTGCACAGCAGGAGTACAATTTTCAATCCTTAAGATACATTTTTCATAATATCCCTATCTTCTTAATCATGGAGCTGTCAAAATATAGTTGGGAATTTTTTTTGGTTTGTTTTTTCAAACTCATTATAAACTAGTAAATAATTGAAAATGTCTGTCTCTTACCAGGTGTTTCTTCGATTCACTTTTTTAAATGCGCTACCTTTTAATTGTTTTTTTTTTTTAGAAACGTTATTCTCCTCATTTGTCATTTGTTAAATGGTTTTAACAGCTGCTTTGTATTATTTTGCAATTCCAGGATTAATATATTACCCAAAGAATATATGCTTTCCAGTTCACTATGAAATTCACTTAATGTGTAACGAGATTTCTATCACAGGTTTCTATCAGCAGTTTGAACACTTGCCATAATGCTTTTAGTTCCCCACCCCTTCCACTCTTCTAACAATGAATAAACTGCTTTGTTGCTTTTTCTTTTTTCAAATCTAGTGTGTTTCATCACCTGGTAAAACATTTGTTACTTATGTATACATATCTAGCCGAAACTTGGACTCTGTTTTAACTATGCCATAAATAGTTACCACTTCAGGAACAGCAAAAGCTCATGTTTCCATCTGAGATCTAGATTTTAAGTACCATGTTTTTAGCATCAGTTTCTTCCATCTATTTTTTAAATCATTCTCATAAACAGTAGTCACCTAATTTTTGTAAATAACAAATCACTTTTTCAAGTTCTTTTTCAAGCATTCTGTGTTTGATCAAGGGCATCTAGTAACTACATCTGGATGACAAGTGTGACAGTTTCATTTCTCATCCTTTGAGTAATTTAACTAATTTCTCAGGTTGTTTTTCTTTTGTTGTGGAGAGATGGAGGTAGATATTGTATTAGCAATTAATTATGTAAAATCATATTATTAAGATTCTTTTTCTCCCATTTTTCTAACCTTGGTTAGTATTTTATGTGATCTGTTGAGATTTAGTTGAGAGATTTTGTTTTATTTCATCAAAATTAATTTGTAGAAGTTCAGGTGTTCAAATTTGCTGTTTGAAATCATTAAGTGGAAACAGGAATCCCATCTTATTCGATTCCACATTGACTCAAACTAGTATATATCCTTGACTTTAGCGGAAAGATCAGATAATTTCAAATAACTACATTAAAGTTGAGTGAAAATCTTTCATGAAATATTATAATGATTCTGCCCATTTTGAATGCATTTCACTGAGATCTTTAATCTTGACTGTTGTATACCTAATCTTACTCTTATTCCTGCTTATTTTCCCACAAAGTGGGTACACATCAAATAATTGGTATTTTATGAAACTACCATTCTGTTCTGTTTAGAAACTTAGATGAGAAATTCAGGGGATAGTGCAACTGCAGTTTTCTCTGATATTAAGTGTATTTTTAGGTGTTGGATTTTTTCATCTGTTGAATTTTGGTGAGTTCCTTATCAGAGCATCCTATTTTCTTCATGTATTCTTCCAGGAATATGTATTCAAAAAAATGTTCTCAGAAAGTTGTAGTTGAATGATTAGCTTAATCCTTAAAAAGCAGATTATAAAAGAATTTTATCTTGATTGAGACATTTTTCACATAATTCAAATTTTGTAGTCACTATTCCTTTTTTTTTTTTTTGTAAAGTAAATAAAATTGCATGAATTAATTATCTCTTTCAAATCTGTGATTTTGGATTTGGTGTTCAGTTTGGGTTTTTTTAATAAATATCACTGTTGTTCCAGAAATGAAACAAACAAACCAAATGAAAACTAAGGCTGAAATTATTTGTTTGGGTTTTTTGCTTAAGATACAGATTATGTACCAAATGTAGTTAAACAAAGTTCTCAATGGAGTATTTTCATTCGTAATAACATGAGCAGTGTTCAAGGCTTTAAATGTATTCTCCCTAGTTTTTAAAACTAAATACTACTAATTCAGCTTTATGTGACTGCAGATATTGCTTCCTTTCTTCCTGCTTAATACTACACATACTTTGCTGTATTTGCTAAATAATTTTCAATAAAGAGCCTTTAATAATTAGCTTCCTCTATTTTTCTATTTTAAATTGCTCTACATGTCAAACCATATGCTTTTCTTAATACCAAATTAATTCTCACAACTGTTTTAAGTTTCACCTGATCTTGAAGTGAGAGATACATGACAGAAATATTACTTCCAGGTACTTCAGTCCACATCACATTCCACTCATTTACAGAAGAAAAACTGAATTTAAATTTATCACTGTCAATATTCTTAATGACAGACTTTTGCCTTTTGTGGTCAATATGTCATGAAGTAATCTGTAAATTGACTTGCTAAAATCAGAGAATAATGATAAGCATTTGAATCTTGGACTACCTATATTAGATAACAAACTAATAAATTTTTCAGACTTTTCTCATTGTCATTCCTACCACTGACAAAAGTTTCATAAATGCCCTGATCCGTTTCTTAAATGGAGACACTCTTGTGATGTATCTCACAGCATTCATATCCTATGGATACAATTCACTACCTCTGTTTAAAACAACTCTGCCATTCAAAATCAGATGCTCTTTTATTTCTTCTCACTATTTCCTTCAGGATCTGGGAATGTCATTAATGTAGGCATGGTACTTGGTCAACTTCTCATAGTTCTCATTTCCTGATTATCTGTTCTTTTACAATTATGAGGCCTCCATATCTTGTTGACAGGAGCATCTATAATGAATATACTGATTGGATATCAAGAAGTTTTTTATGTGAAGCATATCATACTGTCAATGCAGAAGACAAGGCATAAGTCAATAGTGATTCTCACTTTTCATTGCAAAATACAGTTTAGAAGGTAGAAGCCCAGTAGGAATAAACCTGTTGTGGTTAGCATCACAAAGATTTAATCATAATCTCTTTTCTAAGATCTTCTATGTCTTTTCTTTTTTAAAGAACTTTAGAACTTTTTGAGAACCTCCCTGCATTTGTTCCCAGGCTGAGTGCAAACAAGCGACTTGCGTAAAATGATCAGTTTCATCTTACACATAATGACCAGGTAAAATCAGACCCAAAAATACATACTTGAAATTTTATGTTTTAATGAAGCGATGCTAGCAGCTAAGGTTTCTCTTAATTGAAGAGATACTGAATATTCTCTTTTTCATGCCGAACTGCCCTTAGATGTCACTAAGGATATGGCTGTTTTAGCTTTGATGTATCAGTATGACATAAGAATCATCCCAGTAGGTTGCATTTCCAAAATCTATATGAGGAAATATCTAATGAGTTAGATCTTATTACACTTTTGAACTGGGTTTCCATCTGACCTGTGAATTTCACAATGCATAAGATGATAGAAAATAAAGGTTGTACTACAGACTTGTAGTCTGTGAGCTTTTATTTACCAATTCAAACTAAATATTATTTCCTGAAAATACTGAAGAAGCAGGAACGCTGCCTATCTGACAAAATATTCTCATTTCCCATCATCACTGATCGACTTGCAGTATTATTATATGAAAACATGAACAAAATATTAAATTTTGGAAAGAAAAGAAAAATATATACCATAGAGATAAAATAAGTAGGAAATCCTGGCATTTTCAGAATAAAACAAAGTGTACAAAGTATAATATATATAATAAAATAGAAAAGAAAGACACAAAAAAATCAGAACACTTTGTTCCATGAGTGCAAATCAAAAAGTCAAAAATAAAGACGCTCACTGAAGGCAGAAATAGACCTTACATTTATTCATTACATGAGCCAATTTATATCTAACTAGATGGTTTGTTTCTGTGGCATGTCCGACATTAGTCTCTTTTCATTTAATTGTACATTAGAAAAAAAATTCTTGTTTCTCACATCATGATTTAGCCTGACATAAACAATGCAGTAAATTTCTGGGTTCTTACACTTGCCCCTCAAGTATTTATGAGTTAAACATTTACTAAATATGGAACAGAATTGTTAGCACCCTTTGCCTTAATTTATTTTTTCAATGTCATGCTGCTTGTAATTTTGAATAACTGCTTTTATTTACTAAGAAGAATAGTAACCATTGAGTATTGTGTTTTTGTTCAAATCCTATTTGTTGTTATGGAAACAGCATCCCTATTAAGCTTCCTGCTGTAGATCTGCTCTGTAAGACATTATTTAAAATGTTCAGTGGCAGAGGTAGAAGGATAACATAAATTCAAATAATACTTGGTTTGACTACTACTACTACTTTATACCCTTAAGGCGTTTCAAGTAGAGAATACACATAACATTTACCAGACACCTCTTCAGTCTTCTGAAATTGAATTGTTTTAATTGGAGTAAAGTTCTAAAAAACCACTGTCTCTAGTTTCATTTGATTTCATGTGGTCCAGATTATTTGAAACTGTATGAAACAACAGTACTGGTAGGATGTATGACTGCGTGAAGATGCAAGCGTTTCAGTAAAGATGCCTTACGTGTCCTAAGGAAGGCTTCTTGTTAAGTACTGTTATTACTATTTCTTCGCTAAGACTTGTGAATTTGCCATAAATATTTGGGGGTTTTTTAGGGTAAATGTGAAAGTATCAAGTCCTCTCCTTTTTATTTTTTAATTAAAAAAATAAAATCTGACAGCCCCTGTCTGCCTTCTGTATAAGTACATATCAGTGTCTAGGTCTCCGTCTGGAAGAGTTTGTACTCTGAGCATGCAAGAGAAATATGAATGAGGGGATAATTAGAGTGCACAAGCAATAGTAGTAAACANTCCTTTTTATTTTTTAATTAAAAACATAAAATCTGACAGCCCCTGTCTGCCTTCTGTATAAGTACATATCAGTGTCTAGGTCTCCGTCTGGAAGAGTTTGTACTCTGAGCATGCAAGAGAAATATGAATGAGGGGATAATTAGAGTGCACAAGCAATAGTAGTAAACAATGGTTTGAACAATTTCTTGCCTGTGTGTCTGAGGTGAGAATCAGTTTGGAGTGAGAATCTAAATGGAATCAGTGAGGAAGCAACACACTAAATAAAAAGAAATGAGAATGGAAACAAGAGAAGGAGCAAGTAGTAGGCTAGGGAGTAAATCAAAGTGAAAATGGTTCAGAAATAGTGAGTTTGGCCCATAATCGGTTGCCTGTGAACTCAGAGCAGTACTCCAGGAAGGATTGGAGGGCAGGATATTTAAAAGGTAACAGAGAAATGCTTGAGCAAGTAATAAAGATGATGGACAGGAAAAGTTTAAAAAAATACTGGTGTATCTCCACAGTCCAGTTCAGGAAAGAGTTGAACAAACTGCAATAAATTTGTGATGGAAAAAAAGCCTGGACTAAATGCTAGGGATTTTCTGAATATTCAAGCTCAGTATCTTTGTCCTCTGCTCTTGCCGGATGATTTCTGTGTCTAGCTGTTTTCTTCAGTCTGATCTGTACCCCTGCTACATATGCTGCTCTGAATTCAGAATTTAATAACTATAAGCCTAGTACTGAGTTCCATTGCATGCAGTCATTTATTATATGGATTTGTTTATGGTAATCCTAATTATTTTTTTTTATCAGTCTTGCAAATGAACATCAAAAGACTACACAGGAGTAAGGTGAACCCTGTCAGGAGTAGATAAATTATACTAATATTCCCTTTAATATCGTGACAGAATTTTAGCCAGAGGCTCCCAGGAAGCTTGAATATTCTCATCTTCTATATTAACACAGTAGACGTTTTGCACAAGTCTGATAATGAATTGGCTAGAGAAATGTATACTGTGAATTTCAATATTGAAATATGTTTCTCTCACTTACTAATTAAAATAATACAGCCAGAAAGAAAAATTAATTAATTAGTTGTAAGGTATAATTTTGTGTAGTGTGTGTTTTTTCTATATATACTAAAATATATATCTTAGTGTCAAGGAAGTGTAAGAATGACAAAATATATTCCCAAAATCAGTGTGATGGCATCAGGAGAAAAGTAGACCAGTCAAACTGAACAGGGATCTCATGTTACAAACACTTTGGCAGACACAGCTTATTCACTGGTTCAGGATGGCAGTTGGGAACTAATATTACATCATGTGTAACTAAATCTAAGCTTAGAATGATGACTCAAAATGTGCAAAACACTCACTTTAAGGTAAGGACTCTCAGTCCCAGGAAGTTACTTTGGATGGCATCCTAATCCAAAGGCAGAATCTTCTGACTGCATACCCGCTGCTCTGTGGACAACTGACTCAAAGGAGACTTCCAGTGGGCTTCATTTAAACACAGAGCTGGATCAGGGCTTGTGGTCATATACAGCTCTCATTGGTTGAGGGGGTGCTCCTAGGTAGGCTTATTGGCTGAGTTGGTCTTTGGCGGGCTCAGGTATCTGGGGTATGTGACTGGGGGCTCTTTGCAGACATGAACAGCAGCACAGGCACTTCCCATCAAACTAGGCACCATGTACCCTGTACTGAGCCATTAGACTTGCCAGGTTGGGGGTGGAGTGTACCTGCCACAATTGCTTCATTTTGCTACATTGAAAAATATGACTATATGAAACAGCGTCAAGTAACAAACACAAGAAATTATTTTCAGGTTTGAACCAAAGGACACCAAATAAAGCAGACTCACTTTGTAAAGAATTGTTTGAATTAGGTCCTAAATAGAGTTACATTTCATGATTTTATTTTTATGTTCACTCTCATTTGGAATAAAGATGTTTGGTGGGAATTTTATAAAATTATGTTCTGGCTTTTAAACATTTTTAAATCTGCATTAAAAATAAAATAATAATTACA
>VZSC01008737.1:46206-79833 GCA_013398225.1 Steatornis caripensis
CTGAACAAACTGTTCTTTGCCTCTACACATAATATAATAATTAATTCACTTATTCATAGTATTTCACTGATCCGATGCCATTGACTAATATTCTTTAAGTCACAAATAACTATGTTACATTTCTCTAGACATATCCTCTGATAACTGATTCTTAAAAGCATTTGATTCTTGAGACTACTTCTTTTTCCTTTTGTTCAAGATACCTTGTAGCTTAGCAAAGACACAAAACGAATAGTGAGAATTGAATATCCTAAGATCCTTTAATCATTGAATGACACCCATCTGCATTGTCAATAGAATAGTGCAGGACTCATGTTGAGAAGGATATTTAACTACAGCAAGGTTTGTAGATTAGACTTGGAATACAAAACTTTTTTTTTTTAACAGGAATTTGTCAAAGCTGACTAGATGGAATTAAGCTCAGTTGGACAGCCACTAAATGAATTCTAAATGTAATTCTATATTCCACCCTCAAGGACAAATTTATCCTCTTGTTGTCCTATTAACTGTGATCTGTAGTCTTACAAAATAATTACATACCCATGTAAACAGGTTTTTTCCCTCAGAATCAAGTTGAAAGGCTTTTGCCTGTCTCATGTTTTCAGATACAATTGTTACATTACTCCTAATCTCATTTGAATTACATTGGCCTTTAATCCTATGTGGGACTGCATGTCATGGATTAGAGGGCTACTGCAAACCGTTAATTGCCATCCTTGAACATATTTTGAATTAGGGATGAGTGACAATTTGAATTCTGCAGTATGAAATGTGAAACACTGATAACTATTTAAGTATTAGTGATGTATTTGGTCTTTATCAGTCATGTAATGACTGACTAGAGGGGTTAAAGACTCTTAAATATTATAGAGCTTAGTGATTTAATTATAGTATCTGACAACTGGAAACCATGAATGACTCCTTGACATCATTTCAGCTTGAAGAAATGTTGCTTTCTTCAAATACTTCTTGGCAGTCAGCATTAAAACTGAACAAGCACAGGTAAAAACAAAGATGAAAAGTTTTTAACATCTGATCTTTTTTTCTTCTAGTAAGACGTTAACTCTACAGCATTGTTTCATGCTGTGCCCATATATTTTTAATTGTCTCAAGAAATAATTCCTTAACCTTTTTCCTCAAGACACAATTTCACAGGCTAGTGATTGTCAGTGTCAGAAAGATTTTCTTGTTATTTAACTTAAACATTCCTTTTGTAAGTCCATCACATTACTCCTTTACCTACCCTAGGCAATATACTAATTGAGTCCTCTCTCTTGGTGTTTGTATCCTTCAAATATTCGAGAAGGAAACATTAATTAAGTTTCAAAATATCCTTAAGACCATTCCTCTGCTTTAAACAGTACTGTGTAGGTTATAGCACTCTACTCAGAGTTTACAGGATAAATACCTATGAAAAACAAAATAAAATTTAATTCCCCAGAGCATGTTACAAAAAAAAATTTAGCAGCTTCTGTGACAATTATTGTGTAGCTCTTAGTGACAGCTCAGTTATTTGGAATATGTCCTACCTATAAAGAAAACGTTTGCTTAAAATTTGAGATTATACAATGTTCCTTTTTCAAATGTTCTCCTACCTCCTGCAGTCTTTGAGAATGAATAACAATTCATAACTCTTCAGGTGAATTAATTTATGGTAAAGTAAAAATAATGAGAAAATCAAAACGAGAGCAAGAATATAATAGTAATTTTTAAGATTAATGCAAGAGTTAATATCAGGAAAAAAGGTGTGATCTGGTTACTGGTAATCAAATGTAAAAACTCTATAAACCAAAAGTACTATTGAAAAATGATAATGCAGAATAGTGAAATTGGGCGAGTAACTGAAGAGATACTATGACATACAAAATAAAACACATACATGTGCATCACATATAAAGCACGGCAAACGTGCATCATGGGGAATTAAACTTGAAAAGGAATACTATTGAACTAGGTGACTAAAAATGTCACAAAAAATGTCACAAAAAATATCAAGAGAAAGGCTTGTGTGGCATGAACAATGTAAGGACACAGAATATAAGGAGCTCTTTAAAAGTTTATGCATGAAAGAAAGCCAAAAAATGTGTAAAGGCTCGATTAGGAAATATAAAATTGATGACCCATACAACAACCTTGAAATAAAATAAAAAAATAAATCCAAAACAGAGAAATCTGTAAGGAATATTTTTTTTTAGCTTTTTTTACTATGATATTGAGGAAATTCAGTAACAGTTTTTTCTGATTATTCACCAAAAGACAAACACAGAAATATGAGAAGAATTTTTGTTGCGAAGAGCACATAAAATATAATTATAGCTTTGTGAGTATACAATCAACCATATGATTATTTAAGGATTGGTGTTAGTCCTGATACATTCTTTACAGATGAGTTTCCCAGTGAATTGGACATATGCCTAGGAGAAAATGAAAGACTTAATGAAATATACAAGTGTGAGTGAGTATACATTTATGACAGTTAAACATTGAATATTATTTTTCAAGATGGTAAGGATGAGTAAGTGTAATTAATTTATATTTTATGAATGTAGTCTCCTGCAATTTTTGCATCCCTGCTAATGGACACCATAAAGACATGAAAATAAATTATGCATTTGAAAAGAAATCTCGATTAGAAGTACACTACAGTAGATAATAGAGAAATAGAGTCATACACGTTGTAAAATATGCTACCTCCTATTAACTCAGCTAAAACCTAGAAGATTTTACTCTTCCAAAACTGCTTATAAAATTGATAGGTTTTTATTATTTTTTTCTTAATGCAATGTGTACATACATGCTGAGTAAGTAAAAAGACTAGTCACTTCTCATCTTGAGTAAGGCAGAGCACTTCATGAACACAAATCTAATGCTTTGCTGAATAAATACGTGTTTGAGTGTGTTGTGTCTGAGGGTCACGATTTGGATGATTTATTTTTTTGTGTGATGGACTGGTATTATTTTAAACAGTCTGTGATAATATCTGTGAACCGCAGAGCTGTCGAATATGATTAAATTACTCTAGCAAGCAGAAAAGCAAGAGCAGATGGAAAAAAAATTAAATATATTTCTTACATGCTAAAGAAGAAAATTTTATCTAACTAGTGAGCTGTTGTACCAAGTAATTAAGTAGGAGTATTTTCTTTCAGATTACTTCTGATCATCAGAAACTGAAAAAGAGTAAACAGAATGGGTCTTTCTTTCCTTCTCTCTCCATAATACAGAAATAATAAAAAAAACCCAAACAAATTAACATCTGTACCAGGAGCAGGAATTTAAAATGGAAGTTTGGCTAGATAAATAAGGAGAGCTTTTTAAGTACAAGCATACAGAAGCCCTAGTATTAAATGTGGATATTATCCTAGTCTTCTGTGATTGAAACCATTTTTACTTTATTAGATCCTATGGATTTTTCCAGACTAGTAGTCTAAGGCATTGGGTTAAGGAATTGAGGCTCACATTCTCTGAGATACAGAAAAAGAAAATCTTTGATAAATTGAAAGGAGACAATTGTGTTGGTATACTGACATGTATAATCCATTTCCACTTGTGCCCAGACAATACAGGTCTGAAATTCAAGGTGTTAATATTACGAACACATCTTCTGAAGTCCCTGCAAAGTAAACTCAAAACCAGGCTACTATATTCTAAAAGTGCTTAAAGGACATTTGT
Source organism: Steatornis caripensis (assembly GCA_013398225.1). NCBI lineage: Eukaryota > Metazoa > Chordata > Aves > Caprimulgiformes > Steatornithidae > Steatornis > Steatornis caripensis. Next base: position 49,876 of record VZSC01008737.1, read on the forward strand.
TGGAAAATATTTAGGCTAAAGTTTAGAAGTCCTAAACAGCAACCAATATATTTTAAATGTACTGTAGATGATTTTTGTATTGTAAAAGGAAAATAAAAACTACTTACAAAATCTTATACTGTACCAATGCTACTGTTGATACTGTCAGATATCTGCTACTGTCAGATAATATAGTACGTGATGACTGTGAATAAACCATCTGACAAATGGGAAAGACAAAATTTTTCTAATATTTGTGAGAACAGAGAATTCATGTTTAGTACATTTAGACTATTTGGCAGTAGCAGGGGCACATATCTAACTCTGTACATCTGCAATATGCTGGACTTTTATGAAAGATATTTCTCAGGACAGATGTTATAAATATTTCATGTAAAGAGAATTAAGAAAAGATTAGTTAGAGCAGGAATGGTGGCCTTAACTTTCTTGTAAGTGTCTGCTATTTGGTGAGTTCCATTATTTAACTATATGGAAAAAATGTCACCCCAAACATCTTTAAAACTAAAAACTATTTCATGAAAAAGACTATTCAGGCTGACAGCTTTAACTCAAATTGGAGTTTACTACAAGATGCCATTGCCTTTGAACAAGAGGAACTTAATCCTTTTTGAGGAAGAGAGAAGCGTATGATAAAACATAGCATAAATCACATGCTGTTGAAACACAGCTCATTGTAGTAATTACCAGCATATCTAATCTGTCTGTGTCTGCCTATCTCCTTTCACGTGTTGCTGTCATGACATCAGACTGTCCTGTAAGTAAAAATCTACCTGTTTTATAAAAAAATGAAAAAATAAAATCATTTTAAATCCTGTTCTCATGTATTTTTGACTGCAGAAAGGTAAAGATATCAACAAAAGTGAAGTCTTATGTGTAATTCCTTAAGCTGTGTGTATGAGCTGCAGAGGCTGACCACTGGATGGTGTTACCTTGTCATGTTTTATGCTGGCTTTAGACAATTCTGTTTTCTCTGTTCATATATTGAACAAATATTATTTCTTCTGTTTTTTTTTCTCTTCTATATTTTATAATTACAACTTGACAAGAAAACATGGCAATTTTCATAGTCTAAATAATTTTTATAGTTGCATAATCACTATACAAAAGGCTTGCAAACAGTAAAAGTTTGTTCTCAGGTTTAACAAGAATAGGTACTGAATAAACTAATTTTCCGATAAACACTATTCTTATTCCACTAGATCTTTGATTAATTCATATAGATGTACAATATTTTAAAACAAACAAGTACAAAAATACATTCATTGCATGAGGTAAAACCCAGCATTCTCCCAGTAAACTCATCATGACTGTTGATGACACAGTACGTAGTGCTGCAAATGTAGGTGAGGTAGATAACTGATGTCCTCTGTACAACACCTTTGGGACTCTAGAGAGAAAGACCTAGGTCCATGTTCACTGCACAGAATATATTGGACACCAAGACAATTAATGTCATTTTGACCTCTGATTCCTTGAGTGTGATGAGTAATTCCCCTAGTGTGGTGGCAATGCCACAGAGCTACAAAGCACTTGACAGGCTACTGATGATGAGTGTGGTAGAACTATAGTATTTTAATGTTATCTTCTCTACTTGTCTTTTGGATTATTTCTGTGAGCCAACAGGAAACAACACCACACTTTCCTATTTTTCTGTAACTACTCTTTGTCCCTTTTTATTTGCTGGTTTCTTCCATTTGAGAGAAAAGCCATACATACTGAAAGCCACACTCTCCATTAGAAAAATCTATCACTATAGTTTAAGTGAAAGTTATACATACTTATACTTGAGGGCAGATTTCGTAACATCTAGTCATATATTAAAACTTCATTGCAGTTCTGATTCTGATTTTATTTCATATTTACTTTTCTTTTATGCACCTTTTAATACATTTATATCAGTTAATGATAGAGAGGTAGATTTTAAGGGAGAATACATTTTACATGACAGGAGTCAAAATAACCTAACATAATAACTGTTGCCCGTTAATTATTTCCATTCATAATCCATGGGACTTACTTTCTAACAAATGATCAGTTCCTATTGAGTTCTTAATTTAGGCAGAAATCTTCCATTTAATTAAGCCATGTGTTCTGAAGGGATTATCATTCTACGTATAAATGTGGTAATCCATGATAATGGCTAGAGCAGAGCATTAGATAATATATATCATCGTGCCTTTGTCAAAATAAAGCAAAAAGGATTTCTTTCTTTTCCTGTTGAAATGAAAAAGACAAAGCAAAATCTTAAAGAAGGATGCACAAATATTTTTGAGAGAAGCTTAACCAAAATTATAAATAATGTAAAATCCATTTTACTGAATGTTTAATTTTAAAGACAATACCAGAACCACACAAGAAAAAATGCAAGAGTACGTTCGTGATTTGTTACATTAACATGGGCCTTTAAGACAGTCAGTTAGAGTCTGACTCACCAGAATTATCAGAAATCTTCTTTTTCACTGCAGCAGATTTAGAGCTTCTCCTGTTTCGCATGTAAGTTCTGGGCTTATAGATGTCACAGCTCTGGGAAAATCTTGATCATTGTCAAAAAGTTAAGAATTTTAAATTTTTTCCTAATTGTCTTTACTGAGAGATTAAAGGTTTTCTTATTGGTAATTTTTATGAATTCACTGGTTCCTTAAATAATTTTCTCGGATCTTCTCCAGTTCTTTTAAAAAAAAAATTTCCAAAGATGTAACCTGCTCAGAGTTTTGAGTATTCCTAAATGTGTTTCACATGTCCACTTACGTTTGTGTTCCCCACTTTGAAGAAAAAATGCTGATTCCTCTTCTAAACCTGCAACATTTTTGCAGTCTAAAATATCCTCCCATAGTTGTGCACACACAGCCATTGTTTCATATTCACTTTGAGTACTATTCTCCTTTCAGAGTAGTGACTTTCATACTTGCTAAAATTTCTGGTTTTTAAATCAGCCCTTTTTGTTAATTCCTTATTGCTTTTTTCATGAATATTTTTTACTTTTTTTGTGTGTTTATTGCTTTTTTCCTGACTATTCCTTAATATTTTGGCATCCACTAAATGCAAGGATTTATGAAAGAACAGAAGTTTACACATTCTTTTACTGCCTTCAATGTCAAAACCTGCAAAGAAAAAAGGACATGTGGCTCCAGAATAAATCAGGGCAAACTGTGACCACCAAGTCTTCTAGTATACAGATATTGGGATGCTGCTAAGTAGAACATGTTTTTCTACTGACTTTATAATCCAATAAGAAAAATAAACCTTTCCAACTCTGAGCATATTCTCTACGTGCGTGCATTTCTCATCCTTTATGCCTGCAAATTCTTATTATTTGCACACCTTTCTTCTATCTCTAAGGAAGTAATCATGCTTTGGATGCTCACTTCAAAGTATATCAAAAATGACATAGGAGATCCTATCCTAAAATAATGTCCCATTTGTAACATGAATGACTTGACTTCAGAGCAGGAGAACTTCAACTGTACAGCATAAAACTGTACTAAGAGTTACAGAGAAAGCGAGCTATGTTTAAAACATGTTTTCATAAATTATAATAATGTATGCAGGACTCTTTGACACAAAAAATAATTTTATCATATGACTGAGTTCAAGTGAGAATGATTCACTTACCTGAAACTAGGTAACCAAGTTACATTATACTGTGTTTTAATTGGAATGCAACACAGGAAACTTCGAAAAGCAAATATTTATCATTATGATCCATGTTACAAAGTAATTTGTTGCCCTCATTGGTTATGAACATGAGATGAAGCACACAAATGCTATGCCTGTACCTGGAAACAAGGCAGCATGTGTTTGTGGGCTGCCACCTGATGTGGAAGAGTAGTTTGTTGATACACATGTAAGCCACTGCATATCTGGTGGTTTAGTTCCCTGGGGATGATCCCAAGCATATTTGATTTACTAGGTGTAAGTCAGTTCAGGGTTAATCAAAGGCTTCTGAAATTTTCATAATGAAACAATTTACTATGGAATAAGGGCATATTTTCTCACTACATGTGAAGATAGAAAATGACCAGGTAAAGTCAGAGAAAATATTTGCTTTCCTGCCCACCCCCATACCATCTGCTGTGACATGGGTGCAGTATCACAGAGAACAGTGTTGTATACATTTTGGGTGTATTTGTTAGGTAGATCATGCCTCCTTAATTCATTGTCTAATTTATCACTGAAATAGTTTTCTCGACCTATATTATAGAAAAAATGCAACTTAACCTCAGTAGAACTATATTTTTTTTTGTCAGAAATCATAATTCTTCAAAACAATAGAAACATTGCAAATATTTTATATATGAATAATTTGCTCAAATATCTTACATTGTTTTTTGAAGCAAGCCTTTCAGACCTAACGCCATAATATTTCCATTTGTTGAAAGGTGATCATGCAAGCAATCTCCAGGGTGCATATGGAATTTAAATGATATCATCCTGCTCTCAAACACAGGTTGTAAGTGTTTTCCTAGCATATTGTTTCATGTGCTTTTAAATGTTGGGCCTTAAAGCCCAATGTGCTTTGCAGTAGTCATAGTCCATGATTGCTTGAGAGATATATTTGCTAGCAATTGCTTTTCTTATGGCTTATAAGGAAGTTACCTCTTAATTTTGCTGCACTAACCAAAGCTGCAAGCTGAAACAAGGCTAGACCTCATGGAATGCCAGCTAGGGAAGAGTTGGCAGAACAAGTTTTCCCAAAGCTCAGTTTTCTTTGTCTCTATCTTGCTGGCTTAGTTTTAAGAATGGGATAAAATCCTCTGAGAAAGCAGTTTTGTTCTGAGTTCTAATTTAACCATCTCTCATCTCTCTTCTGATTATCAAGAACGCTATAGCACTGCCCAATTCTGCAGAAAAGAGCACACCACATAGCATGGCTACTTTCTCTCTAGCTATATTAAGAGACAAACAGTGCCTAGAAACTTCCTTCCGTGTATTTGGCTTTTGAGTGGTTACAGAGTATGCACAAATATTCAAAAGCTTTTGTCTGATGCTTTAATGTCTGGTGTATTAAAAGGAATCTTGTGCACAGTTTTGTCTGATGTAGTGCAATTATTTTTGCCTTTGCCATAGGTCAATATTTGTTTTACAGTATGCCCATTCATATCTGAGTTTTTCGTCAATGAATATAGGTCCATCAGTCCAATCCGTGGTTGGAAATAAGCAGAAACTCTATCAAATCTACATATTTATGGAAGAAAAAAAAGATAAAAAGGTGTGATTAAAGAAATCTAATTATCTTCATTGCAATGAAAAGGGTATTCAGAACTTCAAGAAATTTTAGCTTATAGTTTAAAACAACTAGATGCTGTCTTTTCTTACTTTTTCTGCTACATTCTATAAACTGCTAAATGTTATGAAGTAAATATATTCAGAGCTATTGCAGTACTTGTGTTTGAAAATGCAATTCGTTTTTGATGTTTAAAGATTAGGTTGTGGTTGTTTCTTTTAATTGAAACAATACATTTTGATGTTACAAACCTGCCACTAGTTTATTAAAAAAGGTAATTTTAGCCTGTAACTTGGAGCAGCTACTTTGCATGCTATGATTCTTTCTGGAATATACAAGAAGAAATCTCCAATAGCAAAAGAAAATTGGAGTTGGAAGTTACATTGTTCATACTATGTTTACAGATTGCATGATTCTGTTTAGAAATGTACCACAATAGCTGTTAGGTTGTAACAGCCCCTGTTTTCATGATTATTAGATCATTACATTTAGCTTAAACCAATCTAAGTTTGTATTAGCAAGAATTAGTGATCATCTCTCACCTCTGACCTTTAGGTTAATGAGAAGTTCCCCTGTGTAATTGCTGTATGTTAAGATGGCACTGTGCTGTATAATTATTATTGCTTTAAAATGACATTTAAAGTTTGTTTTACATGACCCAGTAGAATAACATTATTTCTGCAGTGAGCAATAATTATCTGCCTCCTAGCTGAAAATACACGCTGTGGATAAATTGTGTTCATCTGGTAGCCTTCGTTTGTAAGACAAGTTAATTAAAAGAAGAATGTTGAAAAATATGTCTGCCCACTGAGTGCTGACAGAGTAATATTATTACTTTACAAGAAAACACTCTTAACAAAAAAAAAATGGTTTTGCTTTAAAGATATGGATAAAAATGAAGTAAACATAATGTTTTTCAACAATGATCATAATAAAAATTACAACCATGAAAGGTCTATTTGTTCCAATGGAATAAGAAATGACTAAACCACTGTCTGCTCAGTTGGTACTTATATGGGTTAATACAAGCATGAAGTACTGACCCTGATGAATACATTTTTCACCTTGCAGTTTTCTGTATATGATAGTGAATTACACATTAGGTATTATAAATGTGTTCTTCCTTTCCTGCTTTAATTAATTCAGCTATAAAAAAGCTACTGCAGTCACTGCATGAATATTTTACCATTCAAAAAGTTTTTCTTCAATATTTATTTGCCGGGACAACATTTGCTGTGTGACAATTACTTTAAACTTCAAATACTGTTTATATATATAGCATAGGACCCACTGACCTTGATCTGCTGTGCCTTTTCAGTTCTAGGTAGGGTTGACAGAAGGATGTTGCATGAGACAGCAGTCTTGGTTTTGTTTTCCCTGTCTCATAGAAACTTTACAGTGTATCAGTTGCCTGTTCTGTCATTAGGAAGAGAAGTTCTAAGAATTTTGTTTGGGTAAGTTCTTTTTCATGTCTTCCTATACAGGAATAGTGCACAATTCCAACATTAAGCTGTATTTGTATTCAGTTTTACTTTCTTCTTTAAATTTCAGATAGAATAACTCCTTTCTAATTGTAGTTCATTTTAATATTACTTCATCAATCTCAGCAGTCAGGAAGTGAAATCACAGCATAGTATGGATCAAGGCCTCTCATTAAATTGGTCTAGTGCTTTTTCCAAATTTGCAGACTGACAAGAGCACGTTTAAGAAAAAACTATTTAGCTTATATTTCCCATGTGTTTAATTGTGCAATTGTTTTAAAACATCTCTTTTTAGATTGCTTAGTTTATTTTATTATGATTTTTCCAGTAACTAATAAAAATGATATTGTTTGTCATTGACGTTTTTGTCATAGTTTTATTTTTCAAATGAAGAAAATACAGCTCAGATACATATCTGTATAAGTAGCATTTCTTTTACATGAGGTGGAATTCACAGTAACAATGTAATAGATTGATCCGTAGTAACTCCATAGATTTGCTTAAAAAAAAATTAAGACCTAGTCCTGTTATACCTAAGATATAATTTCTTTAAATTTCTGATAAGAAATAACTTTGCAATAAATGTATTTGTTGATGTAAGGTATTTTTATAAGCTGTTGCATGCATTCATTTACTCTACAACAAGTTAACATTTGTATGCCTACCAGGAGGAAGAAAGTTACAAATAGATTCTCATGGTAAAAATATCTATAACTACTCAAAGAATAGACAGCAACACTCATGTAGGCATGTTTTAGGAGGTCAAGTATGTTATAAGTGGTGTCTCAGAAAGAAGGATGCATATAACAGGATTGAATAGAGTGTGGATGGGAAGAAAACTACAAATTACAAATAGTTTACTTATATAGAGAAATAAATCTAGATTGTTATTGTCAATGCACTTTACAATAGTGGTTTAAGGGTTCAATATAACACTCATTTTTAATCAAAAAGTTTTAGGTATTTTTCTTCTCTAAAATTCTCAAGACATATACATCAAAGATGGAAAAGGTTCCCTAAAGAGGTTTTCTACATCAACAGTTTTTTTCAGGTTCTTTAGCTGTCATCTTACTAGGCTGGGTATAATTAAAATAACCATTCCAATTCATTTTTTTTCAGCCCTAAGTTGGGGGAGTGAGGTGGTGGTGGTGGGGGAAGCTTGTCCATTTATTAGACTGGGCAGCTTCTTTATATTTTACTGAATAGTAGATGCACTGCATCACCAAATATTATTAAAGTTACTGAGGCACTAGGTATGCATTAAATCCTTGGTTGCCTAAGTGGTGCTGCATGGTGTATTTCTTAACCAAAGGCCTCAAAAAAGGAAATTGTACGTCACAGTCCTCCTGTTAAAATTATGGAGAAAATCTATGATACTTTGTATGCTTGGTAAGTGCAGGAATTTGTAATTCTCAGAACAGTTTTGGAATGTTATCTCCCTCATGTGTACATGCAAAGTATCCTATAAAATCCTAAGGCTTTTGATTGAAAGATTTCATTATATTTGGAAACATGCATGGAACAAAGTTATAAACATTATTTCCAAACATATTAGCAGACAGGATTTTTATTTGGATTAAAATGCAGTTGTATATTTGAAATAACAGAAAGCACACTGTTATCCCTGGAAACATCTGTTCAAATGATAATTGCCTTAACATTACGTGCTATTTAGTGAAGTGTAACAACAGCAGTACCTTTGAGTAATGAACTTATTCTTCAGGAAAACCAATTTTCAGATCTCAGTTTATGTTCCTTTTTAAAAAAAATACAGGGTTAGGCAATACATTCAAGATTCACCAGAAGGCAAGAAAGAGTTTTGAGTCAAAATTAAGTTTAGGCAATGATTTGAGATTCAGAGCCAAAAGTTTGAGTTTAGCTTAGTAATAAAACAATAGGACTACATCCATGTTGTAAGAAATACTACTCCTTTCTAATATTCCAGGGACTGTGGTGTCAGCTACACTGTCAGCCTATAGACATGGCATAAACCCAACTTTCTGTAACCAACTGAAGTAGCTCATTTAAATTAAAAAATAGATTTTTGTATTTATTATTTGTACCAGTTTATCTGTACCAGCTATATCTGTATTTATCTATCTATGAATATGAATGAAAACATACAATAGCCCTTGAGTTTCCCCCTCAAAAGAGGTGGGAGATTTAGACATTCATTTCAATGGGAGGAATTAGTATCCTGGCTGGTAACTAAATCTTTGATCTTCTTCCCAAGAACAAAATCTTAATAATCAATTCCAGCTATGCTTTAAAAGAAAACACTTACCTTCATTTTTTGCTACTACTTATCTATGGTAAAGTGTGTGAACTTTCCTAGAAATGCTGGAACAATAAAGTAAAGCTCAGTATTTTATCATGGGAGCCAGAAATCCATATTTCTTTTCAGCCTAGTCACCAAGTTCTTCCCTCTTTAAATATGGAGCTTTGTCTAAGAATGATTTTCAGATTCTTTCCTCCTGTATAATATCAGGTCGGTCCCTCAAATTATCTCTCTTGTAGCAGGATGACAGCTGTAATGGGATATTTGGCAGAAACACTGGAATCAGAGCACAGACCTTGAGCATGTTCCTAAGAATGAATAAAGATATGTTTTATTAATTTAAACCACAAAAAGGCTCAAGAAGTGAGCATCTTTGCCAGTTATGTAAGCATTTTAAGAACTATAAACCTGGCAAAATCAACATCCTTTAACTCAATTTATTTTACTGGTTTTATGGAGTTGTCTACATAAAAGGCTTTTCTTCATATTCAGTGACAATATTCTTGCACAAGAAACAGCAGCAGAAAACCCTGGAAACAAAAGAAAAGCAAAGAAAGAAAACAAAGAAACATCTCCAGTCAGTCTAAGCTATGAAATGAAAACCCAAAGATTGCATGTTGCGAGTGGTGGGAACAAATGGTTGTTTTACATTTTTAGCCCAACTCATTACACAAAAAATAAACACAGTATGTAAATTATTGCCTTTTTGTAGGTTCCAACTGGCTGCATTTAGTGTACCATGTTTATTCTTCTCACAGAAGAACAGAAAAACTGTAGGAATCATTTTTATGCACAGTAGTATATGACCTGAAAATCAAACAAATATTGACCACGCTTTCTAAAGCTTATCTGTGTGCAAGGAAAACATAAGCTACGATGAGTTTCAATCACAGCTCAATTATGGTAGATATCAGGAAAAGCCAGGTAAGGGCTTAAAAACAAATACATTGAGTTCAGGTATAGTTTCAAGGAGTCAGTTGATACCTCTGACAAGCAATTACAAGTCCACACAGATATCTAAAATCAAATAAAGCAGACTCAGTGACAGATAGTAAAGACTTAGCTATCCATGGAGCAGTTAATTTGCCACATGAATCCCAAAATAAGGTAATCTTCTGCTTGCAATTGAGAAGCGGATAAAACTGTTAAAAAGTTGTGTAAGAATAACAAGATAGCAGAAAATTAAATTTGCCAAAACTGTATCGGAGTTTCAGTGACTGATGAGATGTTGAGATACCTAAAGAACTTAGAATAAAAAAAAAATGTTCATATAGAGATATAGGTAAAGATTGTCCTTCGAAACAGCTAGAAAGTCTCACTTCAGAGAATTGAGAAATAGCACTAAGCCATTGTCCCTGCACTACAGTGCTTAAATACAAAACATAAACATAGAGCATGGAGGAAAAAAAACCCAAACCAAATAAAACCTGCATGCTTTTATTTTCTCTTTTTGCAGATTAATGTTTTGCTGATATAAAGCATTCATAGCACCAGAACCACAGATTAGCCAGGTGCTGTAAAATCCTCATCCATACTGTATAGGACAGTTGGATTACCAGGAACTAAACTAAAACAATTCTTTGTTACCAGGGTGTCCTTTTTGAAAGAAATTGAATTTAACTTTTACCACAGCTGAACTGGGTAAGTGAATGATTGCTCTACTACAAGTAAGTTGATGGCCAAAAAAACCCCAAAAAGTAAAAAATTCAGTCTTCATTTTCTATATGTTTCAGTCTTAACTCAGTTCATTTTGTTAATTGAATTGATGAATTGATTCTTAGTTTTCATGACTCTGCTGTATTTTCACCACCATAAGTGTATGTAACCAGATTTTGAGGGTTGTAAGCAGTCAACAGCTGTAAATTTTCTTCATTTAACAAACAGTTAATTGGATTACAAGTTGATTTTCTTATTTTCCCAATGATAACATTGGTTCATTCTTTAATTACTATTTAAATGTAAAACTTTATTCACCTTTCAAAACAAGTTTTTAATGGCATGTGTATACAAGTAAGATGTGAAGACTACATAGTTACAGAACTACTGAGTAACCCTGTTTCCTCCCTTCTGAGCCTCCCCATATTTTCACTTCTTCTGATTCAGTTAACGTACTTTTGTCAAATGCTGCTTTCAGTCACATTTCGCTGTCTCCAGCACTACAGGAACATTTAATGCCCTCTGATACTCTAAAGTCCTAACTTACTCTTTTTGCTGTCTTCTTGAGGAGAAAACATTGTTTCTACTCAGTTATTTTAGTAGAAGACAGGAAGCTTGGGGGTCTCTGAGAGGCTGAGTCAAGGGCAGCAACAATGGAGAAAAATAAAAGCAGTAGCATCAAATAAATTTGATATAGAGAGGAATGTCCCCTCTCTAATACCGTAAAAACCCACACTATCTTCATTCATTTCTAAACGGCAACTGAGGCACCAAGGCAGCTTCTGTTTATACCACTTTACAAAGGAAAAGCTACATTTATCGCAACGATACTCAAGCTTTTTTTTTCTTTGTTTTTCCCCTCTATTCTGCTGGCAGCAGTGGGAAGTCAGAATCTGATCTAAACAACTACTGGGCCATATTTTCCTCTTAGTTACACAGCTTCCGTTACCACAGTGGAAGCCCACTGGAGCTAACTCGGGAGCACTAGTGTAACTAAGCTGGGAATTTAGACTACACTATTTGTATGAACTTTGGATCATGGAAAATAGAGGAACAGTGAGGTAGAGTCATCAGTGGGAAATGCAGCTGTAGCTGAAAATATCTCAACTTATTTCTCCATGCTAATCACTGCTTCTCAACAGACACTCATTTAGTGGTACACCCTGCTTTTTCTTGCAAGACTAATAGTAGTGCTATTGAACCTGCATTGCAAACACCCACAAATTATCTATTCCTTTAAGAGACTTTGGCCACATTTACTTACTTAAAGGGTGATCATTTAATCACTCATATCACCTAGATGCTGTTGGTGTGAGTTCTGAGCCAATTCAACAGTAACTATAATGGCACTGACTGAGTGAACTTTAATTCTGAAAGCCAAGAGGTCAAAGCCAAAACAATGGAGCAGTTGTTCCTACTGGAACAACAGAAAGAAAATAGGAATCGCAATGACTTGAAATGTATTTCTTCATTAAAATGCTGTCTCTGTGGTGTTTTTTCCTTCTTGAAAACTCTCCTTCATTAAAAGATACATCCGTTTTATGTAATACAGTCTTTTGAGCATTTCAGAAGTTTTTTAACCTCCCATCAGTTGATCTACCCTGTTTAGAGTAATGAAGCTATCAGAAAAAAATATCGGACTGCTCATAATATCATTGTAAATATGTACCACAAAATCAGTCATGAATTGAAACAAATTTTCCTGAAGAAAATTGTGCTGTAGAATAGAAAACAGAAATTAGAAAACAGTTAGGAATCTACTTAGTTTTCCATGAATGAAATGGAGATCTAGAAATTAAATTATTCTCGATAATGTTTGCAAACTACTCTGAATTTTTCAAAAAGAGCAAGAAAAACTATACTAAACTGATTCTTTTATCCATCATATTACACATATACTATTATATATTATTGATATATTATATTATGTGTGTTCTGTTTGAATGTATAATGAAATGTTACATTATACTATAACACCTGAAACTACTATAAAATACTAGAGAGTGAAAGAAGGAAGGAGATAAAAGTTAAGAAGGAATTCAAAGTCTTATCTATGAATAATTTTATGAGACCTATTTCATACCAACAGGCTTTGTGAAACAATTCTATTTTTTCATGAGCTAACCCAGACTAGTACATCTGTTTTGTTTCATATTTGTAATCTACAGATATCAATGCATAATTAGAGTAGAATTCCAACTTTAAATTATAACTTGATGATTTAGACTTTTTCTTCCTTCTTTCATTTAGTAGTTTTGAGTAAAATTTGTACATGGTTGGATTACAGCTCTCTGAAGAGATATTTTCAGTTTAATAACTGAAGTGGCTGCAAAATAGCATGCCTAGACAAATCTTTACTGCAGTAAGCAGCAAACCCCTTGATGAATTGAAAATATTGAGGTTCCTCCAGTAGTGAGAGATCAGTGTCTGATAGGGTTTTTGTGATATACTTGAAAATACTTTGGAGGCCACTACCCAGTGCATTTAGTTTGTCTCCAGAGCTGCTCATGAGTTACTTTCCACAACTATCCTGGAGCGCAGTTTAAACCACATCAGAGATAGCAGTGACTTCCAGTGGAGGGGACAGGATCTAACAACAGTGGAGTAAATCAATCACAACCATTTGTCTGACTGTAACCAGCTCACACTGTTGATTACAACACCTCTGCTGAGAGTTCAGCCACTCACAGCTCAGTGACAGTGATTTCTTAAAAACACTAAGAGCCTAAGTAGTCTGTGTGACTACTAAAAATAATGTCTTAAAAGGATGCAAATGAGGTTAAGCAGATCTTCAGGGAAAGTGAAAACTTTCAGTCAATTCTTATGGTTCAAGCAATGTATTTAAATAGAACAATAAATGAATGGCCTCTGCCTCGGAAGATGAATTTTGACGTATTCACTAGTAATACACTGATTTATTCTCCTGAAGATTTTTTTACTTATTTTCTAATAAATAAATAAGTAAATAAATATATATATCTACTTCCTCATCAACTTCACACCTCTTCTAAGAAAGACCTCTTTACATCTCTGCTAAGAGAGGTCTCTTCTTCAGATCTCTTCTTCAACACCGTCTCTTCGAAGTTTCTTCAGCAACTGTTCCATTGAGCTGGTTCACCTGAGTGCAATCTGACAATACGAACTGGCTCAGACATAGAGGTTCAGCAGAGAGGGGTGTCATGCCTGGTATTTTGTTCCAGATGGTTTGCATTTTCTGAAGCAATAATTTGCTGAATGGTGACTTAATCTAATAGAGACATGTCATAAATGCTTGAGGGCATCATTATTTTTAAATCAATACTAACATTTTACCAGGATTATGGTTGTCTTCAAGCTCCACTAATTGCTTCTTGTTTCCACCACCTTCTTTCTCCAGTCACTTACTGTTTCTCAGCCATTTCCTCAGCTTTGATCCACTCATCTTTGAGCAAATCCTGTTCTCTCTTCATATACCAAATTTGCAAATAAAATACAGTCCTTGAAGTTTGAGGCATCCCTACCGTGATTCCAGATCTCGAGACAGTTTAAATAATGGTCTTACTCTGAAGATGTCATAACTTTGCTGGCCCGAGACACCTTTATTCTCATAGGATATAATACTATATTCCAACAGTAAATTTCAGTTTCCTAGATTTCAGAGTTTATGACAGCTATGATAATTTTGGTTGTAATACAAATTACTAGCATGCACAAATGAGTGCAAGTATGCAAGAGGCATAGTTGTTTTGCCTCAAAACCCGTGAAAGCTATATACTGATCTTCACTTTAAATGTCTCTATTAAGGAGAACTGTGCCATTGCTTATTTCAGATTTAGTAGTATTTTATTATACAAATATTTGCATTAAAAACATTGACACTGTTCATGCATTGAGTTGTGCATGACCAGTATGGTTGAAGGTAGTAAAGTCTGATTCTGATTTATCTTCTTCAACAGCTGCTTGGATTTAGTAAAGAAAATTCAAGCCACTAACTTCTTTTGGAATTAAATCAAAGTAACCTACGTTTTGGGCAATGATTCCCATTAACTTTCCAACAGAATACGTGGTCAGTGTCAGTGTTTTTCTCTCTTGCTGAATATTATGTTCAAAACCCAAACCTAGCATTAATTCACATGATAACAAATTAATTTCAAAGTCAAACTTATAGTCCATTTGCTTCATGTGAGAGAAATAACCCATGACATGATTAGACATGAAGTTTCTGTTGTTGGAAACAACATACACGTTTATGTTTCTTGTTGTTGGACACATAAGAATGAATTAATCTTTACTCAATACTGTCAATACTGCACAATGCTAAAAAAAATTCAAAATTAATAATTCAATATATCCTTATCCTTCATGTGTCCTGATTTCTGAAGTGAACTATTTTTCCATGCTTTAAAAGCATAATGAAACTCTGCCTGTTTATTAAATATAGGTTTTATATAAGGTCAACATTACTAAGAGGGGATCTTTTTTTTTTTAGTTATTTGAAAATATTTACTCAAATAAATAGCATTCAGGTCTTGGGTATTGTCACAATTTAAAGCTGGGCTGACTATTAAATGAATGACAGACGTTCTTTGTTAACTCCCTCCCTCCCCAAAGCAGGGGGGAAGAGAAAAGGGAAAGAGAGTTATGGGCTGGAGAAGTTAAAACAGCTTTAATCTAACTACAGTAATAACGTATAATACTAATAATAGGAAAAATAATAATGAGATATATACAAATATCTACAAAACTGATATCAAGCTCCACCTCACTGATGGTGAATATGTCACCCAGACACTGAGGGGCACACCCTAGGAAAGTCCTGGACTGTACTCAGCAGCAGGCAGGAGATGGATTCAGGAACGCACTGATCGGGATCGAAGGCAGAAGAATTGGACAGAGCTCTCGTTGCATGCAGGCCACAGAAGAAGAGAATGAGACACTCGTAATTCCTCAGCTTTATACTGAGTAAGACATGTATGGGATGGAATACTCCCTTTGGTCAGTTTTGGGTCACCTGTCCAATCTGCATCTCCCCACCACAGGGTCACAGGTGTGACCACTTCTCAGCTCTTTCAGTTCTGGCCCATAAGAAAGTTAGCAGAAGCAAGCATGGACCTTGGTCTCCACAGGGATAACTATAAACAAGAGCCTTTGTGCACTCCATTCCTACTGATGTTCCAGCACTAACTGTAAACACCGAACCTTACCACTGTTAGAAGCAGCTACTGTCTGGAAAAACAGCCAGCTAATTTCAGAGTGCAGCTTCTCAGAAGAGACTTAACTAAAAAGCAAAGTTGCTAAAAGAATATTGGTTCTGTTGTGGCCCAAACCAGGACAGGTATTTTTATATTTTAGATTTTGTTATATTTACTTTACTGCCCTCAGGTGTCAATTAGAAATCATAAGAATTCTACTTAAAATTGCTGAAATTTCAGATCATCCACTTCCTAATTCTTTCGTCTGTATTTCTCTGTAAGGTGAACTATGCCCATGGAGAACAAAAAGCCACTAGCACAGAATATGGATGTGTGAAGTGTGCAGTTGCAAAACAGCTTGTAAAAGGGAAAACATTGGATATACAGCATCTTCAGAGGCACCTACTTCAGTGTCCTGATTCTTCCAGTGCAAAATTAACCTTGTGATGTACATATATCTGGCAATTTTTACTAAATATACAATCTACATTACAACTGTATTACTATTTTTTTAGGGATTGTAAATGGGGACAATAGTACCTCCTTAAGACATTTTAAAAATTTGCTTGAATTCTAAGCCAGCACAGCAGCAAGTCTTTTTTATTAGTGTAACCAGTAGGAGAAAAAAATCCCAATCCTTCTCACCCTGGAAAAGGCTGAACATTTGAACCTTAAATGTAATTCTTTTAAAACAAATCAATCTTTTGCAAGAAGCCATCTCAACATTATAAAATGTATTCCTCCTGCTAGGACTAGCAGAGACAAACTCTTACAAATTAATCTATTTATCTATGACTACTATCTCCTGCTCCTATCTAACCACAGAACAACCATCCAAAAGGGAGTAAAAGGTTGGCTATTCTTTTTAATTTTTTAATGTTAGACTCAGGCTAAAGATATTTCATCACAAAGGCTTTCATTGATGAACTTTGCGGAAATGAATGCAAAGTCCTGCACTTCTCTGTCAACAGAGCAGACAATCAGACATAAGTTTTCTCAGCCTCATCTTCTTCATCTTAGCCCTTTGGGCAACAAAAGTAGATTCAATGACGCATGTTTCATTCTTTCCCATATTCATTCTCAGTTGTCTCTTACTTTATCTACATTTTCCTCTGTTTTTCAGTTTAATGATATCATCACTTTGTATTTTGTTGCTTCTACAACTGCACACATTAGATAAANTGATCGGGATCGAAGGCAGAAGAATTGGACAGAGCTCTCGTTGCATGCAGGCCACAGAAGAAGAGAATGAGACACTCGTAATTCCTCAGCTTTATACTGAGTAAGACATGTATGGGATGGAATACTCCCTTTGGTCAGTTTTGGGTCACCTGTCCAATCTGCATCTCCCCACCACAGGGTCACAGGTGTGACCACTTCTCAGCTCTTTCAGTTCTGGCCCATAAGAAAGTTAGCAGAAGCAAGCATGGACCTTGGTCTCCACAGGGATAACTATAAACAAGAGCCTTTGTGCACTCCATTCCTACTGATGTTCCAGCACTAACTGTAAACACCGAACCTTACCACTGTTAGAAGCAGCTACTGTCTGGAAAAACAGCCAGCTAATTTCAGAGTGCAGCTTCTCAGAAGAGACTTAACTAAAAAGCAAAGTTGCTAAAAGAATATTGGTTCTGTTGTGGCCCAAACCAGGACAGGTATTTTTATATTTTAGATTTTGTTATATTTACTTTACTGCCCTCAGGTGTCAATTAGAAATCATAAGAATTCTACTTAAAATTGCTGAAATTTCAGATCATCCACTTCCTAATTCTTTCGTCTGTATTTCTCTGTAAGGTGAACTATGCCCATGGAGAACAAAAAGCCACTAGCACAGAATATGGATGTGTGAAGTGTGCAGTTGCAAAACAGCTTGTAAAAGGGAAAACATTGGATATACAGCATCTTCAGAGGCACCTACTTCAGTGTCCTGATTCTTCCAGTGCAAAATTAACCTTGTGATGTACATATATCTGGCAATTTTTACTAAATATACAATCTACATTACAACTGTATTACTATTTTTTTAGGGATTGTAAATGGGGACAATAGTACCTCCTTAAGACATTTTAAAAATTTGCTTGAATTCTAAGCCAGCACAGCAGCAAGTCTTTTTTATTAGTGTAACCAGTAGGAGAAAAAAATCCCAATCCTTCTCACCCTGGAAAAGGCTGAACATTTGAACCTTAAATGTAATTCTTTTAAAACAAATCAATCTTTTGCAAGAAGCCATCTCAACATTATAAAATGTATTCCTCCTGCTAGGACTAGCAGAGACAAACTCTTACAAATTAATCTATTTATCTATGACTACTATCTCCTGCTCCTATCTAACCACAGAACAACCATCCAAAAGGGAGTAAAAGGTTGGCTATTCTTTTTTCTTTTTTAATGTTAGACTCAGGCTAAAGATATTTCATCACAAAGGCTTTCATTGATGAACTTTGCGGAAATGAATGCAAAGTCCTGCACTTCTCTGTCAACAGAGCAGACAATCAGACATAAGTTTTCTCAGCCTCATCTTCTTCATCTTAGCCCTTTGGGCAACAAAAGTAGATTCAATGACGCATGTTTCATTCTTTCCCATATTCATTCTCAGTTGTCTCTTACTTTATCTACATTTTCCTCTGTTTTTCAGTTTAATGATATCATCACTTTGTATTTTGTTGCTTCTACAACTGCACACATTAGATAAAAGAAGTCATGAATGAATTTTTTTACCAGTCTTCATCAAAGAGAGATGTTAGAGCTATGAAACCATTTTCTGTCTTGAGGCCATATCTCTTTCTGAAACACATCAACATCTCTGCCTGACCTTGCACCAGAATAGACTCATATTTTATTTTTTACCTTTGGCCTCTATTTCAGAGATACAGGTTTATTTGCTGCTCCCCACTATTTCTACTGACTTGGGTCTTTTATGTGCTGATACATATCATTCTGAGGAATTCAGATCTCTTGATCTGGAGCCATAACAAAGGTAAGCCTCAAATTTAGACCAGATGAAGGCTCTAGTCACATTTCTGTTGTACACACATGCACTGATGTAACTCCAATATATGATCCATCTTGTTATAGTAACAGATTTTGGTGCTCTCCAACCACAGGTGTAGATGTTCCAAGATGGATTCCATGAAGTCCCTACTCTCTGTTGAGGAAGCTCAGGTTGTCAAAAAGCCGCCTTCTCTCTGAATACCTATTTCATTAGTAGGAATGTATTTTCCTGGTTAGTTGGGTAGGCTTGCTTTTGCTTAGCCACTGTGATATTCATAGGTTTTTGTGAGTTTCCAGGGCACTGATAACAACACTTTGTTTCAATGCTCATACTCACTTTTCTGTGTGTCTGTGGAAATTCTGCCAGATAAAATACTCTTGCGTTTTATGTCTGTTTTGTTTACAAGCCTTGTATTTATATATACATGAAATAAAAACTTTGATTCTGCTATTTCACTTGATAAGGAATAAAAACGTAGTGTAACGTGTTCACTGGCCTTCCTTAAGCTGGCATTGATAAAAAGTATCAGCTATCATACATACAGCTATCTATTTAGATGGGTTGTGTGTTTTGGATGTTAAGGCTATATATTTAATGAAGAAGGTAAGCAGTAACCTGGTGTGTAAGGACAGAAATAAAAACCCTGAAATGAATACGTAAATTCTACATGTATTAAGACTTCTGAATCACAGCTGATATTGTCTAAACAGTAAAATAATGCTCTTGTTCTTATTGCTTAAGCATCATCAATGTGCATCTCATTGCTCCTCAGAATAAAATAAATGAAGCAATTTATCCTCAAGACATATGCTATGTAACTCTATCCATTATTGTTTCAGTGAGGTATAGTAAATAAGGCTTTATGCTAGTTTCAACAGCATAGTCCAGTACACGGGGGAATGAGGAACAATATGATACTTTTTCTTTTGAGACTAAAGATCCCATTCTGCTGAGACATGTTTTTTTGGCATATCTGTTTACCCTGTAACGCAAAATGTTCAACTAAGAATAGGTGGGCTAGACCATGTAATGAAAAGCAGACGACTTCCCTAAACCACCTTTTCTTTTACTGTATGATTTTATCTTAGTGGAAGTGACTGAATTAACATATCAGTTATGTAGGAACTGATTCGGTATTTGGTGCAGAATGTGAATGCATTAACAAGGGAGATACTTCACTAGTTTATTGCTTTTAAACCACAGCTGGAACCTGGAACCATACATTATCTTTTACACTCAATAAAATTCACAAATAACAGAAAAACAATTTTGTCAATACTGTTATTTTAGTTCTATATATTTCTATATAGTTCTATATAGTTCTATATATTTAGTTCTAGTTTAGTTGTATCAGACCTGAATCAGTTTGATCAAGATCATTGTGGATGAAAAGAACAAAGTTTGTTGAAAAAGGTGAGGAGAGCTGAATAGACCAGGAGGTGAGATGGGGTGATAGAGCAGCAACTCAAGAAAATGGGAAAAATCACTAGGATGTGGAAATTGCATGTGCACTCAGGGATATGAGTAGGATTGACTGGGTGAGAAGAGGGAGGTAAGACAGAAGAGGTAGTCAGTGGGTAATAGAGGGCAATAAATTGTTTCTATTTTAATAGCGTGAGAGAACAGAGGCTCAAGTGAAATAGCAACCTGAAGAATCACATACAGCTGTCAATATGATGAGTTTTGTGACTACAAAATAAATTGCTTGTTATCACAGGTACTGTTGTTTGAAGCCTGCACATTTTGCACAGCCTAATTGTTCATACAAAAATTACTGGCGTTCTGTGAACTATAAATGCAGACGTCATGCTGAAAAAGAACATACTGAAGTTCACATGGGCACATACGAAGGTATTGTTGAGAGCAGATCCTATACTACCATGAAGAATTTATCATATTTACTTGATCATCCAAAACTGGTTCCAGAACTGAGTATTGACACATGACATAAAGTCTTAATAGACTCCCTGCTATTTCATTCACTAATGACAAGGTGGTTAGTTATTGGTGTTAATCTTTGATGTGAACAATATTGATATCAGCATATCCGTAGGATCAAAGAGTAGAATCGTAGATAAGAACTTCTCTGCAGAATGAAACAAAAGAAAAGACTTAAATGTTGCTGAAATCTTGCAACACATCGAGAAATGGGGAAGGTGAAACACTCAGTTGTGTCAGTCTTCAGTGAAAGCAGCTTGGTGAGAATATGCTGTCACAGTTGGCCTGCAGAAAAATGTGATGAGAAAATATTTTCAGGGACGCGGAAGACTGAAGTATGGTAATTATTCTGTTTTATTACTATTTTAGAGTCATGTAAATGGAAGCAATGGAAGCAGAGCTATAGTGTATTATTAAATCTGAGTCACACTATGAGAAAGATGACAAAATAAAAATACTTATATTTACAGGTAATTTGAAAGAGGAACATAGATATAATTAGAAACCTACTCTTTCAGTATTTTTGTGTATTTATTTTACTATTAAAGGTACTTATAGGTTGAGGTTTTTGCAAGTAGTAATTTCACAAACCATCTTTTCTTCTGCAAAGTCTTGTTCCTGTATTTTTGAATTTATAACATATATTCTTGCCAAGACAACCATGATACTATAATTTTATATATTTTTTTACTGCAAGAACAATTGGCTGGAGAAAGCCGTCTTGCCTACTTGAAAAACAGATAGTCTTGGTAGATAGAAAACATTGGTCCTGGAAACCAAACCAAACTTCTGAATTTGAATAACTGAATTGCAACTAAAATCTATATCAACTGCACAGTGAAAAAATGAAAGTTTTCCATAGGTAAAACAATTTAACTAGTATGTGAGGAGATTATATTTTTGTTTGCCTGAATTGGAGAATTTTGTACTGCAAAAATATCCTTAAACTTACAAGATATTTCTCACTTCTCTCCTTTCCCCCTTCGTCCTCTCTTCCTCTCTTTCAGTTTCTCTCTCTCATTTATTTCCTTCCTCTTCTCTGTTCCTTGCCTTTTCATCTTTCCTTACTGTCATTGCTTATCCAAGTGGCTCAGGATGTTCTGACTGAAAATAGTGATGTGTGCTGAAAGAGCTGAGGGTGAATGCAGTAAAAAGAAGAAAAGAAACTGCTCTGAGAATGTTTGTGTTCATCCTATTAAAAACACATAGGTAAAGCAGATGGAATAATGAATCAGGAGCTTGAAGAACTGCAGCTATAGGGGTAAAGAAGGGATAAGCAATTACAGAAGTTTACCTGTCAAGAAAGCAGTGATTCCTGTATACTAAAACCCAATGTGTTGTTGCTCCTCCAGTACCTATGGGAACAATAACACAGACAGAATAGAAACACCGAGAAAAGGCTAATGGAAATGAAGATTCTTAAATTTTCTAAAATGACTGGGGAATACGAGTTTTGGGTGACTTGACTAAAACAAAGAAATTTAATTTTCTAGCTCTGTCTGACATCCAGTTTCTGCAAATGGAGCTCTTCTGAGATGTCTGAAGTTGGTGTAATGTACCATGAGTCTCATAAAGTCAGTAGTAAGGGAAAAACTATCACACTGAGTGTCTCTTCTGGACAACATTTCTCAGCCTTATGTTGGATTCTTGGAAAGAAAAGCTCCACATTTTACACAACACTGCAAACAAATGAACATTCTTTGATGTATGACTAAATCAAGAAATAGATGATTTGTTTAGTAGTATGAAAACACAAGTAAGATATTTACTTGCTTTTTGGGTGTGGCTGAAGGCTGTCCTGGATTCCTGATACAGGTGAAAATCTATTTACAGCTCCATCAGATTGAAATTTTGTTTCTAGAGTCCCATTTTTATGTACATCCACGAGTAATTTAATTTTCAGTGTTGTTAAGCAAATCACACCCTACAACTTACACTGACAGCAGCAAGCCATTGACATACTTATGAAAGTTGTATTTATAAAAAATTAAGAGTGAAATAATATTTTTACAAAACATTTTCCCTTATGTCTTTCTTAGATTTTCTGCAAACATCTTTGCATGGCTGAGAGCTGTCATACAACATCCTTTTGGCACACAAGAAATGATGTAGCCGTTCCTCAAAATGAGCCTAGTACAGAGGTGAAAAATGCAGCAGCTGAACAAGGACAGTAAACAAAGAAGCACAGGAGTAATTAGTACTGTGAAGGACAGAATTATTCATAGAAAATGCCAACTGTTTTCTGTCTCATTGACATATCTTGAACTCCTACTACACCACTGATATGATGGACAAGGACATCTCTGAGTAATTTTCTACAATTTATGTAAAGTTCAAATTACTTGAAGATTGGTGAATTGAAAACCTTTTGCCTGAAAGACCAGAATGGGGGCTAGTAATGAAGCACTTCAATGATACATAGTAACTTGATTAAAAAACCCAAACAAACACAACACTAGTGAAGAACAGTATGTCGTTTATTTTCTATAGCAGATACAAGTCTCTTGTAAAAATAAACAAAAATGTTCTTTCATCCTTCAACTTTGCATCTCTGTATGTCTGTGCTAAACGTTTCTTGTTTTCATTGCTGAGTTACACTGAAACCTAGCGATTTGGGAAACGCATAAATAACATTTTTATCATCTGTGCTAAGATACTCTCTCAAGTCCTGTATATTTCTGCTATTGAAGAATTAAAACAATGTCTTACTTTACAGCCCAATCCTCAGGGGCTGAACCCTCTCAGATTTGGGGTGTATATTAGAGTTTGTCATCACTGCAGATTTGATTTTAGCTACTGCATTGTGCAGTAGTTTCTTCACAGGGGCATGTATCCAACAGAAAAGGCTAGAGTATGGACCCTATTTATAGCATATAGCAGTGTAGTTAGGGACGTTTTTGTTAAAGGAGGGTTTGAACTCCCTTCAATAATGGACAGAAGTGCACAAACTTTTTGGATTATAGGGGGTTCTCAGGTACATATCAGACTTAAAATGAAGGACGGGGTGTGGCAGGCAGCAGCTCCTCATTTAGCAATTATAATTTAAAAGAAAGGTTTGAAAACTTAATTTCTTGAGGGAAATAATCTGTATGGCTGTATTCATAAGTATTCAGAGTATTCTTTATTGTGGACAGAGGCTACTGCCTGAATCCCAGTTAGATTTCAATTCCCGCCTAATTCAGATTTTCTACAGGTTCTGGAGAGCTGTATGTTAAATATCTAACATTGACAAAAATCTTGGTCTTAAGGTCCTTAAAAAATGCTATTAGTTTATCAGTCTGGTCTTCCATATGTTCATTGGATCAATCTTGCAGCACTCTAATCACTATTTACTATGTGTCTGAGTGTGCCCAGTGAACAATGTTCTAACCAGAGATAGTCTTCTGGGGTGCATTTACACTGCCCAGTATCTTCCCATTTTGTTTTCAGGTCTCTTGTTATTCATATGACCTGAATGTTAGTTTGCCCAGGGCTGTGTCTGGATGAAACTAAATAAATAACTCTGAGATTAAACTGAGGAAGTGTTATGGAGGTAGTTTGCTCTGCCCTCTAGACACACTGATAACATTACACATTACTGTCACAAGGTCATTAAACTCCTTCCTCCACCCAAACCTGTGTGCTGTTGTCTACACTATGCACTGGGAACGGCATCTGACCCATACTGTCCTTTAAAGCAGTCCACAGCATTGCCTGGCATAGACCAAAACCACAGCAAGGGAGTATTGTGGTTGAAATAATTCAATGTGTCCTAGTCCCCAATAGTTTCTTATATGGGAGAGCTAGGGGACAACATATGAATACAGTACAAAATTTGGAACAAATAGAATGTGGTAGAGATGCAACCACACTGGAGACATTTAGCCTTTACAGGCAAAAATGTCACTTTTCATTATGCAGCAAATGGGCTACGTTATACCCCAAATGCATGTCTTCGGCTGTGTAACCTATGTTATTGGCTACAGAAATTATGAATCAGAAACAAGTGATTTACACTTCTTGTGTTTCAGCATCAGGAAGGTACAGCACAGGCCTTTCCTACAAATTTGTTCATTTTCAGTCCTCTTCTGATCAAGGTATACCCAAAACATTTCTCACTCAGACCCATAATCTAATCTCAGTCAGTAGGATACTGGCAGAAAAGCTCCCCTACCAGACCTGTCCAGAAAGGTCATAAAAGGAGCTAAGAAAAATAGACCACTCTCTCTTACGTATTTCCAGAAGCTTGAGTATTGTCCCACTGACATGAGTGCTTGTATTGTGTCATGGGTTGAGCCCAACTGGCAACAGAGAACCACGCAGCCCCTCGCTCACTGCATCCCAGGGCAGCCCGCGTTGGGTGAGATAAGGACAGTTTAATGCAACAGCACAGAGAGAGAGGAGAGAACGGTAACAGTAACAACTATAATACTGACAAGAGAGAACACAAACGAGTGATGTGCAGCACAACTGCTCCCGCCTGGAGCGGGAACCGGAGCCGCCCCACGCCCTTCCTGGCTGTGCTTCCCGCGCCTTGCCCGGCCCACCCCCCCGGCTATGGACTGGGCATGGCGGCAGTGGGATTGAATTCCTGCCTGGCTGCTTTGGGTCGGCTGTCCCCATCCCAGCGTTCTGGGGAAAATTAACTCTACCACAGCCGAACCCAGGATACATTGTTAAGCAAAATTTGTTATGAATCTTTTCCTAATGAAAATAATTGCTATATGCTATGGAAACAGAATATTACAATAAACAATTTCTAATATTAATATTTTTCAATAAATACTTATAAAGGATAAAAATAAATGGTCTTGTTCATTTCATCAAACAAGCTTAACACATGTAACTGTTAAAAAGTAATGACCAGCCATTCCAGCTAGCTTGAAAACTTTCAAATTAGTTTTAGGCTTTCTCTTAAAACGCCAAGGTGCAGAGGGAAACCACTAAAGCGTATTCTTTTTCTCTCTCTGAACTTGAGGAGTCTACAGAATGATGACTCAGAAAACAACCAAACTGAAAAGCAGCCAGACTGTTGTGACTGCCATTCTATTGTCATAAATTTGAGTTCACTTAGAATATTATGTTTAAGGACTGGAAAGGCAACAAACTAAATTCTCCTCTCAGTTACTGTAGAGCAACTCCAGTTTTACTCAGTTTCTTCACAACATTGAGGACATACTTTATTTCCTAGGAAAATTTGTTTAGAGATCTTATAGGCAGTACTACAGAAAAAATACAATATACATGGCAGTGTATATTTTGCTGTGTATATATGCAGTGGTGTCCAATCTGCTGTTCCAGCTTTACAGCAGTGTGTGTAGGAAGGAATATTTTCTTGCCCTGGGAAGTGAAAGAAATGCCATAGTTAGTTCTTCCAAGCAATTTCTTTTCTAATTAAAATTATTTCATTCTTCAAACAGATCTTCTTTATTCATAACTAGATTCTATTAAATGTATTGACACATTGTCAGCAGCTGTGAATGGAAATCAGGTGTATCTTAGCATCAGACAAATTTGCATTGAAGAAGATCTTAAAAGATAATGTTTGTTAGTGTCTGGCTAAGAAAATTCAAAGTTATTTAGTTACAATTTGATCTTTACCATAGTCTTGAAGACAAAATCTTTTTTTTTTCTTCATATGTTTTTCAGTAAACTTCTGATCATTCTTGCTTCTCTTCACTGGCATGTCCTCACTAACACGTCTTTTTTAAAGAGCAGAGCCTTTTAAGCAAGATGCTTTAACTAATATATACTGAATAGAAAAAGATTATGTTATTCATGCTGCAGACGTGTTTTTCTTAGTACACACAAATTGTTGTGGCTGATTTTGTAGGGTTTTTTTTTTCCTTTCCCCTGTAACATGTTCTATGTTACAGATTTACTCTATTGTAGCTTCCGGGTAGTTTTTTGCAAAGCTGTTAGAGTCAGTTACTCTACAGTCTATTTTGATGCTGCTTCTGATGTAATAATCATCTTTTCTTTGAAAGTATGTAGGTATTTAAATCTCATGCCTTCTTTAGAGCAAGAACATCTAGATTATTCTGCATCAAAAAAACCTGCCGAAATAAAAGTATAACACATACTCTAGTCCCTTCTGTCTAAAAAACCCCTTTTACTTTACTAGAATAGGACATAAGGTTGCTTTTTTCTGACAACTTTAAATTCTTGACAAACACATTCCTATGTCTAGATTCTTAGCTACCTGCCTGTATTGGGTTTATGTGGCAAGGTTTTAGTATTAGAGGGCTGTAGTGGTGTCTTCTGTGAAAAGATGCCAGAAGCTTCCCCCATGTCAGATAGACCCAGTGCCAGAAAAACCCACCGCTGGCCAAAGCTGAGCCAACCAGTGAAGTTGGTAGTGCCTCTGTGATTACATATTTAAGAAGGGGTAGAAACTGCTGCACAACAGTAGCCAGAAGAGAAGAGTGGGAACATATGAGAGAAACAACTCTGCAGACATCAGGGTCAGTGAAGAAGGAGGTGGAGGAGGTGCTCCAGGCACTGAAGCAGAGATTCTCTTGCAGCCTGTGGTGAAGATTATGGTGAAGAAGGTTGTCCCCCTGCAGTCCCTGGAGGTTAAAGGTGGAGCAGATATCCACCCTGCAGATTACAGAGTACCCCACACTGGAGGAGATGGATGTACTCTGAAAGAGCCTATGACCTCTTGGAGACCCTGTGCTGGAGCAGGATCCTGCCAGGAATTGTGGCACCATGGGGGATCCACACTGCAGTAGTCTGTTCCTGAAGGACTGCACCCCATGGAAACGACCCATGCTGGAGCTCTTTCCAAAGAACAATAGCCTGTGGGAATTACCCAAGCTGGAGAAATTAATGGAGGACTGTCTTCCATCGAATGGACTCCACATTGGAGCAGAGGAAGACCATAAGGAGGAAGGAGCGCTAGACACAAAGCGTTATGAACTGACTGCAACCCCCATTACTCATTCCCCTGTGCTGCTCAAGCGGGAGGAGGTAGAGAAAGTTGGGTGTGAAGTTGAGCCCAGGAAAAAGGGTGGGGTGACAGGAAGCGGTTTTAACATTTGTTTTTGTTTCTCTTTATCCTACTCTGTCATTTGATTGGAAATAAATTAAACTAGTTTCCCCAGGTTTATTCTGTTTTGCCCATGTTGTTAATTGGTGAGTGTCTTTATCTTGGCCCATGAGATTTTCATCGTAATTTCTCTCCCCTGTCCAACTGAGGAGGGATTATGACAGAATGGCTTGGTGGGCACCTGGCAGCGAGTCAAGCCAGCCCACCTCACTACTTTACTAACTTTTTCTTATATATAAATTTATGTTGATGTACAGCTTGCTCTAGTCTCCTTGTTAAAGAAAGTATGAAATTCTGCTTTTTCTAGCTGGCAAGTCATCTTCTACAAGCCCTTAGTGTTAACCACTGCTGTTCTCAGAGTGTTTTAGTAAACTCTCATAAGTATTATAAAATAAAATTTGCTTGTCTCAGAAAAAGTAAAAAACCCTATTTCTTAAAATCTCATTAATTTCTTGTTTCCCAGGCTGAAATCTGATTAGCTTGCCACCACTTTTAATTGTTTTAGGCACCTGATTGCTAATGATTTTTTAATTGGAAAAATTACTAAGTTTTATGCACTGATAATTGCTGCACAGCTAAGCAGTATATGATCATAAAGTTGTGGGTCGAAGTGACATCTCCCTTGTGTATTCTGCTTCCTCTTGTAGCTGAAGGGGGTGGGGTATGGTGTGGTGTGGTGTGCCATGGTTTTTTAAATACCATGAGAGAGCTTTAGGGGTGAGGTATCCTTTCTAGCTTTTACACCTTTGCCGAAGTGTAAGGCACGGCGGGGGGGAGTGAGAAGCGCGGTCCCGGAGTAATGATGAGTCTCAATGTGAGTATGATCATTCTCATTTATTAATAGTCAGAGTGCTGCTTATATAGTCTGTGCGAGAGCTCACACGCTGTACACGCGTTTGTTCTGTACGCTAATTGGTGATTTACAAGTGTCCACGCGCAATAGCTAACACATGATTGGTTACTACTTATCGCTCACGACTGCCTTGGGCCGCCTCCTGTGGTTAGAACTGAGTAGTTCGTCCCGGACTCAGTTCCATGTTTATGCATTACTCAAATGCCAAGTTCCTTCTTCGCCCATGGTCAAGGTCACTCCCAGGAGAAGCCGAGGCCTATTCTTCTGCGTTATAGCTTGGATTGCTCATATACAGATCATGTCCTTTCTGTTGGAGCCATTCTTCTACACACCTTTAATTGTGTTGAGCACTTGTTAAGCTGGGTTGTCTGGTCCTCATAGCTAGGTCATGTAGAAGTCCTACTCCTGCTCTGTGATCTACTGCATCAAGGACTATCAAAATAGTTTTGGCAATATTATCTCAATCTCTGTCTATGGTTGATCTTTCAGTATTAGTAAACAGATCTATGTGCTGTGCCATGGTGTGACATTGACAATGTTAATATCCAGTTGCTGGCTGTTGTAATAGTTTCTTGATATAATATTTGGTTAGTACTTCATTAGAGCCTTCATCCATGGAGCATACTTGGAGACATTTTCAAAGCTGGTTGGTCACAGAATTGGATGATCTACTATGTTTTTCAATATTAAGGTCTCAAGGTTAGTACCTAGAAAGCTGCTTGTACTGTCAGTTGTTTCTAAGCAGTCAGACAGAGCTTTCAGGAAGCCGAAAATAAAAATGAAACTGTATAAATTCTTTCTTTTTTTAATGAGCTTTATTTATAAATTTGGATTAGGTTATCTTCACATGTAGACTATTAAATATAGTACATCCATATGGCATTTTAAATCCATTCCTACTTCTTTTGAAACCTCTTATATACAGACTAGCATATTTATAGTCTTATATTTTACATATGAGAGTAGGGAAATTGGTTTTGACTGTTTGACAATAGGCAGTCCAGGCAACAGTGGGGTTTCGGGTCTTCCCTTCTTCCCATAAGAACAATTTTGTTTCAATTTAAAATGCATGAAAAAGCTCTTTTGTCTGTCTATTTTCCCCTGTTTGTTTTTTTTTTCTTGTACTTTTGGAGGTCTGGAGTGTGGAAAAAGAGTAGAATCAGTTTAGAGCTAGAAAGTTTTAATTTTTGAGAGGTGGGGCTCTGTGTTGCCCTTGGTTTTGTCCCTGAACAATACAAACATCCAACGGTAGACTTGCAGGTGTTCAGTATATAAGATATTCTGTTATACATTTAATATATCTTATTTATGTGCATATGAAAGATATATATATCT
>VZSC01008737.1:116370-145365 GCA_013398225.1 Steatornis caripensis
GAAAATCCTGCTTGACCAATCTGATAGCCTTCTATGATGGCATGACTGGCTGGGTGGACGAGGGGAGAGCAGTGGGTTTTGCCTACCTTGACTTCAGTAAGGCTTTTGACACTGTCTCCCACAACATCCTCATAGGAAAGCTCAGGAAGAGGGGGCTAGATGAGCGTACAGTGAGGTGGGTCAAAACCTGGCTGAATGTCAGAGCGCAGAGGGTTGTGATCGGTGGTGTGGAAAATTATCTCTATGTATGACATGTGTAATGTTAATGTTATTAATTTATTATTGATATAATACAATAAGGATTCTGCTAATATAAATTAATTTGACATATTGCTATGAAATATTTTGACTTAGAGGACACTATTTTTAACAGAAAACTGTTTAGTAAAAATGTTTTTTCCAGTATCTAGTTTATACCAACAACTTTTAAATATTTATATTTTTTACAACTAGCAGGATCTCTGACCTTCCTTATTTCTGAAATATTTTTAAATTATACTGCCACTGAGCAGTAGGTGTTTTAGATAAACTTGACATCATGGAAAGATCAACAAATTACAAAATATTATGATAAAACAGCAGCATATTAATATTCATGTATCAACTTTAATTTGAAATGCGATGATTTATTTTCTCTAGATAACAAGAAACCTACATCTAAAATACTCTGTAATGCAGCTTGGTTTTCAGAACTGATATATATAGTGAACAATGGTAGGATAAACATTTTCCTTTTGTATTAAGATAACATTATATCTTTGTATGTGTCCAAAGACCACTTTGGTATAAGTGTCTCTGAGAAGATTCATAACAGAGAGGAAAGACATTTAAAGGTTTATGAAATTAGTAATTTTTTTAGAGAAGACAAATAGGAAATACTCTTTTCCTGTTTCAAAAAACAAAAAAAATGTTATTTGGGTTCATAAGTAATATTTTTTTTTTATGGCAGGAGTCATTGAATTCAAAACTCATTGTAACGTTTTTATGCTGGTACAAATGAGAAGGTCAAAGAAATAACAGAAGTGAAACAGAGACTAGGTCAATTTGTGAAAAATATGCTTACTGATACCCATCAAATACAGTGACTCCTCTATATCAAGTCTTACTTAATCCAATGACTGACAGAAGGATGGATAAGAGGAAATTCATATCATGCATGTAATTTTAATTTTCTTTTCCAAAACACACATTATGAATAATTTATCAGAATCAAGACCTGGATGGGTATTTCACGTGAAAAGTATGACAAATTTTAGGATTTATAAACTGAAAAGAAGTTGCAGTAAAATAAATATCTGATTGAATAACAGTTGAATCAGGCAGGAACTACTTTATATATATTTATTTTGATTTCTTTTTATTTTGTGCTAATTAAACTTTAGCATCTTTCCCAAACAGATAAGCCATCAGGAAAATCTTTTTAGGGAGTTAATAACAGATTACAGTTACATTGGCATGGAGGGGGACAATTCCGTTTTATGAAAAAGATTTTCATTTCAGTGAAAGCAAAATAAAACTAACGAGCACCAAAGTATGAGGATGTTCTGATCTGAGATAGGAAATTCCATCATCTTGGGAAACTGAAGGGCCAATGAAGTCATAGCATGAAAAACTAAGGGAAAAATGTATTGTAGAATTGAGAGTAGAAAGAACATTTTTAAGGTGCATTTTAATGAGATATTTCTTATTTCCTGTAATACTCAGTAAACAATGGTAACATAGAGCTTTCTCAATCTTTCCTTTATATTACAGTATGAGAAATACATCCTCTCCAGAGCATCCTCCCAAAACAAACAAAACAAATATTTGTAAGACCGAGCTTTCCTGGGGCTGAAAACTCCAGTCCTGTTGAAACTGAGGAAAGGCATTAAAGATTATGGCTCAAGATGCAACTCTCTTGACAACTTTAAAGAATCAGAAAATAATATAACTCAGTCTATAGTAGAAATTTTCACTATGAAAACAGTATCCAGAGTTACCATTCATTATTGTAGCTCACACCCACACCTGCTTGTATGTGGGATTAGTAGTTGAATAAGCAATGCATTCAATATTTTTTATAGTTATTCTGAACAACTCTCATTTCTTATTTCACAAGTAGATAATAATATGAGAAGGATGTGATGAAGAGGTTTAGCTAAAATTATATCAATCAATTTTTATCCAAAAGGTAAATCAAAAAACAGATGAATGTATTTGTTTAAGTTAAAAGAAATATTTTACTGTTCTTTGTTTTACTTTTTATTTTATGTTTCTGGATTACAGGTAGAAGAAAGAATACTCAAACGCTGAGAATTTCAAATTCTATTCAGTGAAGTCTGAGGAAATATTATTGGAAAAATGTTTTCAACATTAATTTCTAACCTGACTTGTAGGACCGTAAAGTTCAGATAATGTTGTAGGGTGAAATTAATCATCATTCTTTCTGTGTTATTGTCAGACTCAAATTCAGATCCTTAATTTTTATGTTCACTTTTGACTACCCTCAGCTGTAATTCTTAGCAGTATCTGTTGAGGAACAGCTACAACACCCAACTACGTGAATCTTTTGATTTAACTTCTGGTCAATACATTACTTCAGTCTAAAGAAATAATTGAGCCTCACTGGCATGAGTTACATGTACTGAACCCAAAGCAAACACCGGTTGACCAGTTAGGATAATGCCTTGTAAAATACTGCAATGTTTTACATTTTTAACAAATTTTCAAACAAAACAGTTGATGTATTAACAGGTTGTACTTCTGTGGAACTTGCAAGGGATGCTTCTTCATGGTTCTGGTATAATAAAGACTTAACGACAGATTTACTAAGGCAAATACAAACGAAAAAGCAAGAACTGTCCCAAATTAAAGGCTAATTTGTACTTTTGTGGAAAAAGTAAAAAAAATAATGAGCAGAACATTCTGGGCTTTTGAGAGGGATTGTTTTGCTCGGATCTTTATTAGAACCATTACTGGACACAGTTAAAAAGGACAGAAATGTCAAAACCATAGCTTAAATGAGAGCCAAATGCCTCTGATATTTATGATGCCTTTATTTAGGAAGACTAGTTCTGAAAACTTTTTTTAAGCTATTGAACAATTAATACCTATTCTGTGATCTGAATACAAAAATCGTAACGGAAGTTATCTTTATGAATGCAAATAGTATCAGAATTGTATCACTGAGGAGCTATAGTCTACTTGTAAACGGGGCTAAAATGTTTATGTGGATCAAGACATAGCTGAATGCTTTCCTGACCAACTGTCCTTAATTCCACCACAAATTAAAAATAGAAAAAAAAAAATCACACCAAGAAAACCTAAACCAGAAAGCCAAAAATTTATAGCTGCTTATATCAAATTTAAAAGCTGTAGGATAACATCAAAGCAACTCTTGAGAATAAATGTTTCTGAGTATATGTCAGCAAAGAAGATATAGCTGGAAGTCATCCTTTGTAAGTATGATTCACAGTTAGGGAATTTCAGTATCCAACTCAGAGCTGTTTGATTCTACTTCTGAATATGAGAGCAAGCCATAGTATTTCTCCCAGGCAACCAGTTCACTTAATGCCAATTAGAGAGCTATTTTTATTTTTCTTTAGCCAAGAATAGCATTATTAGACTAATTAGATTTATCAGTATGATTTTTCAACACTGTAAGAAGTTCCTTTGGGTGGCCATTTCCCCTTCCTTAAGGTTTCATGGAATTCAAGAAAAGGAGATAATACGATACGTTTTTTGCTTCTCAAATTTCAGTGCTTCATCAGCCTGACAGCCACTATAAACTGGCATAAGAGATTAATATTAGTGTGAAGCAACAATTTTTGCTTTGGGGGATCTAAAAGAGGAATTTTTTTTGGTGCTTATTTTCTATTTTATTTAAAAGATTGACTAGAAATAAGAAAGGATGGACTAAAAATGTTTTCTGGATAAAGCAAGCACAGAATAATTTTCTTGGCACCTCATTTTGAGATGCTTGTGCTTTTTTTGTGCCTTTTCACCATTCCTTTTTCCATGAGCATTAAGACAAATGAACTAAATCCAATACACTGTTTAAAGGGCACTACCTTTGCATCTCAGCTGATTTACACCTCATGCTGTCTGGCTACATAATATCAACTGGCAAAGCTGCTGACTGACCTCAGGTACATATTTATGAAAAGGCAAGCATCCAGTGCTATTTGCTTTTCATTGTTTCAGTGATCTGTTCCTGCGGTGATTTCCACATGGTGTGTAAGAACGAAGGCCACATTACTTTTCACCAACTGATCTAAGTCTTAATGTGTGGGGCTGAAAACTACTTTGTAAGTTAATGGGGTCATTCCATGTAAAAGCAAAAAAAAAAGTTTTGACAGTGAGGTGGACCAAAGGTCCTTCACTGCAGAAGAATTTACTGCCTTGAGGAAAAGGGAAAACACTGCTTCAATGACAATATTAAGATTTGTGACAGGCAAATATCCCAATTTTTGGTGTATACATTTTAACATTAAATACATGGATGAGTAGTGTTTGTGCTCTCTGGAGCACAAACAATGTGAAATGTCCACATGCAGGAGTCCATGATTTTTTTCTTTGATTCCACTTTCAAAGGACCTGAGTGTCCAACACCTTACAGTTCCTTTAGACTTAGAATATATTCGCTTCTGTGTTACCGTTAAATGCTTTGGAAAAATCACATAACCTCAAAAAATGAAAACAATGCAAATGAAATGAACAGAGCAAATGAAATTAATACAACATAAAGTAGAATGTATGTTATCTGAAATAAAATACAGCACAAGGATAACCTTAGTTATGACAGTTCATCAGAAAACGTACACAAAAGTCAATTACAGAAAAATCCCTCTGTCATCGTTATTTCTTAAAAATACATAGTAATCTGTCATCAATCAAATGTACAGATTTCATAGAGTTAATGGGAATTTTAAAAAAGAAAGACATCTAAGGAAATGATACAGGCACAACCCCCAAGCAGCCGCCTTACTATCTGACAGACATGTTAGTCCTAATTTGCCAGTTGTCTACAGAACCTGCCAAAAAAACAGATGCTATCATGGATTAACATACACCAGAAACTGCTGCCCTAAGTAAAAACCAGTTTAGCATTATCTCCTACTGTTTAAAACATATAATCCTTCTTATAGTTGAAAACTAAGGGTTTTATTAAGAAGTTCAATAACTAGGAGTAGTTGAAGTCTTAAATTTTAGGTGAAATCATGAGTTCCATGAGACTTTCAAAGAGCTCTGGATTGTCTGGTACTCTTTCCTGCAAAACACACAGCCCATTTGGATTATATATCTAGATTTTAATTAAATTTCTTGATTTATGGATTTTAATGGTAATTTTTTTTAATTAAGGTATCAAGAGTTTGGAAAATTAGAGGTAAATCATAGAGAAGTTGGTAAGCATTCAGAAGTATTCAGAGGAAGGTACGTGAGAGGCTGGTTTTATAAAATACCTAGTTCTGTAATTTGACACAGAGAACCTATGTATAGCATATTTATATGTTGTACATATATTTAGGCATGAGCACGCTCGAAACACTAATGGCAATTCAGAACAGATTTTTAAATAAGTAATATGTTATGAATACTCATTAATTACTGAAGTATATTTTACCTACAGGGAAAGTGTGGCATAGATTGTATATGGCTACGATTAGGTGTGCTAAGAGCATTTACTTCTTCATGTTGTCCAAGAAAATTCTGTGATCTTCCTCCTGCACTGTGACCTCTAACTGCTGGCAACCAAAGGCACTGAACAGCACTAAGTGGGGCTTGGAACAGTTATTCTCTAGATTTCCACACCTCATGTTTCCTTTTTCCTATTTAGCAAGGAAATCAAGAGATTTTTTTTTATTTTTTCCAATTGACACATAGTTGGTTTCTCTGCTAAGAAGCTATGGTTCCTGAAATTACTCAAACTACACAGTCCATCTCCTGTCTTTATCTCCTTCCAGGTCCACAGCAGCACTCTGTGGGGTTGTAATGAGGAGAAAGAGGGGACATATGGAGCACTGGAATTTGGTGAATCAGCCCATAGACAGGATCATTACCAAGTAATTCTGCTTTTTCTGGATCTTGTCAGGTTCATGGTTCTCTGATATACTGAATGTGTTCTGGTCTCCCATACACAGAATCACAGAATCACAGAATCATAGAATGGTAAGGGTTGGAAGGGACCGCTGGAGATCATCTAGTCCAAGCCCCCTGCTAAAGCAGGTGCTCCTACAGCAGGTTGCACAGGAATGTGTAGAGGAGGGTTTTGAATGTCTCCAGAGAAGGAGACTCCACAACCTCCCGAGGCAGCCTGTTCCAGTGCTCTGTTACCCTCACAGTAAAGAAGTTCCTCCTCATGTTCAGGTGGAACTTCCTGTGTTCCAATTTGTGCCCGTTGCCCCTCATCATGTCTCTGGGCACCACCAAAAAGAGTCTGGCCCCATCCTTTTGACACCTGCCCTTTAGATATTTATAAGCATTGATGAGATCCCCTCCCAATCTTCTCTACTCCAGGTTAAACAGACCCAGGTCTCAGACTTTCCTCATAAGAGAGATGCTTCACTCCCCTAATCACCTTTGTAGCCCCCCTGCTGGACTCTCTCCAGTAGTTCCCTGTCTCTCTTGAACTGGGGAGCCCAGAACTGGACACAGGACTCTTGATGTGGCCTCACCAGGGCAGAGTAGAGGGGGAGGATCACCTCCCTCGTCCTGCTAGTTTCATTCCTCTAAATGCACCCCAGGATGCCATTGGCTTTCCTGGCCACAAGGGCACATTGCTGGCTCATGGTGAGCCTGTTGTCCACCAGCACTCCCAGGTCCTTCTCCGCAGAGCTGCTTTCCAGCAGGTCAACCCCAACCTGTAGCTCTGCATGGGGTTATTCCTCCCCACGTGCAGGACCCTACACTTGCTTTTGTTGAACTTCATCAGGTTTCTCTCCACCCGACTCTCCAGCCTGTCCAGGTCACGCTGAATGGCAGTACAGCCTTCTAGTGAGTCAGCTGCTTCCCCCAGCTTTGTGCTATCAGCAAACTTGCTGAGGGTACACTGTCCCTTCATCCAAGTTGTTGATAATATGATGAGCAGGGTTGGACCTGGCACCGACCCCCAGGGAACACCGCTGGTTACAGGCTTCCAACTAGACTCTGCAGCACTGATTACAACCGTCTGATCTCTGCCATTCAGCCAGTTCCCAAACCAGCTCACTGTCCACTCATCTAGCCCACACTTCCTAAGCTGATGAGTGATGTTCTGCCAAATAAACGAAAAATAAATTCTGCCCAGCAAATTACTTAATCAGGTTGACATTTCTATATATAAGCCAAAGGCACATATTTCTTCAGCCGTATCTTGGAAAAAAAATGATACTTATGATAAAGATGTGGATATAATGTACTGCAGAGAGCAGATCTATATTTTTTCTAATGTAACATGACAAGTTAATGTAATCTTGGATCAAGACATAAGAAGGTGTAGTGAGAATGAACTGACATGGAAATCTTGCATTGAAAGCAATTTGTATTTTTTGTGTTATGAGACCAGTTATCAGTACATACAAGAGTGATTTCCAAAAACGTTTCTTGTCTTGTTTATGGACCACAGAAAACAGTGGGTATGGGTGGAACTCTAAGTCCTTCCTTCAGTGGAGCAGCGAAGAGCTTACTGTTCCTGAAAAGGGAAACAGGGTATTCAGCTTTTTCATATAATCAGCCATATATTATTTTTGCACTGTTAGTGGATAATAATAATTGTTGTCATGCTAAGATTGTGCTTATGTAGCAACTCTGAGGATAAGAAGAACATGTGGCTGATGATAGTTAAAAGTTATGTTCAGACAATTTTTCTGACATGGTAGACAATAACAGTGCCTGATTCCATCACCAGAGAGAAAAAATTTCCACAGAATCCAAAACTTCTATAAAAAGGTTAAAATTTTGTGATGTTTTTTCACATCAGAGAAAAAATATGGAAAGTGCTGCATACTACAGAGGACTCACAGGCCTAATATAAGCAGGGAGGAAAGAGGCAAAGGGTTTGATCACTGGATCACACTGTAGGTTCCACACAGTGCTGCACCTTGCCTTACTCTTCTAGGATGCCAGAAGTCTAGTTAGGAGTTTGGACAATGCAGGAGATTACAACCAGTTTCTTTTAAATCCTCTTGGTCAGGTTGGATCACAGCAAGGTATATCATAAGGCATAAAGTAGACAAAGTATCTTAGGAAAAAAAAAAAACACTTGAGCAGGTGTTTCGTTTCTAGCCAAAACAACGATTCTACAGTTATAGGTTAGTATCTTCTGATGAGAAGTTCTTCCATTCAGATTCAGATTAGAGAGAACATTTCTGATCTTGAAAGTACTGTTTTCATCCAATAAAGGAAATGGTGCCTGTTTCCAGTGGCTCAAGCTTGAATGAATTTTTCAGTGTGTTTTGAATAGTAGATTTTTACCCTGGATGAGCTAAATCTTGTTTAACACAGGTGTTTTTCTAATCATGTTCAACAGAAATTTTTGAGCATGGGCTGTGAAAGCTGCTTGTTGTTGGCATCACAATTTGTGTGTGCTGCTGACTGTGTGCCAACTGTTACAGCAGTTCACACAAGCATCCACTTGACTGGACAGACACATTCTGGATGGCACATGAGAAAGTAAATGCTGGGCTAGACCCTCTCCTGTGCTACAATGTGCTTTAGGTAGTCTCTTCTGTGTAACTGGCAAATGCTCCTTCTTTGATATTCCAGCTCCACTACGAACATCAGATCATAAGACAGAAGAGTTGAGGAGATGTTTTTTTGCTGAACAGTGATGTATTAAATTGTGTCTCTTCCTTACTCCTGGAGAATATCTAATACTGAGGTTTTAATGCACACTTTGTGACACCTGAGACCTCCTGGTTTGAAGGAATTCACAGTCAGACAACAAGACAGATTCCAACCTGTGTATGCAATGTCCAGGATCCCATCTGTAATAAGCCATAGAATAACCACAAGGGTAGCAAGGTTGTGGGTTGTTTGGGTTTTTTTTGAAGAAGTGATTTGTATCACATATAACGACTCATCTAAT
The DNA here is from genome assembly GCA_013398225.1 of Steatornis caripensis. Classification (NCBI taxonomy): domain Eukaryota; kingdom Metazoa; phylum Chordata; class Aves; order Caprimulgiformes; family Steatornithidae; genus Steatornis; species Steatornis caripensis. Next base: position 125,414 of record VZSC01008737.1, read on the forward strand.
CCCTCATCCAGAACTGAACCAGAACTACACTGAAGTCTGAGAGGACTGACCATTTTTTAACAACCTGTTTTTCTGCCTAGGTAATTTGCATACCTAATTGATTTTATCCTACAGTTAACCAATTCTACTCGTCCCTTAAGCTTCATAGACCTCTTCCTTTGTCCTTTGTTTTGAAGAAAAAACATCCTAGTGCACCTTTACCAGCCTCACATTCATCCTGTAAAAAAGAATGGAAATACTAGGAGAAAATCTTTCAAATTTCTGGATGAAAAGACCTGGGTACAGGCCTGAGGCTAAATATCATGCATGAGAAAGTCACACAAGGTAAAAACATAGAATTAAACAAATTAAATAAAACCAAAGTAATAATTAATAGTAAAAATAAAACATAAAAAGACCACCTGAAGTCGTTTGACAACTACATAAACAGCATGACCAAGAACCATCAGAGACAGGTGCATACTTGGTAGGAAAATGATGACACACTTGTAGATCATCATTGCAAACTGTTGGTGACTGCAGGGGGAACCAGATGGTACCTGCCTTCTTGCCTTTTGAGAACATGACTGTTTTCCTCCCACGAATGACTTAAAGCGCTCAGTTTGAACATGCAATCTTGCCAGAGTGGCTGTCTTCACTTAGATATTTATATTTACAATTGTTACTTGTTTGTGTTGAGTTGTTAGGATATGAATCAACTCTGGTGTATATTTCCAGCTCAACTGATCATGAATAGTCATGCCACAGCCTTAGTTGGGGAGGAAGGTGTGTGGAAAATGCCAGACCTTTCAAAATACTTTTTATTTTTACCAACAACACTCAATTCCTTAGCTGGATCTATTGCCAGCAGAAGAGAAATGGTAGTCAATAAGGTATGAGAGAGACAATATAAAGGAGGTGATCTGTTTTTTTCTCAGCCCCATCCTTCGTGTAACTGGATTCTACAATAATTTCTTTATTATACTGCAAAAGTATGTTTCATCCCTTCCTGCCATCCTTAGGTGATTTTTCATTCTGTGTACAATAACTTAGAAAAAATTCTTGTTTTAAATATATCTGTAATTTTTTTTTCTTTTTAATGATGATTTCTATCAGGTCTATGTTGATTCTATTGGCATGACTTTCATCTGTCTGAGTAGCTCTTTAGGATTTATGATGTTCAGTCAAATTTACAAGAGTATTTTAAAAAATTTGACTGTTTCTTTTGAGTCAATACATGCCCGTTCTTGTTGCCTGAAGGGGGAGCTTCTGTATTTTGCCGGTTTGGTGGATCCCATATGCTTTCAGCGTGTTTCCTTGTCTAGTGTTTCCTCTCTGCTGATTCTGATGTGAAGTAGACTAATGTTTCTCTTTTAATATAGATTCTTATGGCCTTTTAAGTGTCTCGATAGGTAATATGATGAACATTTCACTTGCCTCCATTTCTGTGTTTTGTACAGAAGCCCAAAACACTTCAATGGTCTTCTCACTGTCAGTGTCTGTGTTTGCCTATATGCATGCTTTGAAATTTTGTGATTATTTAGCTGGCATATGCAAAAGAAATGCTCAGCATTTTCACACACAGTAAAGATTTTCCTCTCTGCCGCATGACTTTCATTCAGTGCTATTCTCATGTCTTCATAGATTTTATTTTCTACCATATTTATTACTTTTGCTTCTTTATCTTCCCACTTCGTCTCAGGTCTCATCACTCTCACATGTTGTACAGAATAACCTAGTTTTAGAGGTTGAGTTGTTCCCTTCTGTGGCTACTTGTTTGCCAACAGTGTGTTGCAAGCTATCCCAGGCTGGTTTTATTATGTATTTTCATTAGCTGTATGGAACCCTGTGCATCTCTACTATTCTCATTGACTTTATGTGTGCCTGAATGCATTCAGTCACTAGTTTGCACATTTTATCTCTTTTTAAAGCTGGTTGTACTGATACTATGTGTACTTATTTAGACTGTAGCTTATCTGTAACCATTATTTAATGTGTCTATGCACTTGTTACTTTTTTTTCATTTTTTTCTGCCAAAAAATAGAATCGGCTGCAAAAATAATTATGACATTTTTAACTTTAATTTGTTGATTTAGTGATTTACACTTTCATTACAAGTTATTCCTATGTCAACTTTGCACCTATTGACTTAAAGCAGCAAGATTTTTTCCAAATACATGTGTTCCTGTTGAAAGAAAACAGATGTGTTGTTTCACAATGTGCCTTAAATGCTTCCAATTTGTCTCACTCAGACATTTGCCCCATTAGAGCTTACTGAGGGCAGGTAAAAAAGCAATAAATAAGTTTTGATACACATTACAAAGTTGTGTGTCTCAGCTTTACAAAAAGCAACCACAGAAAACTGGTTCCCTTCTCAGCTGGAAATGGTCACCTGTCCTTGCAGATGTAGTGTTAAATGGTGGACAACTCTTGGACTGTCTTTGATTGAGCTTGTAACACATAGGTGTCAAATCAACTACATTGCATTTGCATGTTCTATTAGTTGAAGATATTGGTGAGCCTTATCGCTTTCAGCCCAATGAAGCACCTCTGTTTCTCTACAACCTTTGGTTTAAACAAGATCAGAGACAGTAGATAATTTCTTTGCCTCCCCATACCTGGCTCTTATCTGATACATACATTAGTATAGCCATGGAAATTGCTGACCATCTATTTTCCTCAGATCTTACAAACTTATTCACCACCAGATTTGACCATATGGCATAATTTTTAGAAACATTTTCACCTTAGGAATCCATTGGTGGTATAATCTCAATTTTAAGTAGCTGCCAAGTCAGTATCCCAACATAAAGCTTTGGCTTCATAAAGCATAATAAAATGAGCTGGAATTTCTCAAACATAGGTCCAGATGAGGTTCCTCTAACACAGTTGCTTTATTGAAGTGCCAGCTGAATATTTATCTCTCAACACAATCTCATATCCTGCTGTAAACAGTCTTGCAGTGATATTATCTCTGAGGAGTATTTAAAGGTGAGGTGTTAGAAGACATTTTCTAGCATACTCTTAAGATGTCCTTAAGTTTAGTGTAGAAAAAACAGGATAGTTTAAGATATGCCAGCTGGTTGAGCTGTATGGAAAGGAGAAGCAGTGAGTAGTGTAGCTACAGACAAATCCTGCATAAGGATTTAATTTATTAGGATCAAAGCATTAAAAGATCTTTGGACATTTCAGATTATTATCATTTTTCTCTATCATTAGCAGTGCCACATATGACATAGAATAATATGGTGGCATTGTGGGTAGAAAGATGTTTTAAAGGTGCCTTCACAATAACAGGGTAAAAGAGGTTGGCTGGGTTTGTGACACTGTTTGAGTCAGGAAGATGGCAAGGTTTGGACATCCAATAGTATAGATTTTGTTGAAAGAAGTTAGGTAATAGTAGCATAAAGAACTATGCATATGCAGAGATGTCATGCTGTGTTTTATTCATCTAGATTCTACCGCAGTAAAGCTGAGTTTAGCTTAAAAAGAGGGTGAACATTAAATGAGAATCTGGTGGAAGGAAATTAATTAGAGACTGGACAACTAGAAACTTTCAGAATTGAGGGAAGACATCAAGAATATTTTGAGCTTAGTGAGAGAAGCTACTGGTTGCTTCACAGTGAGGGATGGAGTAAATAATGGCTTTTCCTTAATTCTATTCCCAATGTCAGTATACGTTGCTAATGTCAGAGGTGTCCACTAGGAGTGAGGCACAGAACAGGCTATGACAGCACCCTTCCTGTATTCAGTGTTGGTTGCAGGAATATGTAAAGAGGGAGCTGCAGTCTTGTAAGTCAAGAAGATTCCAGAGGAAAATATGCAAACATGAGTATACTAGATGAGAGTACAGGAAATTTTGGTGCTTAGCAGGAATGAAAATAAATTATCCTGGTTTGATAAGCAGTCTCAAATCCTTAGGATCATTGATGTTGAAAAAATAAGTTTCAAAAATTCAAATTGCAAACTAAAATGTATTTAATTTTTAAGTCTAATGAAATATTTTGTTACATTCAAACTGTGTGCAACATCAAGACTTAATTTGTGCATGCTGAACAATTTTGAATGTAAATGATGCTGAGCATTTTTCCATATTCCAGTTTGAATAAGGCTGTTTCAATGCTCCAAGAATTCTTTATTGTCTTGCAAGGCAGCCTGTTTCTCCTCTCATAATCTCTGTTAAAGCCCCACTAACTTCATACTTCATATGTTCTCCAGCTTTTTCTCTCAATGAAGTGCCTTTGTCATGGTACTAGGCAACCTCTGTCTACCTCTCCTCTCTTACTGCATTGTATCATGTCTGCTTACTCTTTGTAGTTGAAAGACTGAGAACACAGCTCAGATACTGTTCCTTTTTGGTTCCACAATTAAAAACTAGAGGTGACTACAGAAACCATAAGCATGTCATTTGTCTTTTGGTGTGTCTAATGACTGAATTACTGTAGAGAATTCATCTTCCAAATGTTAATAATTTTGTAATGAGCAAGTATGCACTGTGAATATAGTACTTGGATAGTTGACAGCTTGACAATATATGACCCGTTTCCCATTTTGTTCTCTTTCACTTTGCAGATACCAAATCAGAAATCCAAGCTGGATAAAACTGATCCCAAAACAGAGGGAAATATTAATTTGTCTGACATTATCTAAAAAAGCTAACAGTGATAGAGGCTCAGGAGTCCCTTGAGCTGATTTGAAGAGATATCTTCTTTTAGTAGGTGTTATTTGCCAGGAGGTATTTCCTCTCCCTTTGCTGTTATTTGTTCTCTCCTGATTGTTGTACTGGAATGTTAAAAATTTTTGCTATAAGTAATATTTGGAAGTATGCAAACATACAACATCTGACTGGAACATTCTGGGCTTTAAACCCCATCATCCTCAAGTGAATGATTTATATTCCTGTCTCCTTATGATGACAGACAGTTTCTGTATCTCTCTCTCATGTAATATATTGTTTTCTTAACTTTGTGGAAGCACTGTGTGGATTAAAAATAAGAAAGACAACAAGAAACATGTTTTCAGCTTCAGTAGTTAGAGTGAAAAAGCACTACAATAAATTTTCTGTATCACATTATCACATTTTCATTAAGTCCACAGCTTTGAGCCACCATGAGTAACTATGAAGCAAATCACCCTGCTCAGGTTGCATGGAAAATTAAAGTATTTCTAGATTATTCCCCACTGTTTGATTTCATAAACAGTTATATTTTGACACCCCATGATTATAAGGAGAAGATGACATTCTGGATCAGACTTGCTGGCACAGCCCTACCAAGTAGAACACAGCATCATCAAACTGATCACAGTCTATTTTCCCAGTTAGACCACAGTCCTTTTTTTTATCTTTAGGCTGAGTCTCAAGATAATTTTCCCAACATAAGTTCAGCCTTGGAAAGGTCACAATTTTTAGTCGCTCCATCACATTCATTCTCTTGACGCTTATTTCTCATCTAATAGTCCTTTGGTGTTGGGCATTACTCATATTCCCCTTTGGAGGAGACAATATTTTCCTTCTTCCATATATGTCTTGCAGAATTATCACTCCTTTATGCACCTCAGAAAAACAAAGGTGCACCTCAGGTGGTAAGGAGTGTCTGTGCAATCTTGGAAATATTATATGAAATGTCTAATTCTGAAGTTTTAAGGGAGATGAAAATACCAAGTTTGAGAAATGGAATTTCAAAAACAAAGGAAGAGTGACATGTTTACTTGGATAGTATAAAAATGATGCTTTGGACACCATTCACTTGTTCTTTTACCCAAATGCACCCTTCCCTTTGCATTTCAAATTAGTATCTGTTACAGTAAAGGGTAAAAGTTTTTAATGAGTATTTATGCACGAGAAAAGGAATCAAGATAACTTACCAATCTATTTTCACACCTGAAAAAGGTCACAGAGACCAAATATAAATATTTTCACTACAACCCCCAAATAAGCAAATAAAATTATCACCTGCAAGACCTTTCAGAAAGAGTAGCAAATGAAAAATGACAAAGAAACAATACTCTGCTCTAAATATAATAACACCAGGAAACACAGATTAACTCATCTAGCTTTAACAACTTTGAGGTAACAAAGAATGAAATAAAAAGAAAAAATAAATCTGAATTTCTTTAAACACTTGGGTCACTTGCAGGAGGTTAAATCCAGGCCTTTTATATTAAAAATAATGTCTAAATCTGTGTCCTAAAACTCTCATAACTCTGCTATATGTTCTGCGTGTTCTAGATGGTCTTTTTTTCTTTATTATTCCTGAAATTGCCTTTTCTCTCCACATTATGTAGCTAGGGAAACAGTTTTTAATTCCCTACTTTGCAAGACTCTTGTTTTGCCTTTCTGTGCTGCTAATCTCATTCCCTCCACATACCTGTAATAGCAATGTAGGATCATGAGTTACATTCGCTTTCTTTCTGCAACCACTCTACATATTGTTAGAGTTTCTCTCCTATTCAACACCCAGAAAAAGGTTTCTTAAACTTTCTGAGAAAGGGTAGACTTGTTTCTCTTGTTTTTATATATAGTGATCTATGAGGCTAAAGATCCTGTAGAAGAGGTCAAGGAGCCAAAAGATTCAGTAATCCTGACACATTCTGGCTCATTTTACATTAATAGTGGTAGAATCTTTTGCAACAAAACATTACTATGAAAGATTTATTTTGATCCAAAATCCCATACTTCTCATAACTTCTGAAAGGACCAAAAATGAGTAGTAAGAACAAACAAAATTCCAGGCATGTGTAGAGTCTCCTGGCAGTGCAATGCATCACAGGAAGGCTCCCCAGCATGCTGATCAATGTAACACCAAGCATCTTGATGTTCTTGGTCTGTGCTGGCCACCACTGGAAGTAATTTACTAGAGGTAACTGAAAGGAAAAATATATCCTATACTCTCTTAAGCAGAAGTTTTTTAACTTTGGGATGCTGCTGAAAAAGCTGTTCCTAGCCTCCTTTTCTATCTCTTGCAATACATCCCGACTCTTTCTTTTTGTTTGGTTCTGTGGTTGAACTAAGGCTATATTCTGAGGATTGCTGGGGGAGTGGGAGATAGATAGGTACTGAGAGCACAGAGGTAGGATCAAATCAAGGACTAGGCTACATTTTTGGCAGCAGTATCACCTTAAGTATTCTTTAACACTGTATGGAAAATACAGATAAAGTAAACTTGCAGAGATCTTTCCTTCACTTACTGGATGTGAATATATGCAATTGTAAACCATTTACATTATTTCTGTATTAATGCATTCTTATAGAGCCTATTGGTGTTTCGGGTTTTCTTCTCTGTATTTGGGTTTCTCAGTCAGAAATAACTGATGCCGAGAGTCATTGAAATATGATCTAGAAGAAAGGCACTGAATTCGATCTCAAGACAGCATTACTCTAGCTGTCAGACCATTCTCAAACATCTGTGAACAGACTTTTTCTGTGACCATAATACAGTCTTGTACCCTAATTGTCCATTTCTGAAAAAAAATTATTAAAATAATTTATTCATTTCTTTTCTGCAATTGTTGTTGTTATAAAATCCATGCATTTTTGTGAACTATTTTAATCCCATAGTGGTGGAGTTCATAAGGCTATTTAGAAAGACTAGAAAATCTGCATCCTGTGAGGTGTTTGCAAGACTGGAAAGCATATCTATTGTGATATAATTTGGGGACCCAATAAGCAGTTTCAAGGATGCTCATCCTCAGCCTCAAGCTTAATCCAAGGGTGACCAAGCTGACTGAGTGTGGCACCCTGTTGTAGTGAAGATCATGCTGTGTTGAACATAACATGGAATATGCCATTCACATGGATTTGCAGGTCAGGGAGACAGCTTTTCCAAGTTCTCCTTCTTTAAGTTTAACTCTGCAAGGCTACAAGGACTTAGATTTGTGGAAAATGAACTAGGTTGGAGATGCTGATATACAACAGAAGAAACAAAAATTGTTTTGAATGTGGATTGGGATTATGGCCTCCCTGAACTAAGTGAACTGACCTTGAGAAATTATAGTTGATCATTTCATTTTCCATCTTTATTATTTCATAAAGAATCAGAATTACAAGGTACTGGTAAGAATTGTCTTGGTCTGATTTCCTTCTCTGAAATAAAAAGAGGTTATTCAGGACATGGAATAAAGCAGTTGGCTGCTGTTATAGTGATTTTGTGTGGAAGAGTAACTTTTAAAATCCATTTTTATTTTAAAGAATATTCCTAATGGTTTGCTAAGTTCAGGTTAGAAATTGTAGTTTACAGACTACAGTTGCTCAAATGCCAATGACAGGAAATGCAAAAAGTCAAAGTTTATTTGTAATTGAAAATTACTATTACTAAAAGTGATTAATCTTTTAAGTATCTTGATGTGTCTGAAGATTAGTTCTTTTGAGTAGTTTTGCTATTTAAAATTATTTTAGAGCATTAAAAGAAGAGAGAGCTATTTTTATTAGGGCTGATCTCATACATGAGATACTCTGCAACCTTTTAATGCTAACAAAATTAAACCAGTCAGAAATGTAAATTAAATGATAATTAAAATAAATTTAACATTATCATAATAAGCTCAGTCATGCCTTTAATAGAAATATTTAAATATTATTCTTTTAAGGGTACTATTTCTTTGTCAATAATTTCTTTGTCATAATAAAGGAAAGTTACAATGGACTACAGCAAATGAAGTGTCAGAGCTGTATGTCCTGTATTGTATGAAAAATCATTTAGATGTGTAGTGGAAAGAAGCACATGGCTGCTTATAACCATTGTAACTTATGTGTGATGGAAGTGGATCACATGCCTTGCAATAGTGTCCTAGCAGTGACTGGCACAATAAAATCAGATTTTGGAGAGGAGGAATTATTTACTTTTGCCTGGGGTATTGAGAGTAGATACACTACAATAAAAATCGTTTTTCAGTTACAAATTAAATTGTATTTGTTGCCCTTCCTATCATTGGCACTTGACTGCAATGAGTAGCAGTCACTTATAAATTACTATCTCTGTCTATATTAGGGAACTCAATGCCTGGATGAAGTCTGGTGATTGTTCAGTACTTACAGATACACAGCTTATCATTCATCTGCAGTAGCGTTTAGTCCACTTGGTAATCCCGGCTAGATGTTTAACCAGTTACTGAAATATCAGCTATCATACACTCAAGATGAAGTGAAATTCATCAAGAGGATAAACTCTTGAGTTCCTTTGTGTTATGACCATGGTGACTGACTCAGAATGAATGATAGAGCCCCAGAAGGAACCGGTCTATTAGCATTCTTTACACAAGTTTTGAAAATAACAGCAACAAATTCCTGTTGATTAGCTGTAGGAAAACTGCATTCAGAAAAACTTTCTGAATGTATAAAGCTGAGAGACTGATTTATCCTGAAAAAGCAGTCAGTTCTGAGTAGGTGGAGTCTCCAACTTAGTTCCAAGTAGCCCTACTATTGTTTTCATTACTATTTTTACTATCCCCCATCTAGCAGAGAAACCAGATAGCTTAAAGTACTTGGTAAAGGCTTAGAAATATTTGAAGGACAAAAGCAAAAAACAGGGAAAAGAATTATTCAGCAAAATTATTAAAGCAAAAAAATAAGAAAAAAGACATATGACAGTTTAGAGGTATTATGAGAAATTAGGGTTTTGATTTATTTCTATCCTAGGAAAGAGTAGAACCTTCAGAAAATCCTCATGGAGTTGGATAGTGAAAGTGGAATAGGTGAACTCTGCTTCTCCACAAGCGTGTGCCCTGTGCAAATGTAAACTGCTTGAACAACTTTAATGTACATGCCTAATTTGTCAGTTTTACTCTAAAAGACCTGTCTTTTAAATGCATTCACAGTAGTAACTGTTGAAACTGCAGACGTGGAATTACATGCACAGATAAGGCTGACTTTTATTTAAAATTTGATCTTCAAAATTGCATAGGATAAAACATTAGTAAGATAGGAAAATATCCTGTCCTGACAGAGAAATGGACAGATATTCTAACAGGCATTCCTCTTGCCTAAATTCTATGATTCTGTATGCTTTTACAGGTCTCAAACTTGTTCAAGAAACAAATACAGAGAAGAGGAGAAGGTTCTCAAACATAACTACTGTACTTGATCAAGTTCATCGACAGCTTTGAACCTAAAATTTTGCTGATTGTAATAACTGCTACGCCAGCACAGTCAGTGTAAAGCTCTGTATACAATTAGATTGTTATATCTGCATAGTTACACAAACAACCATCTTAGAGTGAGATTAAAATTTCTGAAATTAATCCCTTCCCAATATTATTCTTATTATTCTTAAAATAAAAAAAAATGAATAGAGCTCAGACTATTGAACTTGTTTTAATTTCTAGAGGTAGTAAACCAAACTTTCTTAATGGCTGTCCTCTTAATAAGTTCTCTTTTGTTGCTTTCAAATTTTCTGTATTGCAATACCCTTCTTTTGTGCTTAAGTAGAAACCTGAAAATGTTGGTTATTGTGGAGCCATATGTCTCTACTCTAGATTTAAGATTAATGTTACCTGCTGAGCAGCAGCAGTCCTGAAAGGGGAAGAGTCCAACTCCTCACAGCTGTGTCTGGTATTAGGATGGAACAAAACAGGGCTCAACTAAAGTAGGTTAGGTTCCAAATGGATATGGAAGGGGTGGTGGAAATCATTATAAGGATGATTAAGCAATGGCACATGTTGGGCAGAGAGGCCCTGCAGCTTCTTTTCATACTTGAAGGATTTCAAGCCCCAGTTGAATGAATACCTCAGCAACTTAATCTAAGCTCAGAACTGACCACGTTGTGAGCAGAGGTTGCTATTGAGACTTCCTGAGGTCTCTTCCAGTCTGAATGCTATGGGAATTATTCTACGAAATGACAAAGCATCAACTTTACAACTTCAAGGAGAGTTACACTAAAGTGTTAGTCAGTAACCATGGGAAATGGAAGTAGGAGATAGGGGAAGAGAGAGAAAGGCTTGTGTAGATACAGCCTAAAATGGAGGTAGGAGATAGGGGAAGAGAGAGAAAGGCTTGTGTAGATACAGCCTAAAATAAAAACAAACACGAGAAACTTCTAAAGTGCAAATGAAGGCTCTCAACCTCAGCACCAAACAAGTCTGCTACTAATGTTTCCATTGTTCCCTAATTAGTCCCTTCTCTATTCTGGTAAGATAATTTATACTAGGTTCAAGAGGACACCCTACATTCTTCCTGGTTAAAAGATCAAACGTATAGGCTAAGGACAGGTTACACTGTGGTAGAAAGAACTGCATGCACAGTGTTTGTGTGAGATGGTGTAGACTAAACTGGACAGAAATTTTTAAGAAGTGATAGAAATTAGGGGGTTCCTGGACAAGGATGATGTTTTCCTTCCCCTCCAATTTATTTGCTTGCTTTGGATAGAATGCTTCAACAGATAAATTAGAGATTCTGGAAAACACACAAGTTTCTGTGCATATTATGTTCGATAAAGCATTTGAAGTCTTTAAAACCTCCAGCACCTTTCAGCTTACTGACATGTTTTCTATCTGATTGATAATAACCTGTTCCAAGTTGAATTACCATGGTTGGCTGCACCCTATCACACCCTTGGATTAGGAAAGTGGATGTTAGAATTATTTGTGAAGGATTTCTTAATTATTCACAAGTTAGGTCCTGATTGAAAAGGCTGCAGCAAAACACCAAGTTCACCCCTGTGTGTAGCATAAGCTCTGAACCATGCTTCAGAAAATTGACCTCCAGATATTATTGTGACCTTCAGACAGTTGCTACAGCACTGAAGTGAGTTTTTTGCAGAATTTGATGATAAGGCTGTGGATTACTGGGTGATACTATGTCAACATATGTGATAAGCACGAAACAGACATATCTGAAGAAAATATTTCAAAAGCTAGTATTTGAGAGCAACAACAACAACAACAAATAGTTCTTTGATGTGCATCAGTTTTCATTGTCAACATATATCCTCTTATTTTTGGGAATATTTATAGAACAATAGAAAAGAGCAATGTTTAGTATTTATTAATATTCACAGCAAAGTACTTGCAATAATACACTTTCTGCATTACTACTATTTGCATATTGTTATTATTAATAGCAGTATTAATGCAGTAGTCCTTAAGGACAACAGTTAGAAACAAAGCATTAATTGTACTGGGAACTTTACGAACACAAGATAAGAGTAAAAATCAGTCCTTGTCTCCTAGTAAAGTACCATTATAGTTAAGGATATTTCAACAACTTTGCTGAAGAACCATAATCAGTGTTAAAAATAGGGTTTCAGGAGATTTTATAGAAACTATTAGAAACACCACAATGGAGAGAGGAAAAAAATCATCTTGGGGTGTGGGCTGGGTTTTGCCCATTTTGATCATTCACCGTACTGCCAAAGGGTAAAAGGGTGTTCTTCCTTTAAAATATGCAGAACGTTTTAAACATGAAAATTCTAAGCATTTGAATTCTACAATTACCTTGAAGGATAACAAAAAATATTACAGGTGGAGCTATTACTTTAGAGATCACTAAGGTACACAAATGACTTTGTTAAAATGTCTCTGAACAAATATTCTTAACTTCAAAAGACTCTCACCTATTCTGACAGAATCTGAAAGAACCCGAAGAAACTGAAATTATTGTTTACTTCTACTGTTTAACATAAATGAACTAAAATCCACATTTCTTCTGTTAAAAAAGAAAATGTTTAAAGCTTTATTTCTTAGAACTCTCCAGGCACTTAAATTACTAATAGAAAAAAACCGGGCCTTTACAAAAAATTGATTTTATATATTCTGAATGAAAGTTCTGAACAAAGTATTAATATTTAAAAAAAAAAACCAGTCAATTTTATTATTTTCCAAATTCTGGACCAAGCGTATGACAATAATTGAAAAATAACTTTATATTACATAACCTATACTCATGCTGCAGTGTTTACATAGGAATGGGCAGATTTTCTCTTTATAATAATTAAGGTGAAAGCAAGGACTACATTAACTCACAGGTCATCCCTAAGAAGTCTGGTAGCACTGAATAAGAGAGATGGCTGAAGCTATTGACAATTTAAGAAATTTATTCAACTGCACAGTGAACAAGGCCAGAGCTCCTCACTGATTGTAAAAATAACTCTGGCTTCTAAAAGACAACACTATGTATCTACAGGGATATTAAGGAAATAAAATCTTATTTTTAGAAATATGGTGTAGGATATTGAGCAGTTGTATCATCTCATACTGAACTTTTATTCCAGTTCACTATCCATTAGGACTATTTATGTATGGAATTGGCAATGGTAATTATATGTAAACCAAAATCTGTGATCTTTGCCTCTGTTTTTCTTTCTAGAAATGCCTAGGTTTATTCACCGACTGTTCTGGCTCCACCACTAAAACATCCAAATTTGAATAAAATATATTAAACAATCCAGGAAAACCACCTTATTTTTCCAAGTAACAGCTAAACAACAAGATTTTTCTAAAGTGACCAGACCCTTTGGTACCAAGACTTTGTAAATCAAATTCTTGAACATTGTACATTTGAGTAACTCAATGTATTCTAAACACTGCCGGAATTACTCGTCTTGCTACTGTTTCTGCATTGCCCATTAGAAAGTTTAACTTAATGGAGAGTATTTGACTTCCAGTAATCAGAAAGTTAACGTTGCATTCATTGAAGACTTGAGACATGATGCTCAGTGTCTTCCTCTGTTTTAATTTCTTGCTTGTGTTCACTTTCTACATATTACAGGTGATTTGCCAGTATTTAGACTCGATTATTTCAATGTATTTCATTTCAGTATGATCAATATATTCTGAAATAATTTCTCTTGTAACTTTTTCAGATTTGCAGTATGTTCTGCCTTTTTCAGCCTCCGTTACTTTACTCCTTTCTGTGGCTTGCTTAGTGTAATCATATTTTTCATGTGGATTTAAAGAATTCAACAGAAGGCCAAAAAAGAAAATGCAGTAGACTTTCAAATCTTATTTGTGATGATGATAAATCATGAAATCATTATACTTCATCCATTCAATCCTTACAGCAACCTCTCTTCAGTGGTTACTGACATGGCGTATTAATTTTGTTATGTGAAATTTGCTGAAATACGAATGTTTAACAAAAGTGTATTTTAATAGGATTTATTTGAACTGGGCCCAAATGTTTCTATGTAGAAACAATTAAGAACACATAACCATATATAAATTAAATAAACACACCTAATTAGAAAAGTATGTATCTACACATATGGTTTTTAAATTACACAATGTAAAGAAAACAGAATTCAGAGTTCAGATTACCTCAAGTTCTTTTAATTGCTTTAAATGCTTCTTTTTAAAACCCATGTCAAACACAACCTTTTTTATTTACATGTCTGTTCCACAATCTCTAAATATATTTCCCCTGTACTTGAAGTATATAGCTATATATGTACTCATTTTTGTTCCTACTGCTGTATTTCATAGATCGATTTTAAAAAAGTATTTATATTTATACCTGCCTCAAAAATATTTTTTAAGCAGTACTGTTACTTCTCTTATCCCAGTTCGCTCATTGACATTAGTGCTAAATCCATACTCTTATAATTTATTACCAACAGACTAGATTTATCCAAAAAGATTGAAAATCATTGCTGGAACAGTGCTATCTCTTGCTGTTTATACCCACCTTTCATGTAGGAAACTTCTCCACTTCTCAACACCTGTCACAGTCATAAAAGAAAACTATGAAAGCTACATTTTTTTTCAGTTGCTCCTTTAAGTAAGTTAAGAGGTGGGCTGTTAAAAATAATAGTTTCGCAAAGTTGCCTTGCTGTTCATATCAATTCTTTCCCACATGAGATGACAAATAGAGTTGATAATGAAAGCATTCCCAGTTACCTCCAGAGTAACATGTTTTTACAGATCATTGTGAACTTTAAGGATCCAATAATTCTAACTGTGATTATTGAGGTACAGTAATTGTAGAAAACAGTTTGAAAGAATAAGTATGCTCAAAATTAATACCAGTAGTTAATTCTACTCTGTAGTAAGAAAATTATTTTTGTAAAATTGTTGCTCTGTAAAAAGGATGTATGAAATATATTAGCAAGTTTTATTATCTATACCAGGTAAAACTTGAAAACTGAATTTCATAGATTCATCGCTACTAGTGTCTTCTAAGCCTTCTGCCTCATTTTAACTGCTTTGACCGGAAAAAAAAAAATTACCCGTATTTTTACATTTTACCCGCATATTAAAATTTGGCTATAAACTCAATTCTGTCTTGGCTAAATAAGCATAAAAACCAATAACATCGTGAAAAATCTTGTGTTGAATTTAAATGCTTAAAACTTGGAGTTTTTAGAAACAGTTGATCTAGTGCAAAACTAGTTTTTCTCTTTAAAGCTCTAATTTTTGTGATAATTTGCCTTGAAATCTAGAATCTCTTTGCTTTAAGGTTCCTTTCTTCATCTTCAAAGGGATGTAACAGTGAGATTTAATTCATTAATTCCATGTCTTTCTAGTTTAATGCCAATCTGGTGTTTCCAGATTGATTTTTCTGTAGATCTAAAATATTTAGGAATTTGGTATCTGAACCCACAGTGACTGAAACCCTCAGCATTGTATAATTACAAAGATGGTCTAAAAATAAGAAATCTCGTGGTTAGTGCTGAGACACTACATAGGAAAAAAATCTCACAAAAAGCCAAACCAAACCAAATAAATCTATTGTCATTATGAATTAAAGCAACAATTTCAGTTATCTTCTAACACTGTTTTTGTGATGTTAACTTTTCTGGTTTTTTCCAATTTTTGCTATGAGTATGAAATCAAACTTCATTTGAGTAGGAGGGAGACTGTGACTTCATTTGGCAGGTAAGCAGCATGAAGAAACATATTTCTGTATGAAGGTTAAGTATTGTAAATTGCTATAATGCTTGGAACAAAATGTGAATAATGAATTGAAGTTGTTCTTTTGGTGTTTAATAATTCATTCTGAATTGTAAAAAGAGTTACTTCTTCTGTTGAAATATATGGGGCTATGCTATGGTAATACCCTTGATTTATTATGCTTGCCCTGTACATTTACCAGAAGATCTTTTAACTTGGTATACATATAAATTGCATTGAACACTGGGAAGGCTCATGTCAGGAAAGGAAATGAAACAACACTAAGGCTTTCTCCTGAGGGAAATCTTCAATGACAGTACCAACATTCTTGTCTGTGTCCTCTAAGCAACATCCAGAATCTTGCATGTTGAGGTAAAAAAAATTCCGGTTTCCTTCCCAGTTTTGTGGGAAAGATCAAATTAACACCAGCCAGCTATCGAATGATGACAGAATTCAACCTGAAGGGTTTTTTTGACTTTTACCAGTTTTCATCTGTCAGATATAAGTAATCCAACAAACATGGATTTTTTGGCTGCAGAAACTTGTTTTGAAAAAAAACCCAAAACAAGCAAATAGTCATCCCCTCCCCCCATCCCCCACCTCCATTTTGAAAAAGTCTTTTCAAAAGGCTTTTTAAAAATGTGGTATTACCAAGAGCGTATCTAAGGAAAATACTGGACCTATACCTGATTAAGATGGTCACCTGACTAATAGGGATGAAGAAAAAAAGAAAGCATTCTATGCTTTATTTTGCCTCAGTCTTTAACAATACCGGTATACCTTTGGCTTCCCGGCCCTCTGAGTTGGAGGACCATGACTGCAGGAACAGTGGTTTTCCATTTGTGGACAATTAAATCGCAAGGGATGAGTTTCATCAGTTGAATGGTCATAAGTCCATGAAGCCCAGTGGGATTTACCCCAGAGTATTGAAGGAGCTAGCAAATTTTACAGCAGGACCACTCTCAATCATCTACCTTGAGAGTCTTCAGAGTCTGCGGAGGAGCCCGCTGACTAGAAGCTGGCCAATATTATTCCAATTTACAAGAAGAGCATGAGAGAAGACCAAGGAAATTACAGACCTGTTAGTCTAACCTCAGTACCTGGAAAATTAGGGAGAAGATCATACTGAGTGCTCCTGAAAGGCATTTAAAGAACAATGCAATCATCAGACACAGGCAGCATGGATTCACAAAGGGAGAGTCTTATCTAAGATAGTTTCCTGTGATAAAATCACCCATCTTGTGCATGAAGGGAAGGTGGTAAATGTCAGTTTTCTGAATTTTAGTGAGGCTTTTCATGTAGTCCCTCACAGCAACCTCTTAGACAAGTTGTCTAACTGTGACGTGAGCAGGTACATGGTGTATTAGGTGATGAACTGGCTGAATGGCATGGCTCAATGAATGAACTGGCTCAAAGGCTTGTAGTGAAAGGGCCTACATCTTCCCGGCAGCCAGCCACCAGTAGTGTTCCTCAAGGCTCATCTCTAGGGCCAGTTCTGTTCAATATTTTTATCAATGATCTGGAGGCAGCAGTTGAATGCACCCTTAGTAAGTTTGCTGATGATACTGAACTGGGAGGTGCTGTTGACTCTTGACAAAATGACTTGCACAGGGATTTAGATAGATTGGAACATCAAGTAATCGCCAATGGCATAAAATCTAACAAGAACAAATGCTGGGATAGAGTAATTCTGGGCACAAGTATAAATTGGGAGAGGAGTGGCTATAGAGCAGCCCTGCAGAAAGGGAACTGAGGATGCAGGCTGACAGCAGGCTTAATATTATTGAGTCAGAAGTGTGCCCTGGCAGCCAAGAGGGGCAAACTGCATCCTGGGTTGCATCACACAGCATAGCCAGCCAGTCAAAAGAGGAGATTATTCTGCTGTATTCAGTATCGATGTGGCCTCACCTGGAGTGTTGTGTGCAATTCATTATATTATATTATATTATATTACATTACATTACATTATATTATATTCTGTATATTGTGCTGAATGTAAGGTTAAAATGCTTCATATATTTTTAGTGTCTCCATATGGCTTTAAAGAAAGTTTAATGAAGGCATTTAGAGTTATTTTAGATTGTTCTTTTTCTGATTAATCTCAGATTGCAGTCAGTTATATAAACTAGTATTTCTTTTCATAGACTCTGAAAATAAAAATAGAATATATTGCTTATTTGGCTTAGATCAAGAGGAATAATCACACCCAAGGTTTTCAAATGCTCTTCGGTACAAGTGTGTTGAATTCAAAATGTGATGTGTGATGGATTTTCCTTTATTACCTCCTCAAAATGTTAGTGTTGCCATGTTGAATCACTGTGATGAATGTCATTATATTTTTTTGTTGTTGTGTACCTGAATAGTTTTTAGAATAGAAAACAGGTAACCCATAATAGTGGGTGGTAAGAAAAAAGATTGTTATCTGGGCTTTCTTTGGTATAGAAAAGCTGGTTCAATGATGCATTCCGTAAGGTACACCTCAGGCTTAGGACTGTTCCTCTTATGCTCTGCTGATGCAAAACCAGGAGTAAGATGACAGACTCTAATGTTTCTAAAAAATATCGGCCTATGAAATAGCCAGTGTTCTCTTACAATCAGCCCTTGTTTATGGTCCCTTATAGGCTGTAGGTACACTTTTTCTGTATTTCCCTATACTTACTTATACAGGGCAAAGGCAGAATCTTACCCTAAGTAACGATATGATGAGTTAATCCAGTTATGGTAACTAAAAAATTGAGGTATTTAACCAAAGAGATTAAATGTTGTGCTTCAGATAAATTAAAAATATAAAATATGGCTTGACAGGACAAACACTTTTGTGACACTCTCATATTTTACTTTTAATTTTTTTAAGGCTATTTGCACACTCATTTGTGTCAAATAACTGGGTTCAGACCACACAAAGTGCCCATTTCTTCCCTGACTTCTCTTTTTAACTCTATTCCATTGATCTGATTATATACTCTTCCCTGAATTTTCTTTCCTCTCTCTTTTGGCTTTTATGATTTTTTTGTCTAGATATATCATCTTCTCCACTTCACACACTTGAGAAAGCTATAAATACACAGATTTCTTAAGTTTTTATTGATACACTCAAGTATAATTTCCTACATCTATGAACTTGCTCACAGTGTGTGGCAATATTTTTGTTTTATAATAAGTTTCCAGGAAGTGAGACAAAATACAGCTGTACCAGATATGGCAACTTACTACTCCTTCTCAATAGTATTTTGTACTTTTGTTATGTACAGAACTCCATATCTTTATGTTTTAAGATAGTATGTTAATAAGAGAGAGTTAAGGGTAATGAACCTTTTCCTTCTGTACTTCGGTCTGTTTTTTTAATAGAAAAAAAGAAGGAAAGGAAGATGTAAAAAAAAAAAAAGGTACTCAAGGGAAAGAAGATTTCATGTTGACCACACAATGAAATCTTTAGTTACTCTTTCTGCACAATTATCAAGAAGTTGTACTATTTACTCTTGGGTGTAAGATTTATTTGGTTTGATGAAGGCAAATGGGTAGCTTGATACTTGAACATTGCACCAAAGCTATGTGCACTAGCCAATGCATCCAAATCACAGCTTTCTGCTCACAAATGTATTGAGTTTTATTAGTTACTAAAGAATAAAATGTTGGGGTTTTCATTAAACATGAAAAATGGGTTTACATTTTTCCCATATATACACATGGACTCCTAATATAATCACACATGCACTATGTACAGGGAAAGGTAATAAGAGAAATGTCTGCATTTTTTCTTTATCATATCTATAGTTTATGTAAAACTTTGAGGGAAACATTCAATCTTTGACATAACTAAGTTTTGCTTTGATTCTTTTTTTTTTCTAACAGCTTCTAATTTATTCCTTTGGAAAATTACTTCCGTTGTTCTCTACTGATACTGTTGTAGCTGTAAATTTTAAGTGATATGTAAGTTTTCTTGTACCATCGGAAATCAAATTTTATATGTTAACTTTACCCTTCATTATTTGTTCTGCCTTTTGTTTTTAATCAGCATCTTTTACAGAGGCTTGTGGAGGATTCTAGAAAATGTTATCCCTTTGTGATTCTATAACGTAATGAATAATATTTGTAACACAATATTTTCCTTAAATCCATGGATTTTATTGTTGTATATATCTTCAAAGACTACT
>VZSC01008737.1:145457-177018 GCA_013398225.1 Steatornis caripensis
GACTACTACAGTGTCTTCATGTAACTGAATTAAATATAGTTTAATTAACTTTAAGTAAATTAAATTACTCATTAGCACTAATAACTTTAAGCTTTAGAATGTGTTTGAATTAGGAAAAGGATTTGAATACCTGGCTTAACAGCTCTAGTGTGGTACAAAATTAATTAGCATTATACATATCTTAGCTCCTTTCAAGACATGCACAGATGGGATAACAAAACTAGAAAGATAAGAAGCTCTGAAACTCTCTTTTTTAATTTACTAATTAAAGAAGATATTTGCTATTGTGAGTAACTGGACTAAAATAAGATTAGCTATTGAACAAAAAAAATGCACCAACCCTACAGAAGTGTTAAGGACTGACTCATCTGACTTTATTTCACTTGAGGTCATATTCTTTCAATTGTAACGAAAGTGAAAGAAGAACGGACACTGTTCTTAATCCTAGAGAAAGTCTTTTTTCCAAAGTGATTAAATTATGTGGTTAAAGTGAAAAACAAGAAAGAAATGCGGGATAAGTAGATTTTTTCCTAACTTGACCTATTTCCTTAAAATACAGTTACACATTTCATTTTGTTACAGCCATTACAAAAATTATCTTTAAGTTCTCTTCTTAAGTTCTCTTTTGAAAATTATGATTTCTAAATTCATTGGCTCTTGATCACTGTATTAGTTTATGCTCTCTTTTTATTTTTGAACAGGGTGATCAAGAAATTACTGACGATTCTAAAGTGCAGTTATATCAGATGCCATTAGTAGAGAGGAGCTGCCCTACCTTATGAGATTATCCAGCAAATCATGACAAAATATAATACAAAAAGAAACCTTTAGCAACTTGATAAAATCTGATTCCTTTCAGAATTTTTTTTAAATAAAAAAAAATAAATTTTGTTTTTAATAATGAGGCAGGTTACTAAGACCATTCTATGTTTGAGTTCAGATTGCTTAAGAGAAACTCCAGAGAAAACCACTGTTATTGCTGAAAGTATAAAGCTGTAAGGCTAGAAAAAAGCAATGCGTAACAAATCAGACGAGTCCAGAGTTTTCTGAGAGTACCACTCACAATACATGAAGCAAGACAGGAACTCACACTCATTTTAATGACAATGTAAATGTCAGTCCTGCAGAAGAGTAGGAATCAGCACTGGTTCGCCACTGTATAATGAAATAGAAAAAATGTAAATATTAACTAATTTTAAAGATATATAATTTTTAAAGCATTTTAGAAAACTTGATTTTAAGGATAGTTGTTTTTGAAATATTTGCCTGCCTGTTTAATCCTTGTTGTCTACTTGCTTAAGACTTGCGCTTGAGGTTTACAAAGAAGAACTGTAGAGAAACTCTGCAAGCAAAAAGATAAGGATGTCATTAATTTCTGACACTTAGGAAAAGGCTTGATTATTTGTGAGATGAGGAAGCTCCCGACCTGATGTGCAAGGCCAAAAATTAACAAGTGGCAACAACAGTCTTGAAGGACATGGTCTGCGTGATCCCAAAACAGAGTGATCCCAAAACAGAAGCAGGAGTCAATCAGCGAACACAGTGAGGAAGACTACCGAAGACCACCAGAGGACCCCTGAAGACCGCCTGGAGGATCACATGTGCATGCCTATCACCTATTAGCATATGCAATTAAATTCTCTGAAAAGTAATGAATATGTAATGGATTTCTGGGAAATTGCATGAATATGTGTGCTTTAAATCTATTTACACTGAACCTACAAAACACTTAGCGAGCATGCTAGGTGGAACTGATCACCCGTGCTTCTGGCACCACTAATAAAGAATACCTGCTTAATAGTCACATTGGCTATTGAGTTTATTTCTCTGATTCAGTAACGTCACTGTTTGCCAGATAATTTTCTGCCTAATGGTATAAGAATACTTTCACTCAAATCAATGAAATTCTCCTATGACAGCTGGTCTACATCTAGACCTACAGCATATATTTTGACATATAGAGAAATATTGAGACAATAGAACTACAAATTAATATATTGATGTGGGTAATATTTGTACTGGCAAAACTAAAATGTAATCTTTATTGTCTGATGTGAAGAAGCAAGCCAATAATGTTTTTTTAGAGTGTACTCAGGGGATCGCTTTAGATATGAGATCACTTTGTCAAATAAAGTACAGATTTGGAAGTAAGAAAAACTAGGCATATCAGAGGTGAATAGAAGAGGAAAAGGGACTGAGTAGGAGCACATTATCCCATCACAAGCAGGATAAAATAATGCCATCAGTGGTCAGAGAAACGCTGTGCACTGATTTTCAACCCAGTCAGTTTGCGGAAGACTTTTCTCTGTTTTCACATGAAACAAGATGGTAAACAGGCTAAACTAAAAACTGAAGTTACAAGATCAAAGGCAAGAAGATATTCAACAGACACAGGAAGCATACTAGAGAATGGAAGGAGACTAGTAAGAAAGGAGTGGGGAAACTCTTACAGATTTCTTGTCCTCTAGACAATCAGGAAGAATTTGCAGGAAGGCAATGTAATGTAGTTTATTACAATGATGTAATAAAATGATAAAACAAGAATGTAAAACCACTGCATACCAAGAAACAAGTCAGAGGTGTGTGACTGGAAAGATAAGAAGGATATCAAATTACAGACCTCACTTTTTTCAAAGAGATATTCACAGTCTTTGAACAATTGCAGTAATTTCTCTATTTGTAATATTATATCTCTGCTTTTCAATTAATTTATTCATATTAAGAAATCAGAGACAAGTAGACCATGAGGTATTCACTTGTACATTCAATAAGCCTATGCATAGCAGAATGTTGTATTCACTTACTCATTTTTACTTAGGAGGATAAAACTCAGGAACTATGAAAATTTACTAGAAGCCAGGCCTTATCAATATTTTGTTCATATAGGAAACTTTATTCAATGTGAGTAAAGGCTGTAGTATCAAGGTCTAAAATTTAGACTTCAGACTTTGGCCCTGCACTAATAATAAATGACTACTAAGAAAACTCAAAGTCTTCTAGACTTCATGTATGGCACAATTCTCAGATAAAGAGTGGATCAATTGCTCATTATCTTTGATAAGAAAATTGGGATTAAACTGCCCCAGTTCACCTTCCTGTTAATGTTGATTATGCTACTTAGAATGACGCTATTTATCTCTGTTCAGTAGAAAACATCAGGTTTGAACTTGCAGGATTGGAATTGAAAGTTTACTGTCTTCCAGCATATCATCTCTGGGTGAATAAAGCAACAAAAATGTACCAAACAACAGTGATTCTCAGTTTAGTGCATAGCAATTTTTATCTCAAAACTGGCGTACTCACTCTGTATTACTGTAACAAATACAGTGAACTGCTATTCATTAGTGCATAGTATATTTTATTTGTTTCTTCTGTATGAACTAAACCACAAACTCAAACGAATGTCAGCATGATGTCAGTTTGAAAAATAAATTCCTTAAAAAACTTTGACACCTAAGTTAAGTAAAAAATAAATTTCTGCAACACGAAAAGTCTAGAATAAATGGCACTCATTTGGAGTCTGATGGAGATGTAGTACAAATAATGAGATTAATCAGTTGTGAACTACGTTGGGTTTTGTCCATACTCATTGTTCTGATATATCACAATGAGTAGTAGATTCCATGACAATTATAAAATCAATATTGCATTTTATATGTTATTTCCTATAAATGTTCTTTTAATAAAATGTTAATAAATAAAAGCATTGAAAATTACAGCTATTACTTTGAAAGAAACAGAAAGAATCCAAGAATACAAAAGCTTCAACTTCCTATAGATCAAAATGACTGATTAAAAATTAAGAAAACTAAAAAAACAATTCTTCCCAAATAGAGGGAATTAAATATAACATCCTGCATATATAATGAACATGTGCACACTTGCATAGCTCATGAATGGGGCAAATATATTTATTCTTTTTTTGTCCTGAATTTTATTATGTGAATATATGACATAAGGATATCATACCAGACTTGAATTTTGGAGTGAAGAAGAGTGTATGGGGGGAGCTCAAGATACAAAATTTTAAAGAGCTCTTAAGTATTTCATGATAGTTGTAAAATATGATTACCAACTGTGTAACAGTGGCAGAATGCTTATGCTATACCCTTATTAAAAAAAAAAAAAAAAAAGAGAGAGAGAGCATGGAACAGGATACTTCATAAATTTAAGTCTGAATGACACTACACAAATATAATGAATGTGGAAAACTTGAAAAAAGAAAGAAAAACCAAAGAAAAAACAAAGAAAACTTGAAGAAAAAAAGCAAGTGTAAAGACTAAAGCTAAAAAGGCTACTAAGCTAAAAAAAAAACATATCTAGCTGAAAGATTAAGAGATTATGACAACCTTGTGGATATCAGAGCTCTCTGAATTGTTTCATTATAAATTTGATCCACATAAAGACATAGAAAGGAAGTCAAGAAAGGGAAATCTCAATACTGTTTGGTTTTACTGCTAATTTAGGAGGCTAGATGTTAGTACTGCTAATTTAGGAGGCTAGATGTTAGTAAATATAGAATAAAGGGTTACAGGAAGACCAATAGTGTAGAAAGTCATGAGTGCTGGAGTCGTGATTTCAGTCACAGAGTTAGGGACAAAAACCCACCCAAACCCCTTTTCTCCTTTTAGATGTACCTGAGCCTGTAAAACCTCTTTGTGTATGCAGATATGCTGCCAGTTAAAAGTGTGTCTGTCAGCTTGACTTATGTCATCAGATGGTGAACCTAAGGACAAAAGATATCATCCTGTTGGATGTGCTTTTAGAGACATTCTATCAGCATAGTTAAACCATTAAAGCTAACCCAATAAAGGAGCTATACCGTGTTGTAGTAAGGTCATGAAAGTGAGATATTTTTTAAAAACACTTTGTAATACAAGAGAACAAGGAGTAAAACGTGGAGTGGAAGTAAGAGAAAAAGGTAATAACAGATTTACGATATCTAGGGAATACATCTAGACATAGGTAGATTCTGTTGGCCTTGTCGTGTTATTGCTGACTAACCCCTCTGCCAAGTCCCACCAAAAAGTGTGAGTTAAGGCGAAGCACTAAGCTGTGCAGTTCAGCACAGGAGAACTCTAACTACAGTGACAAAAGAAAAAAAGATGTGGAGATCTGTTGAAAGCCAGAGATTACCTGAACTTAAGACAAAGAGAAAATTAAAACTGTAGTGTTAATACCCACCATTAGGAGTTTGGGAATCAAAGGTAGAGAGTACTAGATTGAATGGGTATCCATCTCTACTACAAACAGCAGCAGACTGAAAGGATGCTGAGGCTGCTGAGAGCACATGACAAAATCACACAGCCCAGGGGGACAGTGGGGACAAGTGGGTCAAACTTGAGAGCTGAGATAAAAATATGGTGTGAATAGTCAACAGAAAATCTGTAGTTTGCCTGTGATACTGCACAGTTCCCAGCAGAGGAGCATGACAAGAAAGCTGTTTCCTGTGAGAGGGTAAAGGAACTTGGCCTGAGGCTTTCCCAGAAAAATGATGGCCCTCATATGACTTTCATACTACTGCTTCTCAGGAAAACTAACACTTATATATTTTATAAATAAATTAATAACTTTAAGAAAATACCCTTGTTCTGTATGACTAATTTATTACTAAATGGAAATCATTTTAGACGAGTGTGAGTCTCAGTTTTTGCTGGCCTAAAAATATCAGTATGTGCATACTAACTAGTTCTATGTTGTTTTTTTCCTTAGGAAACAAATATTATCATTAGCACTAAACTCCACGCAGACCATTTTCATATTGTTTCACAAAATATCCTTCTTTGTTCACAATGCTTTAATAATGACATATGAACTGGACCCTCCAAATTATTTGATATTTTCAAGCTTTACTGGTGGCTGTTACTCATGACAAGTGGCATGCACTACAAAGAACAAAGGCAAGGGCCTCTTCAGCTTGGGGAACACTCCTAGAAATATTTTACTCTAGAGGACTTTCTCCTTCCAGCCTCTCTGTCTTTCAGATTGAAACATGCCTACAGATTATTCTTGTTTTGAAATGTAGCTTTTTCTTTTCCTCTTGACTCACCTTTCTCTCTCTGCTCCCTGTGACTGTGTCTTCCTGTGGACATTAATGGGCCTCTAGCTAGGCCCAGGACACCAGCCTACAGACCCATCTGCAATGGCATCCTATGGTTGAGTGTGAAGCATGTAGTCAAGCATCTTACTACAGCTGGGTTTGGTGTTGAAACAGAGAGGAACTTCGTTATGCCACTTTTCTACAAACTTTGACTTCTCTCATGCTGGACACAGCCAGTTCCAGAGAGCTCCAATGGACATATCGCAGGACACTTTTGAGCCCCTCAGCCAAGTTAGTGGCATCTTGGTGAAAATGTATCTAAGAAAGAACAAAAAATGATGCCTGGCAGTGAGGAGTGAGGAAAAAAGTGTGAGACACAGCCATGTGAACACCAGAGAAGAAGGAAGAGGGAGGATGTGTTCCATGGTGAAGTAGAGATTCCTAACCGGAATGGCAGCTCATGGAGGAACTGTAATGGAAGAGAGACATAAAGGGAGCAGTGGAGAGAAACCGCAAAGTGGTGACTGTGAGGTGACCCAGTGCCTCCTGTTGCCTCGCTGAATGGACTTAGCGTAGCAGGTGGCCAATTCCACACAGGAGAGGAGCCTGGAGGGAACAAGTGGAGCTGAGCCTAGGAAAGGCCAAGGGTGAAGGTATTTTTTATAGTTGTTCAAGTGTTTAAGTCTTTTTGCTTTGATTTCTGAACATTTGAATCAATATTTAAATATTCATATCTAATTGGCAATAATTTAAGTTAAATTCTCTGAGTTGAGTTGATTTTGCTTATGGTTGGTAACCAATCTTCCTGTCCACCTAAAGCCACAGGTTTTCTCACTCCTGTTCTTCCTATTTTCTCCCCTCCTCCTGCTGAAGGGGGAAGGGGAATGAATGAGTGTCATTGTGGGTGCTTAGCTGTCAGTTGAGGACAACCCACCACACTACTGAGTTTTAATTTAGTACCTTGAAGTTGATGGTGTCACAAGTAAAGTGAAGAGAACCCAAAGAAAGGAAGCAATGAAATAAGCAGACAAATTTTCTCCTTCCTTGAACATGTTAAAAGAAAAATCCAAAATGAATACTGGTGTTTCAGCAGAAGAAAGTTTATAAAGTTTAAAAGAGAAAATAAAAACCAAACTTTAAGTCAAAGTTTAAAATCAATATTCACAGGCTTTACAGTATTTATTTAATTATTATTGTAATAACTCTTCAGAAATCTAGGAGCAAAAAGCTCTGCTCAGAACAGTGCAACATACCATAACTCTTATTTTTTTGTCCCCAGTCTTATCATTTGCGCTTTTAAGATGAAAATGTGTATTTGCTTTATGCAGCAAGGCTTTGGCATCTACATGGGCTACAAGGGTGGCTTCTGTCAGAAGATGTCAAAGCTTTCTCCATGTCAGATGGACCCAGTGCCAGAACCTGCCACTGGCCAAAGCTGAGCCAACCAGAGACATTGGTAGTACCTCTGTGATAACATATTTAAGAAGGGGTAAAAACTACTGCACAACAGCACCTGGGAGAGCGGAATGGGACTATGTGAGAAAAGGAACTCTGCACACACCAAGGTCTGTGAAGGAGGAGGGGGACAGGGTGCTCCAGTCACTGGAGCAGATATTCCCCTGCAGCCCATGATGAAGACCATGGTGAAGGAGGTTGTCCTCTTGTAGCCTATGGAGCTTAACAGTGGATCAGGTATCCACCCTGTAACCCACGGAGTACACCACGCTGGAGCAGGTGGATGTGCCCTGCCACCCTGTGGAGACCCCATGCTGGAGCAGGCTCCTGGCAGGACCTATGGTTCTGTGAACAGAAGCCCACTTTGGAGCAAGTTTTTTGGCAGGAACTGTAATGCCATGTGGGACCCATACTGGAGCAATATGTTCCAGAAGTACTGCAGTCCATGGAAATGACTCATGTTGGAACAGTTTGTGAAGCACTGTCTCTCATGGAAGTAACCCCATGTTGGAGTACGTCAGGAGAGTGAGGAGGAAGGAACAGCAGAGACAATACATAACAAACTGACCACAATTTCCATTCCTCATCCCCCTGCACTACTCAGACAGGACAGAAGTATAGAAAATTGAGAGTGAATTTGGGGCCTAGAAGAAGGGAAGAGTGTTTTGGGATTTATATTTACTTCTCATTATCCTACTCTGACTTTTGATTAGCAATAAATTAAACCAATTTCCTGAAGTTGAGTCTGTTTGGCCCATGACAGTAATTTCTGAGTGATCTCTCTGTCTGTATCTCTATCCATATGAGCCTTTTGTCATATTTTCTCTCCCCTGTCCAATTGATGAGGGGAATTGATAGAGCGCTTGGTGGGTACCTGGCAGCTAGCCAATATCAACCCACAACAGCAGGCTACTGAAATTGATATCTCCTAGATGAATCTGCAAAGAAAGCTGTAGTGTAAAAAGAGCAGATAGTCACTTAAAAATCTGAGTCCTTTAACACTTGAAGTGATCTAGGTGTTCCTCACTGTTGAATGTTGTCTCCCTTTCAAAGTTTTGTAGCAGAGCCGGCCCTACATAGACTTTTTATTTATGCTGGGGTGACCTTATCTTTGTTTGAAGCTGTCTTTCAGCTCATTTCATTTCTGATTTCTTGTCTTTTTCTGGTTTTGTGCCTTTCCTTCTTTAGGCCAAAAAGTTGTCTTTTCCTCTATCATCTTGCCTAGTATGGGTTTTTTTTATGTGAAAGTACTATCTAATTCATGTGATCAGAATCTATTTTCTTGTGTAACTCTGCTACTTTGCTTCATCAGTTCATTACAAATCCCAGTGGGAGAGGTCTCTGTACTTCCTCACCTATTATTTTATTTTCTCCTTCTGTTACTACTTATTGCTGTTTCTGTTATTAATGTTGCAAAGTGCTTGCAAATAAAGTTTCTGTGGAAAGATAATGTAGAGTTGTATTGCATTCTGAATGCTGTATTACTGAGATGACAGAACAGTCTCATTTAGGAAAGCACTTGGTTAACAATTTTAAATGATTACCATTTGAAAATCTTTGAATTTGCTTCGTGTGAAAGCTTAAATGGGGATGCTGAGCTTACTCTCTCTACACTGTTTATTACTTTGTATAGCCTTCTTATATCTGCTTTAATTTATCGTGTATTGTCCCCCTGCAACCACAGAGGACCCTATGCTACAGTAGGTGGAGATTTCCTGAAGGAATATGCAGCACATCAAGAGCACATGCTAGATCAGGCTTCTGACAGGAGCGGCAGTATGTGGAGAGGACCTCAGGTAGGAGCAGGTTTTTTTGGCAGAAACTGTGGTCCATGGGAGACCCAGATTGGAGCAATCCATTCCTGATGGACCTCATGGGAAGATCTCTTCTTGGAGCAGTCCTTGAAAAACTGCAGCCTGTGGGAACGACCCATGTTGGAGTAGTTCATGAAGGACTGTCTCCCATGAGAGGGACCCCACACGAGCAGGGAAACAACAGTGTGTATTAGAGACAGTAACTGCACTTTCCATGATTGTAGTGACTTGTTATGACCTCCTCAGGTTACAGATTTGTTAAATGTCTAGTCAGTGCTGAGCATATTGTAAGAAATACTGCAGGCGTCACTCATCAGGTACATTCAGATAACTTGTTTCAAATGATCATGCCTTTCTCTGCCACTTGGCCTTTTTAAAATGAAAATATTTAGCAAGTGAAGACATCACTCATTTTAATTCAGACCTCATGGTTTAGAAGCCTGCAGTTCTCTCCTTGTTTGCAGTTATTGTTTCTGATTGTATTTACCTTTTTTTCTTTTATTTACTGTCTCAACTGATTTTGGGCACTCAGTTGTGTATGACTAATGTGAATTTCATGGCTAAGTTCCAAAGTTTGGCATGACATTTAGATGTAACCAGAAACTGTGGCAGTTTCTATGTCACATGTCACTGAAAAGAGTCAGACTGAGTGATGAATAGGGGTGCCCTATATGAGATGGTAAGGAAATTTAGACATCACTGTCCAGAAATTGAATTATCAGAACTCCCTCCTGCCTCTATGGGTATAATCAGTTGTGTATATTTTCTCAGGTAAAAGTCCCTTAAGGTTGCACTTGTCCATAGTCTGCTTTTGAGTCTGTAAATACACATCTACATGTCCATTATTAGTGTTGCCAGCAGGTCAAGGGAGGTGATCTTTCACCTCTATTCTGTACTGGTGAAGCACACTTGGAGTATTGTGTCCAGTGGTGCACTCTTCAGTACAGGAGAGATATGGACTTACTGGAAAGATTCCAGTGAAGGGCCACAAAGTTTATGAAAGGACTGAAGCATTTCTCCTAATGGGTGGAGTGGGGGGAGGGGAGCATGGGGACTATTTAGACTAGAAAAGAGAAAGTTCATTGGGACCTTATCCATGTATATAAATACCTGAAGATAAGGTGCAAAGAAGATGAAGCCAGATTCTTTCCAGTGATGCCCACTAACAGGATGAGATGCAATGGGCATGAACTGGAACACATAAGGCTCCGGCTGAACATCAGAAAACACTTTTTCACTGTGAGTGTGACTGAGCACTGGCACAGGTTGCACAAAGGAATTGTGGACTATCCAGCCTTGGAGATATTTAAAAGCTGTCTGGACAGAGTCCTGTGTAACAGGCTCAAGGTGGCCCTGCTTGAGCAGGGGGGTTGGAACAGATGACATCCCGAGGTCTCTTCCAACCTCAACCATTCAGTGATTTTGTGGCTACGTTATGTTCAAGAAAATAAAGTTCTGTGCTGCAACATCTTATGAAATGATGGACAGTTAAGGCAACAAGCTGTAATAACAATCCTTGGGCTTAATAAGGTTGCGTGTTTTAAACAGAGCTGAATTTGAAATATTATAAATGATAATTTTGAAAGTGTCTTAGCTGGAAAACTATATTTCTACTGAATCTTCTTTTCCGATGGACTTTGACAGATAAGGTCTCTAGAAATTCAATGAATAGCTCTTTATTAGGGAATTTAGAATATATGACAATGATTCCATAATTGAACTCACTTCCAAATAGTTAATACTATTCATCTAATAATAGATGAATACATTGGTGTTTCCATATGAATATATAAATTTATTTCTATTATCCACTCCATTCAGGATAAATATCATCAAGGCAGCCTTAGGGTATTTTCAAGCCTCATTTTGTAAACTTATTATAACGGTAATGTATGAAGAAATCTAAATCTGAAGCATCACTGGGTCTGTGTTTGAAAACCTGATTCACAAATTTATCTGTACTTTGTTAGAGTGATTAAATGAGCAAGACCAGTGATAGGAAGTACAAAAGAGGAAATGAGGTGAAACAAAGCTGCATAAATGCATAGGGCAATAAAACTGCTTTTTCAAATCAGTCAGCTATACAATGTGATTTTGCCACTCTGTACTTTTAAGGTTAATACCTTTTCTGATACAAATGAGACATATGGAGTTTAAGGATTACATATTCAGAATTTTAAATTTCTACAAGTGTCTAACTGAGACATTGGATGAATCATGAATCTTGTGGCCACTCATTCAGATGTGCTTCTGAACAACTATTCTCAAATTTCCCGAGTGAAATTCATCTGAAGAAATGTGTGTATAAAAAATCTAAAATAGCTCAAGATCTCATAAGTATAAATCTGAGTAAATGAAGTAGAACTACTTTGTAGAAAGTGAATTTCTTTAAGAAAGAAAATAATGTCCCAAACAAAGTTTATAAGCTGCAGTCAGAGATTACAAATGAAAGAATACTCTGGTTTCTTTTTTTTCCTCAATTTGAAAGCCTAGAACATGTTTTAAATATTGGCAGAGGCAAACGTCTTTCTTTGTAGAACATACTCATTTGGCAGTGTTTTGTGGTCCAGCCAGACAATGCTTTAAATTCTTACCTGAGTATCATAAAATTATATCAAACTTAAGTGAATGATAATGCTGTGAAAAAAATAATTCAGATATTCTCATCTTCTAGGCATTATCCATTCCTGTTTCACACATATTAAACGCCAGTATTCAGAGTCATCAACAGATTACAGAGATTTTTTAATTTATTTTTATCATTTATGCATACTAGGAATAGTATGCAATAGACATAATACTCATAACTTCCTTAGTTCACTTCAAAATAGACTGGTTTCTTGTACATGTGTTTTTTTAAATGTGAAAAGATGCCATGAGTATGATGCCACTGGTGACTTTTTAAAATCATCAATACTATGCTACTCGTGATTTTTTAAAATCATGTATGTTAAGGCAAGAATTCTGAAAAAGTAATATTGAGAGGCATAAATGACAGGAAGTTTCTGTAAACTAAAATATGATAAAAACTAGGGTGCGTCACAAGCAATATTGCATGCATTATACGGCATTTAATATGATTCCTTCTTCATTTGATGTACATGCATCTCTAAAGTAATATTTTCATTAACGTAAGGAGATTTGAGGGAGCAGTATTGCACTCAGCAAAAGAATATTTAATTCTGTCTGCTTGCTGATGTCTGTAACTCATGTGATTGATAGACTCATTATCATCATATATTGCATGTCAGGAATGAGGTGATTTGTTCTATTATTTCCAGTTCTATCAGATTGTTAATGAGTAGATGCAAAATATTCATGGAAACACTGTTTAGCTAAGTACAGCATTTCCCCTATTCTCTTTCTAATCCACTTGATGCAATGTTACTATTTACAGTCTGTGGGAATATCTAGGAATAATAACAAAGATCAAGCATGTGCAGTGAGTGTTATTTTAGACATTTTATATGTCTTTCTGAATTCCCATTGTCTTTTTAACTGATTCTGCCTGAAACTTCCTTCTGAAAGTAGAAATTGGTAGGCAGTGAAGCAAATGTAAATCTTGGATATTAATTAATTAATTAATTCATTCATTCATTTATTATGCAGACGACAAGTATATGTATATGTCCAGTGCTAAAAAAGATTCTCTACATCGTTATGCCAGTGTTCCCTGTCCTACCTAGATGAAGTACATCCTTCCTTTTAGATTGAACTGTAACTCACTATCATCGTTTATTCACTCTGTTGATTGTTCTAGGCAGATACTGTCAAGTAAGAATTGTGCTATGTCTGATATAGTTTATTAACTAATATGTCTATGACTAACCTACACTGTTTATGAAATAATATATATCAGTAAATATGTTTAATAATTTAATGCCTCATATTAGTCAGACTATTTTACAAAAAAATAAATATCAGTTAGAAAGAGAATTTTAACATTATTAAATGAGGTATATTGATATATACCTCTACAGAACTACACACATATGTCATAGAAGAAAAAGCAATAATACTTCAAATTTTTTATACAATGCCAAACCATATAATGAGTATTCCAGATCTCTTCTTTTACACGTGCTTAAGTATCACAAGTCAGCAGAACTCAAACACACAACAAACATAATGAAGAAGATTCTTTTTTTTTTTTAACTTGGCAATTATCTGAATTGGGATATACTACTATACCGCAGGAGCAAAAATTGCTTGTGACTTACATAATTTATAAAATCAATTCATATAACATATATGAATATAATTCTATAGTAAATCTGTATTTTTATCCAGTAAGGATAATTCCAGTAAAGAAAATATTAGGTATTAAACTTGTGTTGTTAATGAATTAAAGAAGGAGGTGATAGATAGCTACATGTGCAACATTGCGAAAGTCTGTCTTCCAGTGAGAACATCTTTTAATAATTCTTTCTGGCTTTCCCCTTATCTTTCCCCCATGCTATAGTTTAGTGACTTTTACTTTGTGCTTCAAAATGCACAAGCTACACAGCAGATCATTGACAAATTTAAATTAAACCCAAAACCAAATACAACAAAAGCAGAGGAGTAACTCTAAAATAATATTAAAATATATTTTAGGAAAATAGGTTTGTTGCATTTTGGAGGTATGCCTCTTACCAATACCACAACAAACATAGAAGTCATAATATAGTGCCTTCTCTCCTTCTAGCAAAGAAGTAGAAAAGAAAAAAAAGTGTTCTAAAAGAGCTATAAGGTAAGGTAGTTCAAATTACATGATCAGAGAAGTACAGCAATGTGTCCTAACTTGGAAGGAAAAAATAATAACTTTGAAAACAAGTTGGATTAAAGAGAGAGTCTTTCAGTAGAACACTAGGAGAATGCCCAAAGCTTGAGAGCATTCTCTGAATTCTTCTCAAGAATACTAGTAACGTCTTGTACTACTACATGTTTGTAAAGAGGAAATATTTTCTTACACATGTATTCAAAAATACTGTAGAGTTATGAATAATTTGAGATTTGAATAAAATTGATTCCTGCTAACCTTAGATCTTTTTGGTAGTATTCTGGGCTCTGCTAGGCTAGGGTTAATTTTTATGATGTGGGTTTGTATGGTATAGAATTAATTTTCACAAGAAACTGGGAAGGGACACAGCCATGATAGCTGACTTAAACTAGACAGCATGTCTTCAATATCATTGACCTCATGCTCATTATATAAACTAAGGTGCTGGGCAGGAGAGGGAACCATTGCTCAGAAAGGTATGGGGTGTCGAGTTCCGTGTGGTGAGCGATTGCATTGTGCATCACTCACTTGGTATTTTCTTTCATTGCTGTTATGGTCATTCTCACCATTATTTTGTTCTCTCCTTGTGTTGTCCTATTGAAGTGTCCTTGGCTCAGCCCATGAAGTCTACCCTTTTTTTTTCTTCTGATTCTCCTTTCCATCTTGGTGTGGGCAGAGAATTGAGCAAGTGGTTCTTTGTTGCTGGCTGGGCTTAAACCATGACAGATGGGTAAGAAAATTCTTGTGATAATAGATAATTTTAGTAGATAGCTTCTGTGTATCATAAACTACCATTCCTAAGAGCACTGAATCCTCACAATGAGTGCAAGTCCCACAGGACAGGTACGTTAGTCACCTAAAATTGGAGCATACACATTGCAGAATGTAGAACAGTGGAATAAAGATGATCACCAAGATCAGGTATTGTGACTAAAAAAAAAAATTATGTTGGACTGTACCTGAAGCAGAGATAGTGGAAAATTATCATATTAACTATATAAACATATGAATCATGGAAACTGGATGATCTTAAAGAGCTTGATTGTTCAAAAAGAATGTAAGAAAGTGTCTCTGAGAAATAATAACTAAATATGAAAGCAAAAATGGAACATATGATTCTCTATACTTCTTCTGTATATAATTATTCTGATATTGAAGAACAGACTGCATACATTAAAAGAGGAATGTAGAATGGGGAAAAGCAATTGTGAAAATAAAGTACGAGAAGAGAATAATTAGAAGTGTAAATGTGACATTATTGAGACATTGGAATAAACCTGAAAAGAATTACCAATTACAAGACCAATGTTTAAAGAGAGGTGGCTGGTTCAAAAGTGGATAATGAGTAGCTGAAGGAAACACAACAGAATTTCAGCATATTTCAAAAACATGAATTGAAATCTGTAGTCTAGACAGAGATAGTTATTCTAGTCTTTAGTCACCAGCAGCATGAAAAGGTAATACAGATATTTAGAGGAGCAGCTGAGTGTTAAGGATGGCTTGGTTTATGCTGTATTGCAAATAAGGGAAGGAAATTATTGTTCCAACATCATAATTATGAAAGGAATTTTATCACAAATACTAAGTCAGTAGAACTCTTTGCTTCTAGCAACTTCTCAGGAAGTAATAAATCAAATTCACATCTATATTACGCTCACTACAGAGCTAAGTAATGTGAGAACCTGACTTTGCTGAGACAAGGAGGTAAAAATTTAGGTCCAGATTCTAGAGGTGATAAGAATTGAATGCAGCTGCTAACTGCTATAAAAAATTTCGACTAAAATATATGTCTTGGGAGAATGTATCAGGCCTCAGTGCTACCAGACAGGTATTGTTGTGGTGCAGGCCCCGCTTCCCCCTACTAACAAGCAATATCAGATCATCCATCACCATATAAGACCAAAGAGCCGGGATATTTGGGCACTCTACAACCCTGCCTGTTGGTACAATGAGCCAAGATATGAAGTAATACGGTACCTCTCTGTCCTGGGGTGAGCACAGCGAGTTGGGGCAATTAGGCACTCCCTAATTGCACCTGGAACTCCTGATGAAATCACAGAGAGTTGAAGTGATTAGGCGCTCCCTGACCATCTCTGGAACTCCTGTTACCCAGAAAACGTACCTAAATCTTCTCCTGCATGGGTCGCAGCCCACATCCGAGAGGTGCCAAGACTAATTATCTGATAAGAATTGTGGCCACGAAATGGTAACATTGACCAAAGTCAATCATCTTGCAATTCTATAAATAATGGTTCTAAAGCGAGACCCTTTGAGCTCTCCGGGACCACAGCAGGCTGTGACCGTGTATCTCCCTCTGAGCTGGGACGCCTCTCAGAGCAGTTTTCGTGAGGTTCTGCGAGGTAATTGGATCCTTCACTGACAGACGCCAGCGAAGGAAAAAGTGAGTAAGTCACTGAATTTAGATTTTCGCGAAGTATTTCCACAGGTTGGAATAGTGTGTAGCTCACTATTACTCGACTCTGCGTGATTTTTGACGGATATTTGGTACCAAATTTAACATCTTAAACAAAGGTTAACCTCTATATCTGTTGGTGTGTGTATGTGTATGCGTGTGTATATCTATATGTTTTAAGTTAGGAAACTTCAAATCGTTAACTAAGTCGTCATAACTGTTGATTATTATTTACTTTAGTAGTGTTAAGACACCATTTATTGCTACTATTAATTGTTATAAGACCCATACTTACATGTTAAATCTCTTTCACTGAGATCCCAACACTACACTCATTTAGTTGTAAACCGTTGACCAAGTCTGGGACTAGGAGTGGATTCAGCTGCACCTAGACTCCTCTGAGAAGGAGTTTAGAAAGCAAGGGGGTCCACTCTGAACCTCGTGACTCAACGAGAGACTTTTCTTACCCCTTTATTAGACAAAAAATCATTGACCAAGTCTGGGACTAGGATTGGATTCAGCTGCACCTAGACTCCTTTGAGAAGGAGTTTAGAAACCAAAGGGGTCCTTTCTGAACCTCATGACTCAATGGGAGGGCACTCCTTATACCCTTTTCCCTAAACCCTGTATACATCACTCCAACTCAACCCTGACTCGGTTTCCCCTATCCAACCACTGTATAATCACTTCTCTCTGCTCCCCCCCTGCCATTCACTGTGACAGTTGCACCTAAGCACCACTCTGACCCAATTCTCTTCACACAGTAAGTAATAGAGAGAATCTTGCCATCAAATTCTGTAAAGTCGCGCTTTTTACAAACTCATATTAAAAATCACCTTTCCCTCACATCTTTGGTGGTGATTCTTTGAGCGACCGTTAAGCCTTAACCACTCTCCCCCACAACAGGTATGACATGATATACAGACCAAACTGTCCAAAGAAATTATTTTTTGTGACTTGCAGGAAGTGCAACTAAACAGTAAATGAGATCAAACAGTTAAAAGGTCATTAACAATTTAATATGACTGTATGGCTACAGGTTTTGTATCACAATCATGTCATATACATAAATTAGGAAAGGTAATCTTCTGAAAAATGTTAAACTTTTAGAAGATGCCCCCTCAGTGCATGATATCAACAAAATTGTTCTACAGGAAAAAATACATCAGATCTATCAAATGAAATACATAGTTGGAAGAGGAAGACAACAGTGTCAAGAAAGTACAAGGTGACATTCAAAAATGAAAGGAGGAACAATCAAGTGCCAGAAGATTGAGGAGTTCAGGAAAGGATTAATGCCTACAAAAGGCCATTTTTGAGATTAAAAATATTTTGGAGTCTCTTAGGGCAACAGAATTTTCAAAAAGCTTAAAGAAAAAAAGCAAAAAAAAGAAAAAGCAAAAGTGAATGCCCTCAGGAGCTCATCCTTATGCATATGTATAAATATCCAGAGGTGAAGCAGATACTCTGCAGCTAATAGGGCTAATTCCATAGCTGCTATGGAATTGTCTTATATGTCTATTCTGGTGATAGAACTGGAGATGAGAAAATTCTGGTCATTTTTTCTACTCTCTTGCCCTTTAGATTTAATAATAAATGAAGAAAATTACTCGGTCTATTATTTGGGCACTTAGATGAAACTACTAATGTTTTTTTTCTGGACAGATTAAGCAACTGGATGTAAGGAAAGTCCTCGAATATCAATGGAAGGGTGGAGGGTATTAGAAGTGTTCTAGGAATAGCTTTCTGACCTACTGTTAGTTAGATGATGACAGGAAATGATGTTTTAATGATACACAGTGCAGTGACAGATTTAGCTAATTTTCAGGCCTGGCTAGAAATGCCTCAGGCTATTACAGTTCTAGTCAATCATGCAATTTGTTATTATCAAAAAATTGGAATGATGATTCTGTTAAAACATGTCCCAGAGAAAGTAGTATGTAGCAAATAGCAAGAGATTTGACAACTCAGAGGCAGTATTATGTTTTTACACAGCCCGTGTAAAGCCAGAGGGCTAATTCAAAAAACAATCCAGATTCCCCTCAGAGACAATTTCAGCAATTGCAGAGGCGTTAATTGACTTGGAGGAACAGGAAGTAATTCATGAATGTATTTCTATAGCTTACCAACATAGTAGGTTAGGAAAGGCAGATGTCTTACAGAGATTAACAATGACTGCTATGTTTAAACAAACTAACTCCAGTCTGCTCCGGTGGTGGCATCCTACTTAGAGACAGAAGAAGCTATTGGAAACAGGATAAAGCTGTTTTCTATAATAAACATATCCAGTGGATTTTCAGCTATCTCCTGGCGTGAGGAGAACCAGTGTAACTTTGTATAAATATTAGGGAATTCATGTATGGATTTTCTTGCAGTGGTAGAGAAAGCTTTTGTATAACTGTTCTGATGATTAATAACACCTCAGACATTTTTCAGATATGTTGACATATTGGCCTTAATTGTAGTCAATTTTCAACTCTGATTAATTGCAGTCTGTTTATCTAAATTTGCCAGGGAGTTTCAAAATAGTGCAGTACTACCCTTCTCTTTGATGTTTATTACTGTTCCGTAATGTTATACACTCCTGCAAAACTTTTGCTTTCTTGACTGAGATGGCTGTATTATAGCAGAAGTAACAAGAATACCAGAGATCCATTAAATCTTCTCATAGTGGTTTTATGAACTTTAGTTAATATTTGTAGATTATTTTGAGGTCTTTAGGTACCTGGACACCAGAAGATACTGGCTATGTATGTTTTTAATTACAATGAAGATTATTATGTGATCCCAAACCCCTAAGATTTTGAGGATGTTACAGTGGCATACAACATTTCCCCATGGAAACTATTTATGGGAAGCTTTAAGAAAAAAAAATATATTTCTCTAGTGCACATTGTAATTATTGTGATTCATTTAGCCACTTTTTTTTTTTTTAACAATTTGATAGTCAGGGCATGAGTTGATTAAACTGATCTACAACTATATGAAGCAAAGTCTTGAGAAATAAACATAGAACCAAAGTTCCTAGTAACATGCGGCACCTATCTGCATCAGCAAAATTTTTGGTAATAAAGGCACATTTTTATTTTACTAGAGACTTTCAGCATTTTTTCCTTGTTTTTACAAGCATTATTGAAAAGTATTGTAGTTGGTTATTATAAGAATGATAAAAGATGATTAGGAAGTTTCAGTGCTTTTTAAATATTTTACATGTCCTGCCAAATTTATCTTTATAATTTTTAATTTATTATGAGACATTTTTCTTTATTTCATGAGGAGGACAGAAATTGGAAAACAATATTGCAAATTAAAAATTCTGTTTTAACAAATAGGATAAGAAAACAGTCGTAACTCCCAAGTTATAATAGCCACATTTTATTAAAGCTTTGTCTATAATGTCTCCTCCCATTTTTGGAAAGGAGTTCAATGGCATTCCACAAAGTTTCCTGTGTTGCAAGGCATGTTTTGGCCCAATTAAAAATGCATCTAGAAAGCAAAAATCTTTTGAGTAATAACTCCTCTTAATTTTAATTAGTGTATTTTACATTGGATGTTCAGTATGTACGATGTAATAGATTTACAAAAATTGAAGACTTTCAACCGAATGCCATTAAACATCTACAATTTGAATTTTATTTTTCCAGACATGGGAAAACTGTGATGAAAGGACGAGCAGTGTTGTGTGGGTAAATTGTCCACCTTTCTTGGTGTTGTGATGTTATTTTGACTTTGTGTTGTGGATTTTTTTGTTGATGTAAGTGAAGTTTGTGAAGATTGTAGATTGTGTGATGAACGTGTACTTTAATGATAATTCCATAAAGGGAAGGTGACGTCAGT
This sequence comes from Steatornis caripensis, assembly GCA_013398225.1. NCBI lineage: Eukaryota > Metazoa > Chordata > Aves > Caprimulgiformes > Steatornithidae > Steatornis > Steatornis caripensis. The sequence continues at coordinate 165,779 of VZSC01008737.1, forward strand.
GGCTTTAAATACACAAAGAGCTCTTCACAAACTTAAATACATATAGATATGCTCACAACCTTGATGCAGCTCATTTGAAAATTATCGCAGTTACATAGACTCAGATAGTTAATTGACTAACATCTCCCTCCTGTCTAATAATACCCTGGATACACTAATCATTTATTTCAATAATGAGTCGAGAACTCCTATTCCAAAAATTTGTTACTCACAAAAGATAAGAAGCTTTGGTAGAAAAGAGACTGCATTGGATTTACGTGGTAAGGTTTTTGTAGTGGGGAGGGGGCTGCAGGGGTGACTTCTCTGAAAAAAACAGGAACTGCCTCCACATCAGACACAGACAGTTTCAGCCAGCTCCAAGACTGCTGCTGCCTGTATAGAGGAGCTCATGCATGAACAGATTTTCTGGCAAGAAATGTGACCCATGGGAGACCCAGGTTGGAGACGTCTGTTCCTGATGAACTGTACCTCATGGAAAGGAACCACATTGGAGTAGTTCGTGAAGAGGTCTCTCCTGTCAGAGGGACCTCGCACTTGAGCAAGGGGACAGTGTGAGGAGGAAGGAGATGCAAAGATGAAGTATTATGAACTGATGACAACCCCTGTTCTTTATCCCCCTGAATCTCCTTAGCGGGGAATAAATTGAAGAGTCATAAGTGAAGTTGAGCCTGGGAAGTAGTGTGGTAGGAAGGTGTTTTTAGTACTGCTTTTTTTTCTTACTATCCTACTCTTATTTTAATTGATAAGGAATTAAAATAATTTTTCCAAGTTGAATCTCTTTTGCCTATGATGGTAGTTGTTAAGCAATCTCCCTGTTCTTATCTCAACCTGCAAGCTTTTTCATCATCAACAGTTTCATGGCTGCTACTTTCTGCATAATTTTGGCAATTATCAAAAACTTTGTGGCAAGAAAGCGCTTTGCTTCCTGTCTATTATCATCTTTCCATTTGTTTCTGTGTACAGTGAAACTTTACCTTTCTTGCCAATTAGAGTGTTCAAAATGTTATCCTCATGTTTTTACCCGCCACATCCAGGTTCCTCCCCCTGTCTCTCATCCATGGAGTTAAAAGCTTCTCACTCAACCCAGAGCAAAACTGGTCATATTAGTGCAGCCCACCACTGTCAACAATGGTAGTAGGTTACCTGGCTTCCCACAGAGCTTGAAAGCAGTGGCTTTGGGCTGATAAAGGAGATCTTTGGTAGGAGCTTCCAAGAGGACATGGCAGGGACAGTGTCAACGTATTTCTTCTTTCCAGTTGTGTCAACAGTGAACACAAGTTTAAACCTGCAGGCACAGTGTATGATGGTGCTGGTTTATAATTGGTATGAAGCTGGGAGCATCGTCCCTAAATTAATCCTCGTGTCTAACTCTGAACATTTCTAGCCTCTTGGGATACTGTCATCTCCCAGAAGAACAATGAAGGATGTCAAAGAATTTAAAGGGCCTCAAATAGCATTTGACACTTCAGTGTTTATGCAAGAAAGGTTTTTCATCTTACCCATCAGGTGCTGCAAAAGAGGTAAAGGCTTCATAGGAAACTACTGAAAACATCTTCCTTATAAAGTTCCACAATTTGTGGAGTAAAACATGTTGGACAAAATCTAGTTTAATTTCTCTTCCATGAAACAGGAAGCTTTATTTTAACAAAATAAATACTTTTTAATAAATGTAACTGTAGAATTGGTTAGAGGTTTATGAAAAAAAAAAGTCCAGCTCCATTAAAAAGATAAAAAATATATCACAAATTGCAATTTCAAAATTACAGTCATACATCCAGAAATAGTATTTATAAACATATTTGTAAAGAATAATAGGTCAGAAAAAGCCCACCATTTTTGTATGCATCATATGGATTATTCTGCCATATTTATTTGCTGTGAGATATTTATTTCTCATGGCAAGTACTATATATCTGTCATTTAAAAATTGAATAGCGTGAACAATTCTGGTGAAAAATATACAGATGCTTCCATATTTGAGCCAATATCATTTGGGAAATGGCATCAAGTCTTTAAGCAAAATCCAGAGAGCCAAAATACTTATTTCCAATGTATTTACAATGAAAGATCCATCATTCCCTAGATATTTTCTGTTTGAAACTCTTTGCATGATAAGAAAGGGATAGAAACTTTCACTTTAAACTCTATTAGGTAGATAGTGTAACATAGTTATTCAAAAAGATTCATAAGAAGATGCTTTGTACCTACTAGAATAGGAAAATAAGATCGATATTTTCAGCTCTGTTTCTGTTTAATAACTTACTGACTTTGCAGGAATTACAGCAGACAAAAAATCGTAGGTATACTTCTAGCATTCTCAAAGGCGTGTCAAGAAAGAAACATAAAATTTTGTAATTGCTTTTATTTTATGATTAGCACAAGATACACTATAATTTGATCAGTGTGGGATAATGACCAGGGGGTGTTAAACTTTCTACTCTTACCGTGACAATCAGATATAAGAAAAATAAAATCATACCAATAGTAGATATTAAGCTTTTTTTTTCATTACTTAGGAAGCAGTTGCCATTTCTGATTGTGTGAAATAATTAGTTTAAATTTCCTTTTTGATCTTACTTGAGGAAAATCCTGTCTTTCGTAGACATAGCCCACTCTCAAAATGTTTTCAGTTATTAAAATACAATTGATAGTGTATGATATATCAGATTTATTTGCGATTATAATGTTATCTTAGATTAAGAAAAAAAATCTGAAATAATTTCCATGATGGACAGAGATATTGATATTAGCTTCACACTTTACTGGGAAAGGATGAAAGAGAGATGAAAAATAAAGAAGGGTTTATAAAGAATAAAATATTTTGAAAGTTTGAAATACATTTCAAAGTGTCTTTAACTTAAAGCCACTAGCAAGTGATACTTACTAAGTGGTATCAGAAATACTTTTGTGCCAGAAAGATAACTTTGCTCCTTAAAAGGATTTATCAATTATATCTCTCAAAAATGTCAGACAGATGAGAGCTTAGTCTCGTAGTATATGTGTAAGACCTTGCAGGTCTATGTAGAAATTGATTATGTACTTTGGTGATATAACGTCTACTGAAATGTTGAGTTACTTGCATCTGATAAGAAGCTCTTTAAAAAATTGTTTAGAAACAATAAACATGATTTGGATAAAGTGAAGGCTACTTAGTTTAATCCTAATTTCTCTATGTTTTGTAGGATTCGTTCATGTTTTAAGTCTAGACTTTAATAATTTAAATAAATTGTAAATAACAAAATTCAGCTGGCAAAATCAGGCTTTCTTCTGTAGCCCCTAACTGGCAATTACTGCATATTTCAATAGTGCATGATTTTTCACAGATTTCATTAGTACATTGATTGCTCATTTTTCAGCTCTCAAAACAATTTAACATAGTCTCTTTCATGCAGAGGATAACATATTCATATTATTTTTTTTTGATGAAACCAAATGACCCTTTAAATTTGCAATAAGGTTCTTTAATTTTGCATGAGTTTCTTTACTACTGTTCATTTAATTCTGTTTCCATTAACCATCTGCAAGCATTTGACTCTATGGCAATTATTCAGCTGTGCCACATCATGTCTGACATATTTTATACATTTTTAAAAGAATAAGACAGCAAGAAAGGGAGGAAAAAGCACCACTTTCAAATAAAAAAAGTCACAGTTCAGAATCCTGTATTTTCCATACAGCTGAGACATCTGAATAGTGATTATTGGCCCGATTGTAAGTCCAACTTAATTGCATTTTGTCTTCCTTGCTGACAAGCACTTCATGATGATGATGATTACTCCCACTAAAAGATGTTCACTCCATTGATATTTCCTCATACTGATAGCCAGGGGGCCCTGCAGATATCTGACTATGCAGACAATCTTTTTTTCTGTTTCCATTAATTCAGCTGTGGTTTTTCATGTAAGAAAGGATCCCTGCATATTCAAGTGAGAAAGAATCCTGATTTAGATGTCTATCATCTCCCAGTCTGCCCTCCATATTGAGGGAAATTGAACTAGTGTTCATTGAAAACATTTTAATTAACAAACATAACTGAGAGGTCAAGCCAGGGTAATCAGTGCTGATTAACTAGGCCAACTTTCTACACAACTCAAGAAAGTTGTCTTTTCTCCTGTTTTTAAAAAGTCTTCGATTCAAAACGATTTCAGTGATTGCTTGAAAGGTTTAGATTACTAAAAAGTTTAGCCATAATAACTTATTCTTAATTTTTGCATGCTTATTGATGAGTTAGGTAGAAACGTTAGGCAGGAGCTGTGGTACAGAGAAAAGAGCTAACATGTTTTCATCCATTTCTATATTTCATAGGAGTCCATTAAGTTAGATTTCCACTGCAAGCTTAAATACATAAATGGAAACAAATGACTGCAGAATTAGAAAGATCGTATGTCTTCAGCATTTTAGTTGGGGTTTTAAAAGTATGATGAAAGTTCTGATAGAAGCATAGAACTCACACTGTCTGCAAGGACACGTGCCATTGAATACTATAAGAAATAAATAATATTTAAGAGAAAAAATAAAGACAAATATTTTTGAATGTTCCTTTTGATGACTATTTTTGATTTGGCACAAATGGATATAAAAATATAAGAGTATCTTCAAAGGACTCGTCATAATTTCTTGCAGAGCTTGGATGAATTTCTTCAAAGTTCAAAGAAAAATCAGGCACTTAACAGTCTTTTTCATTATCCAGAGTTCCCAGCTGAAAGCAGATGCCATTCCAAAGATGACACATCAAAACACTTCACTCTCTTTACCAGGGGAGAAAAAACTTTCTGGTCTTTTGTAGTGGTGGGCAAATACATTAAAGAATATTAAATGGAGCTTGGATGTTGTCCAAACTGAAGACATTTGAAGATGAAGAACATTCTGCAAAGTCAATTCTTTTTTTTCTATTGCATAAATATTCATTAATTTTTCTCTGATAATAGCTTTGAAAATTTCAGATAATTCACCTAACAGTTTCCTTATAATGAAAAACAAAAGCTGTACAAAGAGAGTACAACTTTTCTTCAGGACTGTAGTATTACTTGAAACTTCAAATCTCATGCTTTTGGAAATGTCTCCCTTTCTACAGGAAATACATGATTTATGCTGGTCCCGGTGAGTCCCTGCAATCAAAATATGTGCCCAACTCCTTTACATGCTGTAAATTCTCCAGAGCAGGGCACTGAAAAATATCTGTAATGCCAAAATTTCCCAGAAGGCTGACAAATCTAAGCAAAGTTTTCAGTTATTTTGTCTTTGTTATTTATAAAACATAAAATATATGGCATTTTTTAATGAATTATTTTAATCAACAGCTTTGCTCTTCCCTCCCCTTCTCAATTCTATACTGCAGTGAGTTTTGTCTAACTTAAAGTTTCTCTTCTAGCTGTTTTTATTCTGATTTCTTTGCTTTAGAATGAAAATTACAGTAAGATCTCATCATATTCTACAACTAGGAAGAAGTGTAATTCTGAATTGTATCTTGAAATAATTTCAGTGTTACTGATTTTATCCTCACTAGCTGGAGAAATACTACAGCTTCACTCGCTGTCAGTTTACATTCTCTGTACATTATGAATTTGGCATGTGCTCTTGGAGCTCATGTTGAACGACAACTAACTACTATATCTGATGTGGCATAAATTAATGTGTACTTCATGCAGATAGAAATTTAAGACTCCAGTTGTATTCTGCTTGTTACCTTTGTTTAGCTGATGCTTATTTATTTATCTAAAAAGACTTTTTCCAGGCTCAATACCATATCACTCCATGATTTTGCATAGGGAATAGCATTTAGTTTTCTATAATTACCTGATTATGTCATAGTCTTTACCTGAAAGATATGAAAGATTACAATTTGGACTATCTCACTATGCTCTCTGCCATTAATTCCTTCTTTAGAGCTTGATAAGGCTATAAAAATAGCAGTAAGACCAGCAATCTTCATTTGTAGATTACTTACCTGCACTTTCCTTTTTGAATGAAATATTCCAAAAAGCTGTCAATCTGAATGTCTTATAGAAATTGTAATGTGACAGTCTGTCAATTGCTAGTTTAAAGGTTGTCAATTTTTAGTAATTTTTCTTTTAGTTAAGTGTCTTCTGAGAAGCTGCACTCTCTGAAATCAACTGCATGTGTTTCCAGACAGTAGCTGTTTCTAGCAGTGATAAGGCTTGGTGTTTATAGTTAGTGCTGGAACATCAGTAGGAACGGTATGCAGAAAGGCTCTTGCTTATAGTTATTCCTATGGAGACCAAGGTTGTTTCTGCTTGTTTCTGCTAATTCCTTGTTTCTGCTAATTTTCTTATGCGCTGGATATGAAAGAGCAAAAAGGAGTCACACCTGTGTCCCTCTGGTGGGGAGGAGGGGTCAGACAGGTGACTGAAAACTGACCAAACAGAATATTCCATCCCATACACGTCATACTCGGTATAAAGCTGAGGGTCAATCTCTCTTCTTCCACAGCCGACGTCCAAGGAGGACTCTGTCTGATTCTTCTGCCTTCAATCCTGATCAGTGCATTCCTGCATCCAGTTCCTGCCTGCTGCTAAGTACATTCTGGGACTTTCCCAGGGTGTGCCCCATGGTGTCTGGGTGATGTAATAGTCATCAGAGGGGGAGAAGCTCGATATTGGTTTTCTATATATTTTCATATACTATTTTTTCCTATTATTATAATACATTATCACTGTAGTAAGATTAAAGCTGTTTTAACTTTTCCAACACATAAATCTCTTTCCCTTTTCTCTGTCCCCACCTTTTGTGGAGGAGGGTGGCTAACAAAGAGCATCTGTCATCCATTTAATAGCCAGCCCAGCTTTAAACTGTAACACTAAGCCCACTCAATATGTATACAACTGCATCTGACTTCACTTTTTGGTGGAAATGACAATATTTTTGAAGAATTCTAACAGTGAAAATGAATAGAACTAGATGTGCGATGCATACTTATAGCTAAACACAAGAGGCAGATTAACTTTTGAGGTGAATCGTCAGAAAAGGATTCCAACTCAAACCTTACTTCTTTTGTGATGTTGTCTTTCACTTCAGTATAATTTTCTTATTCTTAAATTCTTATTCTTAAATAGTTGTTCTTTGCCTTTGGATTCTTACTTTTTAAAATTGTTCATAACTGGAATAACAAAGTTTTTGATCTTTCTTTTAAAATTTCCCAGGTTTTTAATGCTTGCACTTAAGGATGCAGAATGAAAGCTGTTAGTTAACAGCAGTTGAACTAAACTAAACATTTAGTTCCTGATCCTATCCTTATAAATCCAAACAGCATCCTTACATTATTCCCAGGATACAAGTCCCTAGTTCCCTGCCTATTAATTTCTTTCTTACATTTCAGTTTGACCAGGGGGTCTTTACTCAGTCATGCTGTCCTATTGCCTTCCTTGCTTGGTTTCTCACATGTGGGAATTGAGAATTCTTGCACTCTAAGAATGTTCTTAAAGACCTGCCAGCTCTGTTCAGCTCCTTTATTCCCAAGGGTCCCATCCACTAATTCCATAAAAAACTGAAGTTCACGTTCCTAAAATTATCTCTCACTGGAGATTCTTCTTCACAGTTATTGTGGATGACTAGATGACAATTTATGTCTAGCACTTCTGAGTTCATCAGGGATACACAAAGAGATATTGTCATCAATTACTAAAGCCTCTGTTTTGAATGGAAAGCATCATACAGATGAGTATACTTGCATGTTTGATGTTGATAGTATATTTTGCAATTTTGGGCTTCAGGGAATTGGTAAAACAAGTAAGAACATCATCTGTCTCAACTGTTCTGGGAGTACATTTTGGACTAGTCACGAAAACATTAAGGATGAACAAATCATGACAACATTGGTTAAATAAATAATTTTTTGTTCTGTGGATTTGAGATAAGTTTTCACTTGCACTTAATTGGCTTCTCAATTTCTGCAAATGTTTCACAAGTACAGAAAACTAGTTTTATCAAATTATTCCTGACTAATTTCTTCAGAAAAGTTATTTTAAAAGTGTGATTCATTTCTTATTAAAGTCAACAGAATTTTACAATTTTTTTTAAGATGCTATTCAATTTAGCCTCTATCAAGACAGTGCAACTGTATTGAAGTGCTACCAATTTGTGTCAAAAGCAAATTTGGTTCTAGCTCTACATTACATTTGGATAGTACCACATATGAAAAGAAATAGTTTGGGAAAGTATGAAGTAAAAAATAATTGAGTTTCATTTTAAAATAATTTTATTCATCTTACTCATTAGTTATACTGACATTCCTATAATATGTTTCATATTATGCTTATGTAATCCACCATCTGCCTGTAGATGTTTCTATACTTTAACAAGTAAGATTTGCAGTACAAGTAAATTAATATAACCTCTTATAAACAGGTTGCCTACAGGTGCTATCAAGAAGACAAGCTGCTTTGTTTCTTTGTCTTAAATACAGCAAAAAGACTGATTGGAAAAACAGTCATTAACTTTGCTCATAAAGGGCTAAAAAATGAAAAGTTATCAAAATAGTTAGAAAAAAACCCTAAGTACATTGGAATACAAGAAGCTTCACTAAATCTGTGGAGATCAAAGCACCAGGAGAAAATAAACTGGAAAATAATAAACCAGATAATATTAAACTTCAAAAACTAGTTGCAAATCTTAAGATAGAATTAGACGTGACGCTGGGAATAAGGAAATTAAAAATTACTCGAAAAATAAAAAGGTAAAAAATTGAGAGCCTAGGGTGGACATTAAAGGTTAATAAGACTCATGTTAGTGCTTATGACAGGCATGGATAACAGTTCCTGTGTGAATGTCGTATTAATTGTTTAAATGGAAAAGAAGAATTATTTACTTTGACATACATATTTCCTGCTTGGCCTGCAAGTCATGAACACTTTGGGAGTAGAAAGGTTAAGGTTACTTCGATCATATCATTGTGAAAGTTTTGCATTCTCTGTTTTTACAGAACAGAAAAACTTCAGTTCATCTGGAAGTGAGTACCTCAGTGGTTATGGAAGGTCATGCTGCTGAACCTCATGCTGAACCACAGTAACTTCTTCTGCATTCACAGAGACTGGTGTTGCTCCATCTTTTTTTGTTACTGACCCACATTTAGTGTTAAGCCCAGTTACCAACAGAGCATTACAGCCTTCCTTGTAGTCTAGCTTAAAGTCACATACAACTCTGGGGAGAAGATTTACAGTCTTTGGTCTGAAAAAACCTGAGGTGCAGGAGTATATGTCTTCGTTACACAACTACTTGTATTGAAAAGAATCTTTCTTGCAGAGAAGTTAGCAAGCAGCAATTGGAAATACGCTGTTTATGACTTAAAAGACTTAAAAGCCTTGAGCAAAGATTCAAAAAAAAAAAAAAAAGGAAAGACACCAGATACTCAAATGAATAAAAAATAAGGAAAGCTGCTGAATTCTTTTCAGTGATGATTGATAAAATATCAGTATTATTTTAGTATATGTTCCTTAATTAATGGGAGTCTGGATTTGCTAAACCCTGGTACATGCTGCTACAAGTGTGGTCCTTTGTGAGACTGAATAGAGAGGGTGGAAAGCAAAGTATTAAGGCTCACATGCAGGTACATTTTTGCAGTATTTATCTAATGTAATTTTCCATGAAGAAAGTTGAGTTTGGAGATTGTGAGAGAAAGAATGAAAGCAAAAGCCTGAAAAAAATTTCCTGAGTAAGAAGTGGAGAGGAAACAGCATGAGAAAGAATCAGAAGAATACGAGCTCTTCTGAGTGACGTTCCTACTTAGAATTACTTTTAGTAGAAAAAAATAAAAATGTTAACCTGGCTTAGATGTAAGTCAAGTGAGTTGGGTTTTTTTTTCCCCAGAGCATATTACACTTAGAAAATAATATGCAGTATTAATGATGTAATAAAGCCCACTATCATGCTATGAAGCTCCCTGATAATTTTTGATATCTTTCTTGCCAAAACTTCAGTAGTTTTATTGCCTAGGTACTCATTGAGGTCACTAACATTAGAACTGTATCATATTTTTCAGCAGCCAAACTCATCCTTTAACTTAACCATCAAATTCTTGCAATGGGCATTTTTTTCACTCTAAATATTCTTTTAAGCATTGTGTATCTTATTAAGAGAAGAACTGGAGAGATTTGGGAAAAATTACTTATTCTCTAATAAAACAGATGCCAGGTAAGACTAAGACAGAACCAGGGAATACAGTAGTATTCTTGCTATGTCTGTTCATCCCTTACCACAATTTGTTTGGACCTTGGTGTCAGTGATAGGTGACTGCATTCACATACAATTACACAAGAACAGAACATCTTAAATTTTCACTTGGAGTGCTATTTTCCTTCTAAACTTAAGGAGTAACACTGTTTCTGGTGAGAATTTTGGATTGTGGATTGGAAATATAACATATTAAGATGAAGGAACTTAAATTCATTTTTATCACATACAACCAAATTTGGAGATTAAGCACATTACACAGGAGTGACATTAAGTTCTTTTCTCATCAGACATAATCACATTATCAAATATTNGTGAGAATTTTGGATTGTGGATTGGAAATATAACATATTAAGATGAAGGAACTTAAATTCATTTTTATCACATACAACCAAATTTGGAGATTAAGCACATTACACAGGAGTGACATTAAGTTCTTTTCTCATCAGACATAATCACATTATCAAATATTATTCATAGAGGAATCAAGCTCTGTCTTTGAATTGGGTACTAGTTTTACTTCCTTATTCCACTGCGAAGTCTGTTCCTCAAGTACCCTGTTCTGATGATTGCAACCTTACATCTAAGACTAATTTTATTAATACTCATGTTACATTCATTTGTTCCTTTGCCTACATTATCTTTTAGTTTATATAGATTGGCAAGATATTTTAAAAAATAACAATGAGCTTGCAATATCTGAATCTTTCTTTACTCTTCTTGAATCAATAAATAGTGTTTCCTGTTTTATATTTGCTAAGCATGTAATTCCTCCACCCCTACCTTCCACATGAGCAATTTACTACGATTTTTTACTGCTGAACCTGTGAATTCATCTGCCTGTTTCTAAAGAGTTGTGATATAGAGTTATATCTAGACTAATGAGTTTGAATGCATGAATGTCTTGCAGTTTGGCTCACCTTGTGGAAATATTTATTATTTCTCATTAGAAACATTGTCTTTGTCTTGGTGGTCAACATCAATGGCATTATTGAAAATGAAGGAAGCACGGTGACCAGGACGGGCAAACAGGGCGTGGCGTGTCATTCAGGGCG
>VZSC01008738.1:0-13738 GCA_013398225.1 Steatornis caripensis
AAGGGATGCGAGCCGAGCCAGCCTTGAATCCTTCCGCACGCCTTTTGAAATGCTGCACCTGTTATTAAGGATTTGGGCGGGTTGTGTCCAGGGAAGTGCACCTGGAAGGACCTGTGCTGGGAAAAGCGACCTGTGGTCCGACAGAGACTGCAGCAGCGCCGGGCTCACCGTGCCCTGGTGCGCTGGGGCCGCAGGCTGGAAGTGGTGGGAAGCGGGAGCAGAGCAAAGGGAAACGGAGTAGTTAAGTTTTATTGAGTGAGATGCAAAAAGTAGGAGCGAGCGTTAAGAAGAAAATGGGATTTTAAAAATTATTGCTTTGGAGGTTATTAAAATGGAAATACTTGTGACGGTGCGGAAATTGGTCTCTAAAAGTGGTGCTCGCTTGAACCTCGGTGTCCTCTGCGTGAGGTACTGAGTTTGGGGGAGGGGTGTAAATGTGTTCGCTCTTACATCAGTACATGTTCGGGGCTCATCCCTCGAAAGCACCCGAAACCCTATCACGAAACAAATTATTTTCGTACTCTCAGTTATTGCTGCGAGCAGTATTTGCTTTGGAGTTGGCACGTAGAGCATAAACATTTGGGGAGGTCGTGGGGGACTTTTGTTGGATGCTCCATGAGATTGACCACTGTGGTCCAAAACCATCCCCGAGGAGCCCTTGCTCTTGGGCCACGCTCTCGGTGTCGGCCGGCCTGAGCCTGCTTAGCTGAGCCCGAAGCGAGTGCTTGTGAAGGAATTTGGATCTTGTGGTTGTAGAGGGGTGGGTTTGGTTTTCCTTAGTTTTTCTCAAGCTTTCCCCAAGAGGAAAATAGCAGGCGTGCAGGTTTCGAAGCAGGTTTCTCGTTGGCAGGGCCGCTGGGTTTTTATCTGAATTGGTGCGGCGGTGCCCAGCGGGCTCCACGGGCCAGGCCCCGCAACGCGGCAGCGGGGACCTTGAGGGAAGTGGCTGCAGCGAGCCCCGAGCCGTGCTGCCAGCTTCCCCGTGCCTCGCCGCCGGGCAGGAGAGCTTTGCCGGGCAGCTGTAACCACAGCACTGGGCCCAAGAGCAGGGGCTGCGCGGCTGCCAGTGGAGAGCTGAGCCCGCACAGACGATCGGGGACTCGGGGGACACGCGCGTCAGCCGTCGGAGGGGTCATTAGCAGCGCGCGAGCTCGGGAGCGCGCACTGCGTTGGTGAGTCAGGTCGCGTGAGCCTTCGCCTCGCGGAGGGGGCTGAGCCGGTTCGGAAATAAGCGGCTGCTGCCGTGCCTTTGCACTGAGGAGCGCGAGCGGAGGGTTGGACGGGCTGGCGCTGCGGCCGGGGAGAGCCGCGAACGCAGCCTGTGAGCGACACGGTGCTGGGACTGCCGGGGGAAAGCTGCGTCGTCCTCCGGGAGGGTGGGGAGCAGGAGCGCGCGGCTGCTGCGAGCAGGGGTGAGCTGTAACCTGTCTTGTTAGAAAGCAGAAAGTCTCTCGCAAATGGATTTCCAATTTCCCGTCCGCCTGCTTAGCTGAGACAGATTTCTTGCTTTATAATTACTTTTTAGGTACTTACAGGATCTGGTATCCAGGCAACCCGATGCTTCTTAAATCCTCTTGCAAATCTGTTTTTTCCTGTTGATTTTTAGGTGTTGGAGAAACATCAACCAAACTTAAGGCAGAGACTGCTTTCTTCACGGCTATTTCTCCTCCCCAAAGCCCGTCGGGTAGATGCGATGCCATGTCAGCATTTCGCGTGTTTGGGTACGAGGCGCGGCAGCTCCCGTGGCTGCTGCGTGCCGAACCTGGCGGGGCACCGGCACCTTTTGCAGCCTCTGCCAGCCCGCGCCGCAGCTCTCGGTCTTGTTTCTGATAAGACGCCGTCCAAAGCCAGCTCCCGCTAGCAGCGCATCTTGTCTCCCCAACCGCATCCCGAGGCAGCAGTGTCTGCCCGTGCCTGAAGTCTGTGCCTGCTCCGCGAGCCGTTCGGGCACGTGCTCGAGACCTCAGGAGGGTTTGTGCCCGTCCACGTCGGGGCCAGGCTGTAGATGCTTTTATTAAAGCTGAGGCGCAGTTAATCACGCCGGCGAGCTCCCTGTGCACCATCCGTCACGGGGCTGGCGCGGGAGCAGGGCTCAAGGTCGCCCAGGCGTGCCTCCCAGCAATCGCAGGGCTGCGCAGGGGCAGAGCTCTGACCTTCCCCTCCTTCCCTTTATTTACATTTTCATGGACAACCGAAGGAGGGAGAGGGGAGGGAGGCAAGGCAGGACAGCACACGCTGCTGTTCGCAGGCCCCGGCCGTCTCTTCATTACCAAGCAGAGAGCACGGGCAAGTCAGCGCACCCCGACAAGGTTACGCATGCACGTGCGCTCAAAGGCTTTGACCTCTGTTCGGTAAAGGGTAATTAAATTAACTTTTGCTGGGCTGTTCAAACGGCAGAATAATTTGGAAATCCGCACGCAGGTCGCACCACGGCTGCTGCTGGAGGGCCCGTCCTGCTCGCCTGGCTCCCAGCTGCCGCGGCGTTTGCTCTCCGTCCGTGTCCCCCAGCAGGCTGGGTATCCTTCAGCACAGAGCACCCGGGCTTAAAGCTATCGCTTGTGGCCGCGGTGGCAACAATTAGGCCATCAATCAATAAACTAATTCTCCCATTTACAGCCATTAGGGACTGCAGGTCTAAGCATCTGCTTTTGCTAATGAGTTTAAAAGTTGGCTAAATATCGCAGACCTGCTCTTGTGGAGAAGGAAGCAACAGGAGTTTGATGCGGAATTGGTCTCTGGCGAACACGACATCAATTTTAATTAGCAAGCTTCTACAGTTTCCCAACTAAACCAAAATAAACTGGGAGAGGGAGGGTGCCGCCGGGGCGGGGGCGCTGCTGCAGGCTGCTGGGGGCTTGTTTCGGGAGCCCAGCGTGCCAGCCCCTCGCCGGAGCATGAAGTCCCGAGCAGCTCTCCGGGCCAAGCGAGCCCCACGGGTGCCCTCCCGGCACCGGCAGTCCAAAGCCCGGCTTGTGCTCAGCGCTCCCTCGCATGTGGCTCCGCTGCAGCACTTCTCGCCTGTCACATATATCTTTTAATCTGGCAAGGAGTCATTTATTTACACCTCCAGGCCTAACACACTGGCTACCGTGGGGATGCTGGAGTTTGAAAAGCCCTACCATACCATAGGTCTGTGTAGCTTAGAGGGAAGGGAGAAAACTTTTCCTCTACCTGCTTCCAAACAACTATAAATGGTTTTTTCTCCTTGGAGATCACAGCTCACAGGGGGCCGGCAATCGATGAGCTGGTGTTTGACCTGATTGATGGCGACCTCCATCACCCGCCGCTTCGCAAGCCCGCGAAGCCGTGCGTACCGTGGCGGTAGCGGGCCGGTTTGCACAGGAAGGGTTCCCGCCTTGTCGAAAATGTCGCCTTCGGAAGCGCGGGGTTATGAGACTCGTTGTGGAGAGGAATATTGCGTGAAAGGGAGGGAGGGATCCCGAAATGGAAGTTTGCCAAGTGAAAGGGAGGGAGAAGGAGCCCGCGTGCNCCCTTTGGGAGGGGAGCAGCCGCCGCCTCCCTCGCTGCGGTCGTGGCCGTCGGCAGAGCCCAGAAACCGCCCCTGGATCCCGTGCAGGAGGTCCCCAGGTACCAGCCGCCGAACGCGCACCCTCGCGGCACCATCGCTGGCCGCCGTGCGCAGGGTCAGGGCTGGGGAAAGCCCGTCCCGACGCTGGCCCTGCAGCCCAAGCAGTGCCCCGTGGGCAGTGCTGCTGCCTTGTCACAGCGGCTTTTCAAGGGAGGGGGGAGAAATAAAACTTTAAGAGGCGCCCAGATCCGTACACCTGAACATTTTCACTGATGACTTACATTCCTAACTTTGGAGAGTCCTTGTGTAACTGGAATTAAGCTCCAGCTGTGTTAAATCTTCAGCACGTTAGGCCTGCGGTGATCGTATTCCCTGGAAGATGAATGAGACGCCCACGTGCACGCGAAGCACCAGCACTCCGGGTGCCCCCGCTTCCTGGCAGAGCCAGCGCCGGCTTCACAGCGAGCTGGGGCGGCTGCCGCGGAGCTGTGCGTGCCAGCGCGGCCAGGCTGTGATTTTCCAGGACAGCCGTGCTCAGAAGGGGGTGAAAAGCAAAGCTGGAATTTCTTCTGCAGCGTAATTCCCCCAAATGCCTTGAAACCAGAGCGGCCATGCTCGTTTGGAACCTGTTTTGTGTCACTTGCTGCAATGCCCCCAGGCAGCACAGCTGGAATCTCACCGATGCCTACCTCCAGGCAAGCTCTTTCTGTTTTTCCCAAAGAGCATTTTTGGGTGAGGAGGAAGCCGACCTCCTCGCCGCAGCCGCAGCAGAGCCCCGTCGCTCTGCGTTGTTAGCTCGTGCCGGGCGGCTGAGCAGCACCTGGCCCTGGCTGCAGCCAGGGGCCTGATCCTGGACCGTGGGGATGTGTTCAGAGGCTAAACAGAGATATTCTTTATTTGCCTAAATCAATATTCTTTCTTTTTTTTCTAGGCAGGCCAGCAGAATCTGTAATGAAAGGAAAGGTATAGTTTGGGGAGGCCATTATGTAAAGACAAATGTATTATTAAGAAAATGCAGGACGTTTTGGGCAGCAAGCCTGGCGGAACACTGGCTTATAGCCGCGTACCTCTCTGAGGGCCGATGGCACGAGTTGCTCCGTGCCCGGCCTGTGCCACCAAAACACCGTGCCCAGTGCCCTGCGGCGCTGCGGAGCCCCGAACCTGGGCACGTTCCCCAGGGCCTCACCGCGCACGGGATGAAACGCTCGGTGCCTCGCGGAGCCCGGCCCGTCGTCCTCTCAAAGCAGCGCCGTTATTTTCCTGATCGACCTCCTTCGGCAGAATAGCAGACATCACGTTTTCAAGGAATCTCATGTTTCTCGGTGCAGGTTAAGCCAGCAGATAAAAGGGACCGTTTGAAAAGTCCTTTCTCCTTTTTCTTGTGCGCTCTTCAGTGAGCCAGACTGAGGCATTACCAGCTGCCGGGGATGTTTTAAGGCACGGTCTTCTTGGGATAAAAGCAAAGTCCAGGCACGGGATTTGGCTTTCAGTGAAGATTTCTCTTCCCGAGCCGTTACTCCCGGGCTGCCCGAGCGCGTACCCACGTCCCTGCCACGTGTTGTGCCCGCTCACAGCCATCTGCTGGGGACAAGGTTATGGCCAGCCCGATTCTGAGGGTGTTTTTATTTTAGCTCCTCAGAGAAAGTTCCGATGAGTTTAAAAAGGAGAAAATCAGTCTTGTTTTATAAGGTGATCTTTATTTTTTTTTTTGGTACCTACAGAAATCTGCAGAAAGGTCTTTACCCGGCTGAGGATAATTGTTGCGCGCACAGCGTGCCTTTCGCTGGCTGCGCCGTGCCAGCTGTGTGCAGCTGGCGGCTCTAGCAGGGGGTAGGGATTTGCATGAATTGCTTGGTAAGGTCAGGTTTGGTGGGTTCCTGGGGCTTTCCAGACAGGGACCCCCACCTCCCCAAACAGCATCCTTGAAAGGGTGAGTCGCCAAGAACTGGCTCAGGGAGGCTGGTATAGAGGAAAACCTCTTTCTCTGAAATAAGGGCCCGGCGGCTATGGAGCAGGGGACAGTTCGGCAGCATTTTGTGTGGAGGGAGGTGACTCGGCGGGGGGACCCAGCGAGAGGCTGCACTGAGCCTCCGCCGACTGCGGAGCGTGGATGTGCATGAAGGTACGTCTGCTCCGCTCCGACCGGGGTGCTCGCCGAGGGCTGGGCTTTGGGGGGGCCGGTGGCCAGCGGAGCCGCTCGCCAGTCCTGGCGTGGGAGCCCCTGCCAGGGGAGGTGGATCAGCAGCGGTCGGAGCTGGGGAGCGGCAGCATGGGCTCTGCAGGGTGCTGGAGGAAAGCTGAGCGCTGGGTAGAGCTGCCGCAAGCTTCCATAGCTGATGCTCTTGATGCTCTTTTTAATACATATATTAAAAGGGTGATAATAAGCAAATCCGTCAGTTATGCAAATGAGTGGCAATTGCATCTTGAAGAGCATCCCACAGTTTAATTACATCATAATTGCAATGTAACACTTTAATTACCATATGCATCACAAAATCATGAGCACTGTTTCTAATCTCTTCACTAATATTTCAAATCAAACAGATTGCACAGGGCCCAGTATGGCACTGCAATGCTGCAAACAAAACCACCGAACAATCCTAACGCAGCAGCGACGCAGAGGTCTGGAGGTCGGGAAGTTGTTCTCAGCATCCTCGCGTGGCCGTGCTCTTAGCAGATGGCTGGACGAGCGTCCTTGGCTGGCGTCTCAAACAACGTCCAGCCGTCGGGGATTTGCAGGAGACGGCGCTGCGGCGGCGCGCGTTGGCTGCCGGGCAGCCTGCGAGCCGAGCAAGGGCAAACCTGAGCACCGGCGTCCGCTGTTGTGCGTTGGTGGTGGTAGGCGCGAGGGGTGAGGTGGCCGCGCTGGTCGCTGGTCGGGGAAGCACGGTTTTCTCGGCGATGCTACAAAATGTTGGCTTGAGCTGACGGAGCCGTTTTGCGGGGCTGGCCCTGGACTGGCTCGGTCTCCGACCCTGCCCGGGCTGGGGGTGACCACGGCAGCCGGGTGGGGCAGCTGCTTGGCTAAAGGGGTGAAGATTTGTAAACGGCTGTTCTGGAAGGAGGGGTTCGATGAAAACGCTGCTCTTGATCCTCCCCTCTCCTCCCAGCACAGGAAAGTGAATTTCACATTCTCCTTCTCTCCCCTGAGAGGGAAACAATATGGTTTTCTGGGCCACAGCTTTAGCTGGAGACCTGTGAATTTGATTTTTTAAACTAGTTTATTTCATAAATCTTCCCAGTTTGCATGCTTTATTTTTCCTCCCATCCAGCTTCTTTCCTTCTTTCCCCCCATGAAGGGACATCTAATAAGTGACTTAAGCAAAATAACAATGGCCTAAAATTCATGACTGGGGGCTCGGAGAGGAATGCTCTTGAGCAGCGAAGTGTGCGATGGAGTGATGGATCGGGAGAGAAGCGTGCTGGGGAGGTGAAATCACTCCCGTCTCTGCGGCAGTGCCTGTGCTCTGCCGGCACGGAGCCGGCTGTGCCGGGAAGGGGCTCGGGGCTCTCGGCAGGTCCCCGTGCCCGGCTCTGCCGCTCCCCGAGGAGCAGCGGGGCCAGGGCTGCCGCCCAGCCCTCCCCATCGCCAGTGCTTTTGCCGCAGGTTGCAGATTGCTGGTTTGCTCTGCCGTGAGCTGGCAGTGATTTAAAATCATCCTGTGCTAATCCATATAAATTCTTTTAATCATGGATTTAATCTTTTAAGCATGTGGTAATTAAATTATATGCCAGTCAGACACCCATCAACGTAACACGTGAGGTTTGCAGCCCCGTGGGCAGCGGGCGAGAGCTTTGGGCCAGCCAGCCCCGTGGCCGGGATGTTGGGTCGCTTGCTTCCCCCACTGTTTCCTTGTCGTTATTTTTCCGCCGTCTCTTTTTTCCAACCCCTTGGAGATCTCAGCAAGGGACGCGCTTCTAGAAAATCAAAGGTGGGGATCACCTCAGCAGAGCAAGCTGGGGAACGTCCCAGGAGAAGAGGTTTCCTCTTGATCTTCTCCAGTCTGTCCCCCAAGCCCCTCTGCGTCCCTCGGGAGCCTCACGGCTCTGACAGCATCACCCGGGGCAGGAGCACGGGCTGGCTGAGCACCGGTCGTGGAGGCGCGTGTCCTGCCTCTGTGTCTGGGGACAGCTGGGAGAAGGAAGAGGAGAGACAGCGGAGAAGATCAAGCCCCAGCAGGACTAATGGCCAGGACAGGGCCTGGAGCATTCCTCCATGTGCTGAGGTGCCCTGGGAGAGCGGGAGGAGATGCGGACGACAGCTCCTGAGTACAATTTGTGATCGTTTATGCTTCTCCTCCGCTGCCGTTGTCCGGCTGGGCGAGCGAGGACGGTGCGGGACACTTTGAGCTGGCGTTAATGGAGGAGAATACCGCGACCTGAGAAGCACATTAACAGATTAAACTTTGTGGTGGGAAGGGGAAAGTCGAGATGAACTGCTAGGTAGATAGATGACTGGCTTTGGGAATGTAACAATTGCTGTACTTCATATTTTTTTAACATCAAGAGCCAAATAGGAGTGTATATTTAATTCATTAAAACAGTATGAAGTAGCTCCCTCCATCCCGATGCAGTTAATCGGTGCTCTATAGAGAAGTATCAGGAAATAAGTGTCTCCTAATGAAAGGGTCCCTGTAAGGTCAGCCTGCTGCTTGTTAGCTAATCGGAGACTTATTTGTTTTGCAAATTGCTCTCCCATTTCGAACCGCTGTGCAGTAATTTCCATGGCGGGGAAGCAGGAGAGAGTTCACGGGGCTGTTTTTGAAGCCCTCGATCTGTCATTGGGAGGAGGATAAAAATAGCCTGGGAAAGAGAAGGAGCAGGCTGCTGGGTTCGTTCCAGGTGCTCCAGCCCCATTTCCGCAGCCGGGGGCGTCGGGAGCGAGGGGCAGCCGGAGGGCCGCGTGGGCAGTGGCACCGGCACCCTGCGTGCCGGGGGACCAGGGAACGTGTGCGGCACCGGTAACTGCTCGCCTTGCCTGGCCGGGCGCTGGGCACCGCTCTCCTGCCCTGCCCTTTCCAGCCCTGCCGTCGGCCTCCCAGGGGAGCGGCGCTGCCAGGGGCTCCTGTGGTCCGTGGGGGTCCCGCTGCCAGTGTTCTCTGCCCAAACACACGTGCCATCCCAGCACGTCACCTGGGATCGCAGTGTGCCTCGTAGGTCTGGCAGAAGTGGTTCCGTGGGAGCTGGGGGTGGTCGGGGCAGGGATGCAGAGCTCATCCCCACGGGACAGCAGGCTACAGGCCAGCAATTGGGACAGCGGGTGAGCTGCATCAGCACCCCTTCTGCACCCGGAGAGCCTGAGGCGAATGCAAAGCCTGAATTAGCTGTCTGAACCCTTTTCCTTCTCTCCCCGAGGCAGCTGGAGGTCTGGCTGCTGTCCTGAAGCGTGGCAGGTCCACTTCATCTCTGCAAGCTCACTTACAGAGGAGGCATGTCCCACCCCGTGAGATGAGCGAGGACCCTTCTCCCTTGCTCGATTCGGTTATTAATTTTACAGATGCGCACACAGGAACGAGCTGGTTGACAAGGTGTCCCTTTGCAGCGTGGGCCGGCGCTGTCCCCTGGGACACGCAGGGCGCAGCGGCAGCTCCTCGCTTTCCCCGCCTCGCCCTCCTGCCACCCCGCAGCCCCCAGTCCCAGGGCACAGCCCAGTGTGGAGAACCGGGAAGGAAACCCGCTTTTTTTATTTTGAAGTGAAAAAACCAGTGGTGTGTAAATTGGGCCTGTCATCCTTTCCTTATCAATTCGTCAGCTGGGGTTCAGCAGCCCTCCCCTGTCCAGGCTGCGAGTGATTGAGAGCCCGGCGGCCGTCGCTGCCGATTTCGCTCAGGTATTTAGAAATCAGGGGCAAGAGCAAAACGCAGAAGCTCCCTGCGCTTGTGCCAGGGCTGCCTGTGGCCGTGCTGGGCGGCTGCCCTGGCTCTCCAGTGACCGACCTGGGGCGCAGCTCTCTGACCATGAATTTTTGGCAGTGATTTTCTCCCCGTTTCAAAGCACGGTGACCGGGAGCGGACCCTGGCTGTCCTGACCGCTCTGCTCTTTCTGCTTGGAAGTTGCTTGCGCATAGAGCAGTGCAGTGATTGGGTGGGAGAAAGAACCTCTATTTCCCAGTATCATAGGAAAAAAAATGGCCTTTATTTTAATTTCACCCTAAAGTAGTAAAGTCTATAGTGTAAAGAAAGCATTACACTGAAGCAGATTTTTTTCCTCAAATGTCATGGAAATGGAGGAATTGCAGCAACTGTGTTTGTGTGCAAAAGAGAGGAGAAAGTAGATTAATTTTAAAAGGTTATATTGATTGCAGTCAGGCATGAACCTGCAGCAAGGAGCCCTGCGCGCTTCCCCACCCCGCGCTGCGCAGATGGGGAGCGAGCTGCTCTCCTCTCCACGGGGCCGTTTTGCTTCAGCATCTTCCCAGGACGCCGCAGCATCCCCAGTGCGGCGCGCTGTAAATCCTTAACTGCGAGGGGCGAGCGAGAGGACCGAGGACGTGTGATGCCCGGTGCTTGGGAGGGAGCAGCCCCGGCTCCTGAAACACAAGGCTTCATCCGTCAGCACGAGAGTCACCGGCAAGCCTGAGGTCGGTGTCGAGAAGTTCCCTGGGATTAACGTGAGGAGTCAACTTTTACTGGACTTTTATTTCTCTGCAGGAGCCCTTAGAGCTGCTTCTGTGTTTGACATCTGGGAAGAGGCCTTGGAGCCTTCAAGATAATGAAGCTGATGTCCTGCAGCTGTATTGACACGAGGAGCGTGCTGGGAAGGAGCCCGGCAGTAACGGTGCTTCTCCCGTTAGTAACACGTGGCCCGCTGCCCGTTATCCCGGCCGCAGCCGCGGTGGGCTGGGCTGCCTGCCGTGCGGGACACCAGGGGTGGGATCCTGTTCCACCCGAAGTGGTGGGAGGTTGGCAGAGAGCGGGCGGTTCGTCCTTCTCCCCAGCACTGGTGGCTTGAGTGATGAGATCCTTGCGGTGACAGGAGTGTGAACAAAGATGGCAGAGGGAGGTCGGGCTGCCCGGAGCCCCATTTCCAGCTGGGCTGGGGGAGAGGTGAGGGCCTGGCATGGTGGTGGAGGAGGTCGACTCCGGCAGGGTCCCTCCAGCCCAGCCCTGGGGCTCTCTGGGGGCCGCGGTCCCAGCTTGGCTCTGCTCCTGAGGGCAGGGGGAGCTGGATGTGATCAGAGCCTGCTCTTGGAGACCTGCCCGCTGCTCCCTGGTGCGCCCTTCCAGCATCTCCACAGCCCTTGGGCTTGGTTAATTCCTGGAGCAGTTTGCAAGAACTGGAGGCAGCCAAGTCAGAGAAGAGAGTGGTGAAGAAAGTGGAAGCATCAGCACCGTCCGTCTGCTGCCGGAGGAGAGGCTTCTTGCAGCAGATGGGAGCTGTGAGCATCACCAGGTGAGCCTGGTGTCTCCTTGGTTGCTCCTCAAATGTTCTCGGTCCCCAAGATAGCTCTGCTGCTTTGGCTTCACATTGGTACAGGTGGACCCAGCTACCTTCTTCAAGCACTTGCTGAACTTGTGTTACATGGTCTGGCCTGGGGATCAGCCTTTGCCGGGGGGGCTGAATGGACACAGGCCCTTGGGGAGTCTTTTTTTTCTTGCCACCAAGGCAGCTCTGCTTTCTCCTCACGGATGGTGCTAGCAGCAACTTCCATCTTCTTCCAGGGCAGTGGGGCACAAGCCCTGAGTGACCGCTTGCCATCATAACTCATGGGATCTTGTTTTTCTCACGAGGACTAGAGTTTGGGGCAAAGTTGCCCAAGCAGAAAACGGAGTCAGAGTGTCTCTCGTGAGAACGCAAGGGGAATTTTAAATCCCAATGACAAAAGATTCCTCCTAGAGCCCCTTTTCTCCTCTTCCTTAGGGCACAACCTCTGTTTGGCACCAACGCAGGTGCATGAGCGGCCCCTCCGCTGCCCGCCATCGTCTGAGCTACGGCATTTCCCGCATCAAGCGTGGACCAAGGCTGACCTTCCTCCGCGCGCGAGAAGCAGCGGAGCTGTACGTATATATATTCAAAAATATCCGTCTCCACGAGGCGGTCTCTGAGCTTGAAAGCCATCTTTGGAGGGTCGTGCCCCGCAGCGTGGGAGCGGGAGCGGCTCCATCCCTCGCTCGGCGCAGCCGGCTGGTTCCGCGCACCACCCGAGCAGTGCCAGGGCTCCGGGCTTCAGTTGCAGGAGGAGGAAATGCTTCGCCTTGATCAGGAGGGATAAGAATAGCGAGCGGCAGGCGGCGGACGGTGGGGTGCAGATGAAAGGCGGCTGGCTCTTATTCTTCCCACGCCCAAGGCGATCTGCCCCTTCTTTTTTCAAGCCGTAATTGCATGCCATGCCGCAGGTGACTGTCGCATTCCACCAAAGCCAGAGCACCGCGAGGCCAGGACTCCAGGCTCTCCGTCAATGAGCAGGGAGGCAGGGAGGATGCTTTTGATCCCGCTCTTCTTCCTCTGACGTGCTGAAGAATTACTAGGCTCTGAGGAAGGTATTCCTCTGGTTCGAGCTTTCCCTCGCTCTGTAAGCTAGGACCAAGTACCGCTCTGCCGTTTCAAGAGGGTGGAGCGGCCCACGGTGCCANCAGGCACTCCGTCAATGAGCGGGGAGGCAGGGAGGATGCTTTTGATCCCGCTCTTCTTCCTCTGACGTGCTGAAGAATTACTAGGCTCTGAGGAAGGTATTCCTCTGGTTCGAGCTTTCCCTCGCTCTGTAAGCTAGGACCAAGTACCGCTCTGCCGTTTCAAGAGGGTGGAGCGGCCCACGGTGCCAGGCTGTGCCGGTGGCCAGCACAGCGCCAGCTGCTCTCATGGAAGATGCTCGCTAGACTCCGGGCCAAGTTCGGGCCCAAAATCAACATCCCTGAGCCCTCCCCAGCACCCAGCCGTTACGACGATGGACGCTTGCGTGGCTCTTTCTGACGGCAGTCCCTGGCTTTTGGTGACTTCTGCTCTTCGATGTCATGCTGGAGACGGCCTTGTGTGGGGCACCGGAGCCCTTCGACGTGTTGTTCCACCTCGGCACCGAGATTTCCAAAACCAGCAGCTGCGGTGGGGAACCGTGGCCTCCCGCTTTCCCGTGGTTTTTCAGGTACTTCCCCTGACTTTGCTTTCATTAGTTAAACACACGCACAGAAAGTATAAGTGGGCTCGAACCTCTATCTCCCACAGCTGAAATCAAATAACTGCCCAGCGTAACCCACCTGGAGAAGCGTTCTCAGCTGGTCAGCAAGTTGTGAAGAAGTTTGTCGTAGCCTTTAGAGCAAGAAATTATCCTGGAGTGTAAGTTATGACTCCAGCAGCCTTACCGGTACAAAAAAATGAAATTAAAAGAGTGGGTGAGACTGGCGATTTAAATGGTGCACTAGGAAACCTAGAGCAGGTGACACCTCAGTCTGAGGTAACTTGAGCTGGAGGTTTTCCTCTTCGATGAAGGGGACCCGGGAGCAGTGTCGGAAGGGGATGAAAGGGAAAACCCTGACAGTGGTGGTAATGAAGAACAGGGTTGGAGGCAGAACAGCGGGGAAGCCTGCGTCGCCTCGGGACGTCGCTTGCAGAGTGCGATGGCCTTCGGCAGCAGGTTGGGGGCTCCCGGGGGACTGGTGCTGATCACCTCCATGTCATCCCCGCGCCCAGGTCCAGCTCGCAGAGGGCTAGCGAGGCACTAGGTGCTGTTCACGGGAAACGCCAGCAGAGCCTGGGTCCTGAGGACAGGTCCAGCGGGTGATGGCAGAGGCCACCTTCCCCTCAAAAGCACCCTGCATCCCCCAAACCTCACCCTGCTCGCCTGGTTTGCCATGCCAGCCTGTCCCTGCATCTCTGGGGACGGTGGCCGCGTGCGTGAGGACCACCGCGCGCAGTCCCCGCTCAGCCAGGCGCAGGCAGCCGCAGCTCCCAGCCCGTGGGCAGGCTGAGCACCGAGTGACTGAATCTGCTGCGCGTCCGAGCGGCACCTAACGAACGTCACGGAGCCCTCTGGGTTAATGAAGAGGTGCTGAGACATGCTGGGAGCCCTGGCGAGATGCCAGGAAGATGTACCGGGGCACGCGACGGGCGTGGGTGACCACGGCAGCCTGGGAGCATCGCCTCGTCTCTCCCGGCACAGGAATCTCGCCGCCGAAGTCCTCTGCCGCGCAGCTCCTCCCTGCGCTGGCGTGATGCCGTTTAGCTGAGCACATCATCCCTACAGCTGCTTGGTATTTTGAGGGGGGGGGGGCCTTA